>JAODKC010000082.1:8331283-8344175 GCA_026777985.1 Mormyrops attenuatus
CCTGTTCCTGGTATTTACTTGAGTACAGGTGTGACTCATCAGAAGCCAGGTAGGACAGAAAACCTACTGGACAGTCGCTCTCCAGGACCGGAGTTGGAGACCCCTGCTTTAAAGCAAACCAAAAACAGCCTGACAACCTGCACATGTGGCCGTCTGCCAGTAAAAAGGGGGCTAAGAACCACTGACTGAGATTTCAAGCAAAGACCTTAATGTTCACATTATAGATACATGCACACTTTTTGCTATGGTCCACAGGGAGATCAAACGACAAATAAGGAATACAGCTCATCGGGAAGTTAAAAACACAAGAGCATAATAGGAGCTCTCCTTTTGTTTTGAGGCACTTTAAGAGATACAGACATTGATTGGTCATAGAGACAAGGCTGCAAAGCTTTTAAATTGTGTTTGGTGTGAGAGTGAATGACAAGTATGGCAGAAAATGGCATTAAAGAGCCTTTTTCTCTGACTGATAACACAGAAGAGGCACAAGGCGAGTCTGCAGGAATGCCGGAGGCTAGCAGCAGGAGGGCAGCACAAAAACAGGGGTGCAGCTTCACTGGAGGTCAAAGATAAATAAAACAATGTGACATTTCGGTTAACTCAAATCATCAGCAGAGATATCTTCCCTGTTTTGCTACTCCTTTGGTGGAAAGATCAGCGTAATTACACCTGAGGGATTAAGGAATGAGAAATCCCTGTACCTCAGTTGCTTACAGCTGCAATGAATGCAGAAAAACTGGGGCAAAGATGGCCTATTTTGCCAGGCCCTTCCCTGTGCATGCAGTGGCCTATTGAGGTGGCCCAGCAGCTCATGCTGAAGGAACCTGCAATGCGGAGCGTAAGTGGCTGACTTAGATCCAAGAGCTCATTACGCTACCTGCTGGCCTCCGACTGGCCTGTAATTACCAAGCCACTTATAGCCATATCAAAAACAACCAACACAGATTCATTGTTTTCCTCAAAGGAATCAGGGAGCAGCACAATAGCCACGGGTCCCTATTAATGAACAGTGATCTGGCTCTGTGGCCAACGAGGCACTGAGGGAAAAGGATGTAATCTGGCTCTGTGGAGAATAAGGCACTCAGGACAAGGAACTTAATCTGCCTCTGTGGAGAACAAGGGGCTCAGGACAAGGAACTTAATCTGCCTCTGTGGAGAACAAGGGGCTCAGGACAAGGAACTTAATCTGCCTCTGTGGATAACAAGGGGCTCAGTACAAGGAACGTGGTCTGGCTCTTTGGAGAACACGGGGCTCAGGACAAGGAACGTGATTTGGCTCTGTGGAGAACAAGGGGCTCAGGACAAGGAATGTGATCTGGCTCTGTGGAGAACAAGGTGCTCAGGACAAGGAATGTGATCTGGCTCTGTGGAGAACGGGGCTCAGGACAAGGAACGTGATTTGGCTCTGTGGAGAACAAGGGGCTCAGGACAAGGAATGTGATCTGGCTCTGTGGAGAACGGGGCTCAGGACAAGGAACGTGATTTGGCTCTGTGTAGAACGGGAAACACAGGACCCTTACATGTCACAGTTTGGATAAGACACAGAGATGGGCTATACTGTTCAGAGGCTAAGGGTATAAACTCATAGAGAATCAACATTTAACAAAAGCATACACACTGTCATTAACACCCAAAGACACACCGCCTTTCCTTGGAAGTCCAAAGTATACTTGGTTTTAAATAGATTCCAATAAATGATTTACTATATTGATATTTTTTGATTCAGGGCTATAAATACTTGAATGTCCTGTCACATCATCATGCATGCAGTTTAATAACATGCAGTATTTTCTGTGTAGCCTCTGGCAACACTGACCAGGGGCCATTTGCCAGATTCATGTGCATACATACAGCCATTCACAGGCAAAAACAGATTGTTTAAGATATTTTCAAAATATTACATTAGATTGAGCCCTATTATATTTGGAACAAGAGCCAAAACAGCCAGTTTACCTTCTTGGCCATACATAAATCCTCCTTTATATGGTGAGCAGAATTGCTGCCTCCACCTAAATAGACTCACTGAATCTGCCTGTGGTCCAAAATACTCTAATGCAAATTCAGTGAGCAAGCAAATATAACACAGTCCAGCCATTACAAAACAACAGCTTTATAAAGGGACACCAATGAATATTCTGTGGAGGTCAGCAAGCTGCCGTTCCCTAAAAATACTAAGATGCTTAAATGGAGTTTCTCAAAAACGGTTGCCTAAACACCCAAAATAAACATTCTTCATAATGTGGGTCAACCACAAAATGGAACCAACACATGTGTCCAACGAGGATCAAGAGAAATAAAATGTCTTGCTTTAACTTTTTGTTAAAAAAAAATCCATGGTGAGTGTGGGCATGGAAGAATGCTGCAGAGACGCATTTTCCATTTGAAGGCTCGGTCACACACTACTTCCTGTCCGTGGACCAATGACAGTGAAACTCTGTGGCTGCCCTGTTTATGGAAGACCTGCTTAAAATGCTCAAAAATATGCAGATCAGTCACAAAGCTGGAAATTCTGAAAAAGTAGTGTGACCTACATCAACTGTCCAGGGTTTAATCACCAGAAATGTCTCAATGCGCTACAAGATAGCAGTAACTAATAGGGGGCCCCACAGTGGACAAAACAGTAAGCCATCATTGGTGAAATCCCTTAATCTTCTACAATGTCTCAACCTCACAGTTTCTGGAAGATTCGGGGATTTTCCTAAACATAAAACTATCAGGAGTCAACAGCCAGTCCCTGTTGATTCCTCATGACGCACAAAGACGATTCATCATGTGAGGACATGGCAGACTGCTCGGATCGGTCTGCAAACTGGAATTCTTCATGTTATGTCATACAAGTCAAAGGATTTAGGGCTGTATTAAAATTACAAGCGTCCTGAACACTCGCAGGACTCTTGAGGAGACTTAATCCAAGTTAACCTACTTTAAATAACAGCAACTCTGGCCCGTAAAAATCATATAACACAAGAAAGTAGACTGTTGGGCACAGAGGTTTGAGTAGGAAAGAAGCAACCCCCCATGCCTGATGCTGAGGTCCCTTCTGTGCGGGCCCTCTCTCTGCTTACCTCCAGGGGCGTCCTGCATACTCTGGGGCTGCATCAGCGGCTCAGGGGACAGGATGGTCATCTGAGGCTGGGGCACGCCGGGTGGCTTTGCCACTTGATGTGGAGATACTCCTACGTCCATATTCACCAGCATCCCAGTCTGAGGGAACTCTGCAATGCCAAATACACATTGTTATGCATAGATATTGCCAACAGTCCTGCGTATTTAGGATGCTACAAAAAAAGTGTAAAATGACCCGTTCTATCTTCAAATTAAGTAAGAAGCGAAGGACTGACTTTTCGAAGACAAGGAGTGTGGCAAATAAGTCACTTTGCACCTTGATCACAAAGGATACAAAAATGAAATGCTGATTGCTTAATAAGACTGACAAAATGATCAACATAAATGCTTCCCTCAATGACTCCTTCCTGAAAAAGCACAACAGAAAAAAAATCCAGATGAGTGCAGTTATGACAAGAGCAAATGCACTTTGAGATGTGGACTAGGGCTGGGAAACTATATGGGTACAATATAACAGATTTATCATTCAATGAAATTCAAATATTAATTATACTACAGGCAGTCAGTCTGTTATGTGCAACCAACCGTGAAAGGTGAAGCCTCTATCGTTAGCCTACTGCCGTCTTGGCAGAAAAATGATGAAGAGACAATGATATATAATAACACATTTTTATTTACTTAGTTACCCACAGGACATAAACGCCAGGAGCAACAACAAAAACTTCTGTAAATTGCTGGGTGAAATTAAAATATGAAATGACTGACATCAGACAATTAACAAAGGCTTGTGTGCATTAAACATAACTTAAAACTTAAATGACATCATGCAATCAAATATTGACTTTGGTTAAGGCCACGTTGGTCCCCACAATAATAATGTGAAATCCAGTGAAGTTTCCAGACTGTGCTTTTCAGGTTTGGGACGTTACTCTACCACTGCATTCTTGATTCACACGTTATTTTACAGAAGATGCAGGCAGCTAATGGGCAGATGGTTGAGATGGGCCGCTGGTCACTTCTGCTTGATGTTTTGCTCTTGGCCAGGAGTACCTTGAATCTGGGACTTCGTACCCTTTGGGGCGGGATTCCATGTTCTTCAGATTTCTGAACCATTTTCTGGCTCTCGCTGTTTTCTGGCTTCACTGCCTTATCCAGCCTCTCATTAGTGAGGATGACTTTCAACCTCAAGCCTGATGTCACTGCTGACACTGTCAGACGTTCTCTCTTGCCCCATCCAGCTGGCATACTGTCCCTCAAAGCTTTCAATGTGGAAGGCTTTATTAAAGACACTGTAGTCTAAGGAGGCCATGCCTAAGCACCGTGCTTACACTAAAACAAGAGCAATATTTCCCAATCCGGCCTTTGGGGGACCCACAGTCGGTCCATGCTTTTGTTCCTTCCAAGCTCCCTACCAGACAGTCCATGTCTTTTTGCTCCCTCCCAGCTCCCTGGGAGGAAGAAAAAATGTGGATTGTCTGAGTCCCTGAGGAACTGAATGGCAAACACTGAACTGGAATATACAGTTCCTCCATAATACAGGATCATTCAGGATCAGAAGTAGTGCCCAGTAACACATGGTCACAATCACATCCCCAGTCCTGGAGGTGCGAGACAACAATGCTACCTCCCTACAGCAAGCCATAATTAGCCTAATTCAGTCTCAGTTTGGCAATTCACCCCAACATGCATGAAAATCTGTGTGCAGTAGAGCATTAATAATGACTCATCACTAAAATAATTACTGCTGTATTTCTGATTTGTAATTCATCTCTGCCATTTTTAGTATCAAAGAATAATGATAATAGGCTACATTGTTTATTTTGTTAGTTGCCATAGAAACAAGATAAACTAGATTTAGTGCTGTCATAAACAACAGCATTGCATCGCCTGCACAGCTCTATCGTTCGGTCTGGCTATCTAAGCTATATCCATCCATCACTCACCAACCTGTACTATTTATAGAAGTAATGGATGGACCTGTGTCCTTTTTGTTAGCATTGTGTAGCACTACTTCAGTTTTAAGGCTGTCTCGAAATTTCTTCCTTTAGTTCCTCACCTATACAATGCCTGTGCAGAGCTTGAACAAGACCTGTCAAATGTTTTTCGAGTTATTGATTCACATGCCAAAGCATATGCGGCAGCAGTAGAGATGGAGGCGTTGGACTGGTGGTAAAGCCATACATATTCCCCAAAGGCCACGGAGTACAATTAAATTAACCTTGTTAGCTTTGTATAGTGCCAGTGCAGACAAGATTTCCACTCCTGTGGTGCATGACAGTGACGAAGAATTAGACCTAGACTAGGATTTAGCCAAGAACTTAATGAAGGCAAATCAAATCATATTGCATTACTTTATTCCCTCGCCCTTCAGGGAATACACAATTTTAGCCCCAATTCACCTGAATGCAAATCTAAAAATGATCCCTTGATCAGATCCAAAAACTGCACCAGCAGAGGGCAGCCGAGAGTGAAAACAGAACCCAGAACCGCCATCTTGTAAACACAGATCAGCTATCTGATCTTATTCCATAGATCTTTGTACAGGTGAGTAATTTTAAAACTGTGGGATGCTAGATGATTTTTCGAATATTCTATGACAAAGTTTATATTGATTTTTGGTTGCTAGCCTCCCTTTTCAGCAAATTTTATCTGCAGCACTTTCGTAGCCAGTCAGCACGCATAACAGGCTCTGCTCAGACCCCAAGCTTCGCTCTCACCTGTGCATGTCTATATATTTGTCTCAATATGTCTGAAAAGGAGAGTGATTAACTACATTTAATTTAACCATTCAAAATGTTCAATCATCATGTAAGATAAAGTCACTTGTTTGCTAATATTCCTTGTTGTTTTGGCAATGAATTTGGTATACACTAAGTGAAAGAGCCAAGAGTTAAAAATATCTGATCTGTAAATACCATTCTTGTTCATCGTAGGTAATCCCTTCTGTATACTCTAAATAAGAACATTCATTTTTTTTGTTTTTGCATCTGTCCCGAATATTGTATGATCTCTCTGAACTGAAAAATAAAATGGAGAAGCACAAATTAATTTTATGTTAACAGTTTTCCAGGCGCTCCTCAGTCAGAGCATTGTGCTAACAATGAACAACTCAGGGGTTCAACTTCTACAAAGTGGTGTTAAACATCTCAGATCCCCCCCTACTGTTACCCCCTGCAATTTTTTTGCGTGCGCCCCGCAGTTTGAAAACCTCTGGGATATACAGTGAAAATTGGTTAGGTGGGACAAAAGGTAATTTTTTTGATACTCTATATCTTTATACCTGTGTGTCTATTAGCCTCCATAATCCTTGTATGACTTAATACTTACCATTAGAATCATGTTTTTAAAGTGAGAAAGCAAAATTTCAAAAAATGTCCCAGTTTACCAACATCTATCCTACCATTAATGTATCTGTTACAGTTCTTTTATGTTTCAGGAAAACACTATAGATTGTTGTAAGTGGAATGTGTATTAAATGAACAATGACAAGGACTCACAGCATTCAGGTAAAAACACACTTACTAACTTTCACATTTCCAGGCCATCCATCCCGTCATCGTAGATATTGTTGATGAGTGAGGAAGGAGTATTTATTAGATAGAGAAACCAAATGACAGGGCTGTCTGGGGAATACAGTCACTTGTTTGCTAATATTCTTTGTTGTTTTGTGGGCAATGAATTGGTATACATTAAGTGAAAGAGCCAAGAGTTAAAAATATTTGATCTGTATTGTTCTACATTTATCTCTACTGATCTACATTTCCGACAGCAACAAATCTAGCTGCATGAATGTTTAAGTAAATCATGCAAATAACAGAAGCTGTTTAGGAAGTCGTATTTAAAGCCATCTCTGTATCAGACCCTAGTGTGTAGCATCAAGAAACTTTAGTCCGATGACCCGAGTTCCATAGTCTGCCAGCGCCTCACCCTGGTCTCCATGTGGGTTGTGCAAGAAGCTAGAGTGACCAATCCCTGCAGGGTTCAAGGGATTAATGGCAGCAATATCATTTAATACAGCAAGAACTTAGCAGTAGCCTGTATCAGGTTTTTATAGTACATCGATATTTTTTCAAAAAGAGATATAGGATGGCACAACATTGTCTATATCGATATAGGATCCCAGAACTCACAGCTAAAAATCAAACCATTCAGCCTCACTGGGAAGCTGGGGGGGAGGCAAGGAATCATTGTTGCTTGGTTCATTTCATTTTAAAACATTGTTAAATATATAACGATTTGCATATCATTATAATGATGTTTGTTTTATTTTCTCGAAGGCTAACACCTTAAAATTAGTCTCAGTTATTAAACGCACATCAAACGTCTGTCAAGCTCCTGATTTTCAAGCAACTTGCCAAATAGATTTTAGATTTATATTATGAAATAATATAAATGTATGATTTGTGACTGAGTGGCTGACCCACGTCATGGAAAAGACGCAAAGACAAACGCACAAATGCAAGCAGGAAAACACGCAATCATACACAGACAGAAGCAATTGCTGACAGAGACAAGGCAGCCAGTGGCTGTGAGGGCGATCTCCTCACTGCCTCCTAGCCAATCAGGACTGTGCATATCTGTTCGTGTGTGTGGCTGGCTGGCTCCATCTAGGGAGTCTTTGGTAGAAAAAGAAAAAAAAAATCAGTCTAGCAGCAAGAGAAAATAAAAGCATAAAAGTCTGCATTTACAAACAATTCAGAAGCGAACCTGTCAGTTTAAAAACACATACAGGCAGGCAGAGTGAAAAACCATTATACATTTTGGATTCATTGCCTCTGACTAGGACCAAAAATGCATGAATATTTACAGAGTCAAGAGTCTCTGGGGAAAGCAGAGCCCTTTGTGCACCAAGCCGAGGTGAAGCTTCTCTCCTCCGACATACTGATTGTACACGTTTTTAACCCAGGCTGTACAGACCTTTACACACCATGACTGGTTAAAGAAAAACGTATTCAATGTGTTCAATGAATAACCTTCAACAGCTGCATGAGGAGATTAAAGAAAGAACTGGCTGGTTATAGTTAAAGACTTATTTACATAAAATATGCACAGCGAAAGTACTCTGGACATTCGCTTGCATGCTGAAAAGCACCAGGTCCCGGTGATATTCCTCTGTATTACTTCACATTATTTGCATTCGCAGTGAGTGTGATGGTGTGGCAGTGACAGTGCTGGGCTGCACTGCCCGCCCCTCCGCCCCCCCCTCGAAAAATATGCCAGACCAGTTCTGTCTTTACCCAGCATATCGTCAATCCTGCTACAACAGGAGGATCTGGAAGTCAAATCTGCCAATCGAAAGCCAGTTTCCCAGCCTGTCACTGTGCCATACTTTTGGGGACATCAGGTCACAGCCAAGTCTGGCCATCAGGCTCTCCGACGAGTTTTTTTTAAAACTAGACTCGATATCTTACTGCAGTTTCCCTGCTGCTTAACAGATGAGAAAGCAGGAAGACTGGTGGAAAAGCCAGTTTAGCACTTAGCACAACTGAAAACATCTCAGCACGAGCCTGTTTGCTGCTACACATGGCAGAACTGTGCAGATTTTCACTATTCCAAGTACTCAGATGCGCATCAACATCCACTCCGATCTATTATTGCCAAGATTTATTTATAGAAGGGCAATAAAGTGAGGTGAATGAAACTGGCAAAGCACAGAAATCTCCTAATGATTAAGCTCATTAACTGCTTTGGCAAAGGTTGGGAGGTCCTGAGCTTAAAACCAGCATAGTAAAGGGGGGCATCAATAAGCTTTAAAAGAGGAGTGTGTGACACGGTAACCAGGCAAGGAGCCCCCCCCACCCCACCTCACCTCCCCAGCTTGGGAGAGGCTGCGCAGCAGGAAGGGTCCTGGGTGCCGTTGGTGTAAGCTGCCGCCTACTACGCAGCAGGAGAAACTGACCCCGTATCACGGTGTTAAATCTCTATTAATAAAGCCCTGCATGAACTCAGGAGGAGGTGGAAGGATACAATGAAAAGGAGGGCAAATGCTGCAGGGGTACATTCCAGGAGGGAAGCAAACAGCCCAACGTGCATGTTCCTGTAGCTCAGCAACTAGAGCGGTGTGCTAACAGCACTGAGGTCGTGGGTTCAAATCCCAGGGAACACATGTAAATCATAACTCTTTGCTCTAGTGTAAGTCACTTTGGATAAAGCTGTCAGATAAATGAGTAAAAGCTACAGATGGAGTCTGAGGTGTGCATCACAGTACAAGCAGAGACACACTGCAATGTTATATTGGGTATACAAATATTGGCCACGAACAGATAACATCTCTGGTCTATGCTGAAGTGACTGCATCACTGATTTCTTGGCTGTACATTCTGGCTGAGAGTCACCCATTCCAACATATAGTACAGGATTCAGATCAGGTAACTGGGGAGGCCACCGAGGTGACAGTGAACTCCGTGTTGACTTGTGCTTTGTGACAGGGTGCATTATCTTGCTGGAAGCGGCCATTTGATGATTTAATTGTGACTATAATGGGACGCACATGGTCAGCAACATCCTCAGAGTGGCCGTGGCATTTAAACAATGCACAATTGGCATTGGGGGGGCAACGTGTGCCGAGAATTCCCAACACCATTACACCACCACCACCACCAGCCGGTACTGCTGACACAAGGCAGGCTGGGACCAGTCATGATGTTTACGTCAAATTCTGATCCTACTGCTGCATGTCGCAGCAGAAATGGAGATACATTAGACCAGGGGACACTTTTGTTCTGAATCTGTTTCATAGAGATCTTAAGGGAATCTTAGGCGAACATGAAGCCTTGAAGTAAAGAAGTAACATTCCACTTCTGGTCTTCGTATAGTCATATCAGGTTCTTGGTTTGTTGGATGATATTGTGTAGCTCTACTATTGGCACTTGTAACTTTGCATTCACTGGAAGCTCAGGCTGGTTGCACCTATGCCTAGTCAACACCTTGCCAGCCATATGCTATTTGCATCACCTGTTAATCATTTTCGACAAGAGTGTCTAGTAAATAAAAATAAATTTAAACTAGATTTTGTGCTGGCTGAAACGACGACATGGCATTCCCCGGACAGCCCTGTCTAATCCATACTCGTCCTTCACTCACCAACTTGTACAATTTCTACTAAGACTGGATGGATATTCTGGAAATGTGAAATTTAAAACATGTATTTTCACCTGAATGCTGTGAGCCCATGTCATGATATGTAGGTGTGATTATACACTTAATCATTTATTGCACATTCCACTTACACGACGATTTGCAGAATCTTCCGCCACCAATTAGGTGGTTACTTGTATTCCTTTGTGTGTTTTAATGTTCATGTTCGAAAATGGCATTTATACTTTTATGTTTAAATATTTATATATAAAAGATATATATAAATATTTATCTTTTGCACTATGACCAAAACTTTCAGTGTCGTAACCTTAAAAACTGCAACAGACTCACTAATAGCGTATATGGTGGTATGGATGGGGTACAGACAGTCGTCCCCCCCTCCCCCCGCCGATGTGAATGATGCACATGTAACTCATTCATATTTAGTAGATGTTTTTATGCAAGAAGGCTTACAGTTGAGGGTACTTTGTGAATCGGCCTGCAGTCATAGGCAGGGGCCTTGGTGGACTTCAGGGACTCAGCTGACAGGTACCAGCAGGTCAAGCAGAATGTAGCACTGGCCGTTGTGGAAGCAAAAACTCAAGTGTGGGAGGAGTGTGGTGAGACCATGGAAAAAGAGTTTAGAATGGCCTCGAAGAGATCCTGGCCTCGAGGAGATCCTGGCCTCGAAGAGATCCTGGCCTCGAGGAGATCCTGGCCTCGAAGAGATCCTGGCAAACTGTCAGGCAACTCAGGAGGAGGAAGAAAGGTTTGTTCATCCTGTTTACAGCAGGGATGGAGTGCTGCTGACCTCAATTGGGGATATAGTCAGATGGTGGAAGGAGCACTTCTAGGAGCTTCTGAAACCCTGCTGTCACGTCTTCCTGAGAAAAAGCAGCCCATCACCAAGGCTGAGGCCACTCCTCAGCGGTAAGACTCCAGGGCTGGAGGAGATTTACCGCGAGTTCCAGAAGGATGTTGTTGGGCTGTTGTGGCTGGCAGGTCTTGTCAACACTGCATGGAGACTGGCATTCTGGGGTGGTGGTACCAATCTTTAAGAACGGGGATCGGCATGCGTTCCAACTTCAGAGGGATCACACTCCTCAGCCTCCCTGGGAAGGTCTATGCCAGGGTACTGGAGAGGAGGAGCCGACCGTTGGTTATACCTTGGGTCCAGTAGGAACAATGCGGATTTTGTCCTGGTCATAAAACACTGGACCCTCACAAGGTTATTGGAGGGTTCAATGAAGTTTGCCTAACTGTGTTTTGTGGACTTGGTGGAAAAGACATATGACTGGGTCCCTCCAGGGGTAGGGGACACCAAGCCTGCTGTTATGGGTCATTAGGTCACTGTATGTTTGGTTAGTACTGCCGGCAGTGAGTCAGGAGTGCTGAACTCCTCAGTACTGCATCATTGTTTTTTGCAGATGTGATGCCGTCCACCATGTGCTGCGGTGGTTTGCAGCTTAGTGTGCAGTGGGGGGATGAGAATCAGCACTTTTAATTTAGGTTTGCCCCCTCCAGGGATTAGTTACTGCCCCAAGTGGAGGAGTTTAAGTAAGGAGCTGGAGGAGGTGGCTGGGGAGAGGGAGGCCAAGGCATCTGTGCTTGGACTGCTGCCCCGACGACTTGAACCCAAATGGATGGATGGATGGATTTTCTAAATCAGTTTGAAGGCAGTCACAAATTATACAATTTCTTAAAATGTCAATTTTTCCTCTAGGGTACTTAATCGGTTTTATTATATTACCATTTATGTCTGTGATAAATAAAAGCATTTAATCAAATCCAGGGCAGGAGTCCAGAGGATCCTGCATTAAGATGTTCCCAGAATTTCTGGGACACCAGCAAAAACCTGCTTGCGGCTTGACAGTAGATATTCTCTCTCTCTCTCTCTCTCTCTCTCTCTCTCTCTCACACACAAACACTCACATACATACACACAATTCACACATATATGTACATATATATGTATGTTTTTTAAGCCCCCAATTGTAAGTGTCAGCCAGAAGGGGGAGCCAAATCCTTCACCAGAATCACAACAATAGCGAGGAAGACTGAGTTAACAGGGTGTTGTGCTGAGGTCAAAACCAGTCAGGGATGCATCGCGTAATCAAGAATAAAACAGACAAACATCAGAATATTTGACATTTACGCACGTGAATTAAGGTAGGGAGCAGTTTTTCTTTCTTTCCTCATGCCGTCGCCCTCATAAACAGCTGACCGGCATCATCTGCTGAGCCACAGCTACCCCTGTTTTACACCCTGCCTCACATCTGCCTCACCTTTATAAATACTGTACAATAATATCGCATTGTGCAATGCTCACACACCACAATCTCATTCCCATATGTGGAGCTCATTATCGTTGTTTGCACTTTATGTATATTGTCTTGCATATAATCTGTATATTGCATGTATATTGTGCATTGCCTGTTAATTATCTGTATGTTGTCTATAAAGCTTGAGAGACACCATGGGCCGGAAGCAAATTCCTTGTGCGAGTTAACATATCTGCCCATCTGAACTGCAAAGTAAATAGTGTCCAAAAAACAAAAGTTGAAGGCATTTTGTGTGTGTGCCAACACCAGTGAAAGTACCACTGGTGACGACCGATGAACAGCAGGTAAAGGGGGGACATTAAAAAAATGGCATGGGAGAACAATGACGATGATCACAGGAAGTGTGCCACACGGACTGCTAAAGGGGACACACTTCAGGGGAATTAACAAGCACTTAAAGAATGCGG
>JAODKC010000082.1:8357627-8382642 GCA_026777985.1 Mormyrops attenuatus
CCCCCCCCCTTCACTGCATAGCTCTGAACTCATTTTCTGGAGAAAAAAAACAATCAAACCCTTAAGTGTGATCGACTTCTCTCATCCACTCTCATGCTTTTAGCCACGATATTCACTGTGAACCGTGGGTGTGCACATGCTTACCAGAAGACACGCTCGGAGACGTGCTTGCATTTGCACAGACCCTCAACGGAAGAGGGAGGAACATGTATATTGAAGAGCCGTCAGCATAAGCAATCCCAGACCAGCATCAATGTCCCCTACTGTTCACCATTCTCACATAAGCTCTTTTATGTACTTTCACACTACACTGCCTTGTATTTCAAGGTAACTT
Organism: Mormyrops attenuatus; assembly: GCA_026777985.1. Classification (NCBI taxonomy): domain Eukaryota; kingdom Metazoa; phylum Chordata; class Actinopteri; order Osteoglossiformes; family Mormyridae; genus Mormyrops; species Mormyrops attenuatus. The sequence goes on from JAODKC010000082.1 coordinate 8,357,962, forward strand.
TCATCAGATAAGATCTAATTTTACTACATTCATTATGCTGGATTACTAGATAGGTCCATGAATTTAATTTTAGATCAATTTCTCTGAGAAAAGGCAAGGATTTAAATATAAGTCAAGCTATCAGATACATGAGATTACCCTGGTAAATTCACCACATGGTACCTTCAAAACACTAATACCAGAAGTATCTTTTTATAATTCAACGCTATTTGATATCAAACCAGATCCTTCACCACAGATGCTAATTACAGATCAGAGGACAGGGATTAGATATCGAATCAGGCTTCTGTAACCTGCCATGACAAGAGTTAACCAATCACGAAGATGACACAACAGCAATGTGCCCAGACATTGGCGCTGTCAGGGCCGGGCAGGCCAGGGTGAGCCCATGGTGACTCAGCAGTCTGCCCTCACACGGCCACTAGACACGTCCTTCATGTCAACAACTTCCTATGTCCAGTCTCCATCTCTCAGAAGGACCTTTGGAATAAGCAGGAGCAGAATGGTGAACATATCAAAGATCTCCCGTTGACAGATACACAGAGATCCCACTGCCAAATGAAAAAGGACCCTCTTGCACATACGTGTATAAATACATACGTGCATCTGTACATGCACAGGGCCGCCGTCTATCCTAACCAGCTTTACCAGTTTAGCACGCCAGCCTGGCCCAGTTCGAAAACCGGCGCGGCGTGAGCAGACAGCTCTGCTCATGCCCCAAATGGATTTCGCAATGTCCTGAGCCAAGGCACAGGAGTAAACGGGGGATACAGGAGCAGGAGGGTGAGGGGAAAGCCCCCCCCCAATCACACAAGTGGAAACACTGCCCCCATCTTTCCACGCCAACAGATTTATGACAGAAAAAATTTAAGAAACTGCAGCCCGCTTCCTCCATTTCTGACACACACACACAAACACAGAAACAGCACCAGTTTTCATGACCAGTAGTTTAATGGCTTAACTATTTTACTGAGGAACTACCAGTATGCAGAACCCATTTACCAAAGAACACTGCCCCCACTACAAGTTACATCGCCCTGTGACGCCTATGATTAAGTCTACAATTTTAACACACACAAAACAGTCCAGGCAACAAAAAAAGAAGAAAAACAATAGGAACAATACTGGCATAAAAATCTTGGTATATAAAAATATATATATATTTGCCCAGTTTTTTTTCCCCTCATGTTCTGGTGTGGCGTACAGTATGTAAAAGCCCCTCCACTGAGCTTGGAACATCCAAAGGAACAGCAGGACGTCCAAGATGTAGAAGTGGCGTCAACGAGGGGGGAGGTGTGGGGTGATGTCTACCGTGATAAGTCTGGCCTGGCGTATCCGCCAGAGTGCTGCACACTACGTGTGACAGTTGGGCTAAACACTATAGTGACCCGATAGGCCGTGTCCTGACACCCGAATAGCACACTACGTCACCCATTTCCTGCGGAAAGGAAGTCTGAAAGTCATCTTTTAGGTTATTTGTGGAGACTGTTTACATGCAGATATATTCTTTATAAAGCGTAATACTTGCTTCTTGAATTTCCTTCTCACTGTTGGTAGTCCATGGGCATTCTACCACCTCAACAGAGGTAAATCTCTGCACTGTGCAGAAGTTGAGCAATCATGTCTCAAAAGAGGTCTGCGGACACACCAACCCTGGGATTTCTAGCCTAGTACCACTCAATAACCCACCCTTCGCACTGACTGCTGGAAGCATCCTACGGCCCAGTCGATGATTCAGGCCACTCCGCAGAGCAATCCTTAAACGCTAGCTGACCTAGAACAGACTAAGCAGAATCGATACACCCTCTACATCTTGTTTGGATTTAGTGCTATGGAGAGGAACAATCAAGCTCAATGCAAAAATGCATGCCAGATACTCTTTTTATGACAAGTATATAATCTGTCTTGCTACTCCAGTTTTTATTCTTCATCGTCCACATGAATACAAATAACATTAAGTTTTTTTTCCACTGCATAGTGTGCAGATCACGTTGAGAGAACCGCTACGCCCCTAGAGCAGTACAATCTGACGAAGAGGGAAGTTTTGACTGAGAAATTAGGCTAAACAGACCCAAAGTAAACAGAGAGTGTGGTGCGAAGCAAAAGCGTGTCGCAATCCTGTCAAATACCGAGCAGATTCAGCGTTCACTGCAGTAGGGGGAAGTTTGATACTGACATCCCAACAGAACGTTAACAAACAACGTTAAACTGAGTATGCGACTGTCGATTTCAAGTCAATTACATTGTATCGAGCTAAAACTGACGCCATTTCGACACAAAAAAAAAAAAATAGCGGAACTGTTCTCGGTGGTCACTGCAAAGTTTTCGCAGAATTTTCCAACAATGAAATGAAAAAAAAAAAAGAAATAAAATTAAAAACACAAGTCATCGCCGCAGCAAGTCTGAACTCAATTGCAGGCAGTAGCAAATTAAAACTACCACTGGGTCCATTAACTGGACTTGGGACAAATGCGCGCATAAACAAAAAGGCCACGCGTGATAACAGACATGAAATAAACGCTCGTAAGAAGCGACAGAATAGCATTAAGGCCAGGCGAACAACTTTTATGCTGAAAGCACGGCTGGTAACTCCATTCGACTTCATCCGACACGTACATTATCCTGCGCTTCTCTGCGCACACGCCGACCCGCAAACCTCTACCGCTCACTCAGATATTCCGCCGGGATTAGCGAAGCCAAGTAAAACCCCCAAGCCGCGTCCCTCCCCCCTGCCCGCAAATACGCAGGTGGACTCACCGTCCTCCGTCTATTTGTGACAGTTCGCGAAGAAGCCGTGCGTCGCCCGCTCAGGCCAGCAGATCCGCCCTCCCCGCCGCCGAAGTGCGCCGCCCGCAGACCGCAGCGCAGCGCAGCGCCAGGCCCCGCCCCGCTCGCACCGCAGCCAATGGGCTCGCCGACAGCTGCCCGACTGCCGCCCGCACCGCTAGTCTGGGAGAGGAGACGCCGGAGGACGCGATTTAACCCCCGCACCGCTTCAGCGCCTACTCCCGTGCAACGCCTTTCCGTCTTCGGGAGACGCCCGACGCTTCCCCTGCTCTTTGACGGACAGATGAAGCGCGCAATCGGTCAGTTCGGCTCCTTTTACGGAAGGAGGCGGCCGCCCAATCGCAACGCCGTCAGGCGGAATGGAAAGCAGTCCGGACGGCCAAATATGACGGACGCGTCACCCAGTTGGACCCGCACCATGTCAACAGTGGAAAAGCGGGGACTTCGTTCCGGAACCAAATTATGCAGAGTTGTGGCTTTATGGGTTTCAATCACTACAACATACTAAAGCCTCCTTTTTTTTTCGTGGATAAAGTAGCTCAGTAATTTCACCGTTAACACAGAATGTCCTAACGGTCCCGTTCGTTAAAAACAACAAAAAAAATCACATGTCATGAGCGTAGGCGAATCTAAAATCCCCAGCCAAGGGTCCAAATCCTAGAATCGTCCCAGGTCAACCCCGAATGTCAAATCCGCGAATCTGGAGGGTCGGCTGTATGTAATTCATTTCAGTAAGTGAGTTATATGTAGTATGATCTGAAAAGGGTTGGCAAACCACAAAAACAATATAAACGACAAATTGTCTGTCAAATCAAAATCTACTAGCAGCTCACATTAGCTTTAAGAAGAAAACCCATCATCACGATTGTTTGTTTGATTTTTGCTTCGTAAAACAGATTTCTGAATACAAAGTGATCACAATAAAACATTGACGTGCATCTGGTCGTTCAATAGCTGTCAAATGATTTGAAACTTCACAGGTAACATTATCAGACTCGAGCGGCTTGGTGGGCAGCATTAATGCTGAGCTCCAGCGCCGGGCGAGTTTAGAAGTGTGTGACTTTGCGGGTTAACGACTCTCTGTCCATGATCGAAAGGTTGCGGGTTCAAATCCCGTGGGGTAATTTCACTGTTATGTGGAAATGAAATGTAATATTGGCTTGTTTTCCCTGTGTTGTGTGGGGTTTTCTTCGTATTCCAGATTCTTCCCATGCAATTAGGTTAACTGTTGTCTGGAAATTTTCCAGAGTTTGAGTGTGTGTATGTTTGTGTTTGCCCTGTGATGAACTGGTGTCCTGTCTAGGTTATAACACAACCATATGCCATATCATGCATAGAATAAGCTCCAGGCAACAATGTGACCCTGACTGGAGTAAAACTGATTTTTAGTCAGTAAGATGTTAAATGCAGAGTATCATGGCTATGCTACTTTTCACTCCTCATGTAATCCACAGAATAACAAGTCAAATATTACCACACTGTTAGAAAGAAATGTACTGTACCAATTTGTACCATTGAGGGTACAATTATTTGTCACTGGGCTGTATCCTTGGGTCTGCCAATATGCAAAATGTACCTTTTAGTCAAATGTAAGGTACAGAAATTTTTGTACCATCGAAGGTACATTAATGTTGTTTGTACCTACTGTAGGGCAAGGGTGGCCAATCTTATCCTCAAAGGGCCGGTGTGTATGCAGGTTTTTGGGGTAACCTTTAGGTCAGCTGTTCATACCCAGGTGTGAGGACTTTTCAGCCAATCAGTCTTCTAATTAGTGACCTAATTAGGGAGTTGCAGCGAAAACCTGCATATACACCGGCCCATTGCGGATAAAATTGACCACCCCTGACCTAGTGGAACAAAACTGCACCAGGGCTGTAGCCTTTCTGACAATGCAATCGCCTGTCTGTTTTACATACTCTACATGGGTATTTTTATTGAATTTATTTATTTATTATAAAGTACCTATTTAAACATAACATACGCGGTTCCCATGCATTATTGGGAATCAAAAAATATACTGCCACCAAGTAACTGATTGGAAATTAAACGCGAATGGGGTAACACTGTGCTGTCGTATTAAGGCTTGCTTGCCGCAAATTTAGAATATAAGATGTATAGCTCGGTTTTGGATTTATCAAGCGGACATTCGCGTCCACTGAAATTTCAACAGAAACACAACGTAAATCTGAAAGTAGGCCTAACTGACCAAAGCAAACCAGGTGGATTGTTTAACCTTCTGCCGGTATCTTGAAATAAAAATAAACATGAAATCAGCTGGTCTTTATACAAGGGCTATTATTAAAGAGCAAGTTCTTTTTTAGAACTAATGTCTCTTTCGTTCCAGCCGCCGCGTTTCCTTAGTCTGCCGGGCATTACAATAAATAAAAGCTAAATACAAGTTATACAACAGATAGAATATAAAATGATACATTCATTATCTTTTCCCTCCGGAGGTTTGTGGTAGCTACTCTGTATACATGCATAGTGCACGGATGAGCAAGCATGCATTCCGGATGTTTTGAGTACACAAGAAAAGAATCACGAGCGTAGTTTTTCGAAGAGGTTTATTGAAAAAAAAAATGTAAGGATGGCATTGCACCACTGGCACTAATTTTTTGATATGAATAAGGTTAGAGAAACAATGCAATTCCAATAACTGATTTTAGCGCTGCTTTAGCGCTGACCCTTACAGGTAAGGTATATGGTATGGTTGTATTACACTTTTCTCTTCCCTATCGCTGTAATTACTGTCGCTTTTATTATAAACTTGATTAAACTGAGCAGTTATTTTTATGATTTTATATTCTGAAGCATGCCAAAGGATTGACAGTTTCTGCATAGTAATGGCTATACAAGTGCCAATATAGATTCCTTTAGAAAATACACACATATATACATACGTACATAGGATTATTTACACAAAGGCAGAGTGAAAAATACTGCTGTTCAGAACGTCAGTGCTTATGACGGTTGCACGGCCCAACAAAAAAGGGAAGTGTTAGCGAAGCATTGTGCCGTTCGCTGAGTGGACCTCACTCATCCACAAGATGGCGCCACAGTCGATGTCATTAAAGACTTCAGGGCGAAAAACTTGTGGAATTCATTTTCAAACCAAGAGGTGTACTTTGGCGTCGTTTTCTATCAGGGTGAAGAAAGGTCATTCACCATCCAACGCTCAGGACGTGAAACACGCTCTATCTACAGTTTAGCATCACACAAGGAATTTACAATTCTATATCATATAATTACTGAAAAAAGCTAAAATTCCACATGGTGATTTTTTTTTCTTCAAACAGTGTTTGTATCAATGCAGAGGTAGGTGGTAGTGTGGCAGTGGTTAAAAAACAAGGCCTTGGACCTGAGGGTATGGGGTCTAAAGCAGGGTCAGTACTTGGTACATTACCCTTGAAAAATGAATTTTCTCCCAGTTGCTCCAGTGAAAACATTTCCAATTCAATTGTAACCATTATAAATATTACCATCAATACGGGTTAGAAGTGAATGTTATGCTAGTTCACTGAATACTAATGAACATTATACTAGGAGAAAAATACTCTCATTGCCCAAATATCTATTAAAGACTTTTTTGAGCACTGGGGAAAACTTCAGTTCCCAAGGTTTTTGAAAACAGGCCTACAAATATTCCTGTAGTGCCATTCTGGTGCTTAAGGCCTTAATGACCATGGCTCATAGTCCTAATGTGCAGGTTTATACAAGAGCAGAGGATCTTGCTCTCACCCATTTTTAATGAGTGTAAATTATGGGATAGGAAGCTTTTGCTCTCCTTACAACATCTACCTGACTATTCCCCATAGATAAACACCTTGGGTTCTGATGCACAAATTCATCTAAATTCAAATTCTGATTTACATGAAAAACTGTATGAAGACAAGGTCTATTGTATTCTGCAGTGGATCATTTGCACAATTCCAGTGGAGACCAAGACTGATGCATTCACTGTTCAAGTCCTTTGGACAGAGTGCAACACACTTACCTGTGCTGCCCACACCTGTGATGAGTTATTCATAGGGGTGATTCGGCGACCCAAATGCAGTGAACACAAATAAGAAAAACAGAGAACTTTCATTCTAAATGGCTTGCCTCCTCCAAATTGCATTTATCTAGTTATGGTCAAATGAAGCTTCATGAACCATTTACTGTATTTTTGGACCCCACTAGATGGTGCTCTCTGTTCAGAAAAGGGCTCAAAGTATGCCCCAGGCTTCATTTGGCCATCACTATCCTGAATCATGAAGTCGTAAGATTTTTCTTGGTTTCTTTCTTTTTTAATTAGTCTTTTTTTGTAGTTCATAGGGATTGAATTCTGTGGAAGAATATTCTTCGATTCCAAAATACTGCCGGTGGACACAAAATACCACTTCAATCCATGTTTTTTTCAGCAATAGTTCAAACACAGATTGTAATTTAATGAGTAAATCTTAAAATAATAATAATAGTTGTAATAAGGTTTCTGTATTAACCACATTTTTTCACAATAGTGACAAATATTTTGCCTGACTAATCCTGAGTTTACTTGCCACCTACCTGTGTAGGTCCTTCAAACAAGCTTCTCTTTAGCAGAAAGGGAAAGAGACAAATCGTGACACACTGGCAATTCATCATATTTCAGCTCTGGTACTTTCATTTTTCCCATTTTTACTCTTTTCATTTGCAGAATGTCTGCACACATTTCCACAGTTTGTTGAAATGAAGCCATTTTTAAAAAACAATCTAAAAAACGCCAATAAACACTTACATTAACTCAATCCAGCTACCAAAATTGCTGATGATAATATTTTAGGTATTAACTCATCTGCATTAAAGTAGTTACTAGATAGCTGCTCTACCTTTTCCTGCCGTGTAACTTTTTGACCAGTCGATAACAAGTCAGTGGCTATACATTTTCGCAAAAGGCCAAAGCAAAAAAGCGAAAGCGTTCACAAAAACCAACCAGAAGCTTATGGACGGTGTTTCTTTATGACAGGGTTTAGGCTTTCGGCTTTCGCTGATGAAGCAGAACCAGAGATATATGTAGCTTAAGGGCTAAATAAATTATTTGTGCCCTTTAAAGTTGTGCAGATTTTTATGGCACCATCAGGCTTTTGCTGTGGGTTCAGAATGACTAGGCAGCTATGTTTACATGACTACACATATTAGTACATACACTGCTCCCCAGAACAGGGCAGCCAGACGCTGCTGCCCAGGGGTGTGTCTACTGAAAGAAGATTATTCTTTGCTCTACGCAAAGAATGACATACTTAAAGGGGTCCTATTATGCTCACATTCACTGTTCATAATATTATTTTGGAGTCTTCTAGAATAGATTTACATGCTTCAATGTTCCAAAAACACATATTTTTTCTCAATCTGTACACCTCTGTTCACTCTGTCTGTAACTCTGTCCGAAACACTCTATTAGATCTTTAAGCCCCATGCCCAATGAGCCCAATGTGCTGATTGTTCAGCTTGCCTGATTGGTCAGCTTGGCTGATTGGTCAGCTTGCCTGATTGGTCAGCTTGGCTTACACGTTCCCCCTGTCTTGCAGTCTGCAAACAGGACCTTGCAGGTAGGTGGGCAATAAGGATTGTGTTATGTACATGGTGATGTCACGGAAGTAAAGGGCTTTAATTCCAATAAGGTGTTTCAGGCAGATTAGACAGAAGTGGATTTTGTAGTGAGAGTTACTCCCTTTGGCGTGTACTTTGGGCCTTAAGACTTTGCAGACCGTTTACATGCACATATAACTATATAACACACTAAAGGAAAGAGAAAAAAAAACATAATAGGGCCCCTATAAAGCCAGAGATATAGGCCAAACAAGCCAAACCTTTGGACTGACCAACGTGTGAAAACACCTTGCTATTGTTCTCTGGTTCAGCATAGTGCAGGAAGAATCAGGCCTCTAAGATTTACACAAGATTTACACAAGGAACTTGATATGTTCACTGGGATTCATGCCTTCTGTCCATCAGGCAGATTAGAAGCATGCTATGAATGGGGATTGGATCAAGACAGAGCATGACCACGCCTTACTGCACACATTACATTGCACATAGGCCATAGCAAGCAGCCTCTCAGGCCGACTCAACACCACCCAGTGTTAGGCCAGCTAACACCCAACACAGGGTTCGGAAGCGCTATGGACACAAAGATATAGTGTTAGAAATCTTCAGTGCAAGACATAATGGCTACTAATATATATATATATATATATATATATATATATTTTCTTTTTCTTTTACGTACTCCAACTCTGAACACAGCAGTAAAGGGAAATTCTATAGACCACCTCACTGGTTAAGGACGGCACCAGTGAAAGGACTGACCAGTATTCAGAATCATCTAAATATGTTGCAAGCTTAACGCCTACAATCCAGTGCTGCTTCTTTACATGGTAACTGAAGCTAGAAAGAGGGAAGCCCCAGCAGGTCAGTCACGAGAGGCATGTCTCCTCTTAGCAGTGCGAAGCACATCCCAGCAGGTAAGAGTGTGTCCCTCCGCACATTCCTCGATGGCTTTTCCTAGGGGGTAGGTCAGGCATCGCGCCCTTAGCTCCCCGGGTCTGAGCCATGTCTCTGCGGAGTCCGTGAGTCCAGGGCTGCAGGTTGCTCGGGCAGCGATAGCCTACGTTGGTACTCGTGGTCCATGGACACCACTGCCATCCCAACCCCTGGGGGATCTGCAGGGGTGGGCAGGTACCATACAGGGCTGATTCCTGAGGAATCTGTGAATGACTCCTGAGTCTCGGGCGTGATGTCAAACGATTGGGGATCCAAGATCTGGGAGAAGAATGAGTGAAGGAAAACAAGATTATTAGGAAAGAAGAGGGCAAGGAACTGGCAGAGCACTGAACAGTGAGCCACTAATCACCAACAGGGAGCAAGTGTCAGGAACAATTAATGAGGACCTGTCCTTCATCATGAAGTGCAGAACATTTTTGCTAATAAAATTAGTTAATATGACTCATTTATGCCTAACAAAAAATCATTTTTATCCTTTTTTATCACACATTGAGTGCAGAGGGGAGTGTCGTGGCTCATTATGTCATTAAAATTATCTGCGATTTGTGCTACTGTAATAAACAACCCTTCTGTTGTTACTGTATGTACCACATGAGATAGCCTTCGTTCGCATCTCACATTGACCAGTCCTGGCTTTTCCCTTCTCTCTCAGTGGGTACTCACTGACTGTGAGCACCCACAAGCCCTGTGCTTTCAGACATGCTCAGACCCTCTCATCTGGCCATATCAATTTGGCCCTTATCCAGACCAATCAGGCCTATACTCCAACTCATAACTGCAATATTTTGTCTTATTGTGTGTATTATCAGCTTAAAAATAATCTCACAAGTTATTCTTATTATATGTTTAACATAATTAATTAGGACTGGGGTTTTCTGCAACAAACAGTAGCATTCACAAGAGATTTGCGTTGTGATCAGCTTATTTTAATTATGGACCTATTGAAATATGTTATATTACACAGTTAAATATTTGTAAATTTCACCGTGTAATAAGGCTACTCAAATACACTAACATGTCTGACAAAAGCTTCGATTGATTTGTTTAATAGGGCAAAACACCTATATTTGTGAACCTTCACATACCTGTGGAAGTGAGGTCAAGGTATCAGGCTCCGACGGAGAGACAGGCTGCATGAGCCTCTCCCCAGACCTGGGGCAGGGAGAGGACTGGGGGGGTGAGGATACTGTGCTGTAGGCTGGGGGCACCAAGACCATCTGCTTCTGCAGCAGCTGCATGATGGTGCCAATGTCAACCGACATCCGTGTCTCCAACCTGCAAGTAAATGAGCAGAGGTTGGTGCACTGGGATGGTCAGTTACTAAATCCCACCTGAAGGAGAGGTCGTGGCCCGGGATGGTCAGTTACTAAATCCCACCTGAAGAAGAGGTCGTGGCTCGGGGCACTGGGATGGTCAGTTATTAAATCCCACCTGAAGAGGAGGTCCTGGCTCGGGGCTCTGGGATGGTAAGTTATTAAATCCCACCTGAAGAGGAGGTCGTGGCTCGGGGCTCTGGGATGCTCAGTTACTAAATCCCACCTGAAGAAGAGGTCGTGGCTCGGGGCACTGGGATGGTCAGTTATTAAATCCCACCTGAAGAGGAGGTCCTGGCTTGGGGCACTGGGATGGTCAGTTACTAAATCCCAGCTGAAGAGGAGGTCGTGGCTCGGGGCTCTGGGATGGTCATTTATTAAATCTCACCTGAAGAGGAGGTCATGGCTCGGGGCTTATATATTCTTAAATATAAGAATATATATATATATATATAATATATATAGAATCTAGACTCCCGCAACCATGAATAGGATAAGCGCTTACAGAAAATGGATGGATGTATTGATGTATTTTTACTCTGGAGTGGAAGAAAAACTCCTAATGGGTGCCTGTTTATCCCTATAACCCTGAGATGCCTCCCTGCCCTGTGTTTAATCCCACAGCTTAGTCATGTAGCTCAGCTGGTGAAAATATCCCAGCGTCACTAGTACAAGAAAAACCAGGGGCCGCACACTGCCGGGGGATAGCCGACAATGGCATCCTGATGTTTCCATTCTCACTTCTGTCATACACTGTGGTTCATATTCCCTTAAAGAGTCCTATGATTTCATCTGAATGAGACCCAAGTGATGACAGCCCACTGAGAAGATCATTCTGAAGTAGCCACACAACATATGGTCTCACGAAAATTGCTTTAGTCCACGAGCAGCGATTTTATGCTGAAGAGGTGACAGGACAGAAACGTCACCGAAGACGTTTTTTTTTCACCTGTGGAGCTGTTGCTGCAGCAGATCCAGCCGGTTCTCCAGCTCGCTGCGCTGCTGCCAGCTGATGCTGTGCATTGGGATGTTGTGCGAAGGCGCAGGGGCCACGCTGCGGTGGGGAAGCTCCTGATATTGGCGCGTACGGCTTTCACCCCAGAAGTTGAAGATGCTGGTGACTCCAGAGAGAGCACCTGTTCGGGAAGAACACTCAGTAGAGTCACATTAGGAGCTTTCTCACCAAAGTTCCTGGTCTCTCTGGACCGGTAATTTCCTGGCCACTATCATGTGTATCTTTCCTACCGCACAACAAAAGCTGTGACCTTTTTGCTGAGTAATAGGGAGGGGCATTTCAGGCAGAATTACTCATCGTATTTCGCCAGTGATTATTTGAATAAAATTCGAATAACCCCGCCCCGCCCCACACTCAAACATGGGAAAAAGCGTAGGGCAGTACTGAAACATTTATTTCTTTTCATACAAAATGAGATATTAAGCTTGAATAAATTAAATGGGAACTGCAATTAAACCGAAGAGCTCTCCCAAATGCAGTAGCATACAGTAACGTTTACTGTATCACCCCGTGCCTTAAGCATTTACGGCAAATGGCCATGTATTTCTTTTTAACGACGCAATCCTAACGAAACTTCTTTAGCTTTTAGGCTTGCTCTTTAGTAATTCACATAAATATAACAATATAACAATCACATAAATATATAAGGAAGCATTAATAGTTGCCTTGAAACTAGGGCTGAATGATATTGGGGGAAAAACACATTTTCATATCTGTAATCATTGCGATAAGTGTTATGATATTTATGACACAAAAAAGGAGTTGAAGATTTACCCACAGTTAACTATAACCAAATAGAACGTGTTATTATCTACTAATAAAGTCTGTCATGACCGGGAAAGGCAAGCATGCAGTTCATATTCTGTCCTCTAGTGGGACATTGGCAATTCACCTTTGTTTATCTTTATTTATATATTTTTTCAGGATGAATTTCAAGAACATTTTAACAAGAAGCATGACAACTTACATGTACATATAAAACAAACAGTCTCATACTTAAAAAGGATCACAGCATCCCGTAAAATATGAGTGGGATGGCAGCTCTACTTAGAACGGGTCTTAAAGTACCGACCCAATGTATATGGTTTTATACAGCCCCCGACATTTTATAATTCATTATTAAGTCTGGCCAGCAGATTATGGCAGCATGCTGCCACCATGACAAAATAAAATTTCAAAGATACGTTTCTGAAAGTGTAATGTTGTCTGACTTATAAGGACATTTGGTTATAACAAAATACATCTCGTCAATGTCAGGATCTGTGTGTCATGTTCCTGTCTGGCCAGCAGAGGTGACTGCTCACCATTCCGGTTCCTCCCTCTTATGTCTATTACAGTTTTCCTGCACTGCTAAAAGGCATTTCCTAAAATCTACTCTCCTTTTTTCAAAACACTAAGGGCAAACCCTAAAATTCAAGCTACACTCACAAAACCTTTGACCCGTCTTGCAAAATCAAACAATCTTCTCAAAACTATATTATCTTTGCTCAAAAGCAAACACTGCTTTCAGATCACGCATCCAGCCAGTCAGTTAAATAAACACTAATGAGCAGTCAGCACACATGATGGCAAAAAACTGAAAACACTACCAGTCAAAACTGTGTCTGGCATGTAGAGAAAAGTTTATTGTGCATGGATGTGGTCTTTTGCATGTTGAGTTGCAAAACTGGAAACCACAAGACTATCATAAAAAAAATGTTGTCTACCAAAAATGTTTGTATAATTTTGTATTAAATTGATATGTAATGTTTGCAGTATTCAGCACATCAAAAAAGTTACTGCAAGTAAAAAATCCAAATGAGACACATATAATATTGTAAATGTTGTGCCACTGCCAAGACAGAGTGAAGGACGAATATTCCTTCTGCCTCATGGCCGTGTCTCACGGCTGGGTCAGGACAGAGAACTTTGTCTACATCACAGGAAATGTTCTCTCTTGCTGGGCGATGCGGGAGGAATCCTCTGTGTGACCCATTTGTACCTTGATATCAAAATTTAACTTACCTATGGCACTTGCACTGTCATCCTGCACATATTCTCTGTTCTAGTCATTCATTGGCTTCCTCAAATGTTTAGAAATACGTCTGAACAGCTTAGCGTCATTGAGATTATATGATGACTGCCGTGTGCTGGCTGTGTTTAACTTTTTGTGACCTGTGTTTTCTATTTTGCATCAAAGCTCACCACGGTGTAATCACAATGTGTTGTGATGAATGAGAATATGTTTAGAGTTTTACAAAAGGGGGTGACTCAGATCTGCAAATTGTGTCTAACTATGTAAGCACTGTTATAAGTTTCCCCAAATGAGTTACTGATTCAAAAAATAAGTTTTGGAAATTGCTAGGTTTTTTGCAAGAATGAGGTTTAGTGTTTTAGCAATTCAGAAAAACTGTAATCACACCTGCCTCTTGTTTGCTCTGCGTTAATCTGTGTATTCTCTAATCTGTGTGAGCTGTTGTCTGTGTTTAAGGTTAATTCTGATCCCATATAATTGTTCCTCATTACTCCCTTGTTTGATCCCTCATGGTCCTTTGTTTTATGTTCAACTTTGTTTTTGTTATCGTAAAGCCCACTCACTGGCCACTTTATTAGGTACACCTGTTCCACTGCGTGTTGATCATTTGTCAGCAGCACAATGTATAATGTCATGCAGATACAGGTCAGGGGCTTCAGTTAATGTTCACATGAAACCCTAGAATAGGAAAGAAAGGTGATTTAAATTACTTGGAATGTAGCATGGTTGTTAGTGCCAGACAAGCTAGTATGAGTATTTCAGAAACTGCTGATCTACTGGGATTTTCACACACAACCATCGATAAGAAGAGAAGAAAAAGAAAGAAGCATCCAGTGAACGGCTATTCATTTGGCGAAAATGCCTTGTTGATGGCAGAGGTCAGAGAAGAATGGCCAGACTGGTTCAAGCTGATAGAACTGCAACAGTAACTCATATAAAAACCCCTTACAACCAAGGTATGCAGTAGAGCGTCTCTGAATACACAACATGTTGAACCTTGAAGCGGACGGGCTACAGCAGCAGAAGACCACACCGGGTGCCACTCCTGTCAGCTAAGGACACGAAACTCCGGCTACATTGGGTCTCCAAAATTGGACAATGGAAGATTGGACGCAACCTTGCCATCAGATAAGAGAAAGTTTTCTTTTGTGGCTTGAATGATGTTAGTTGTGAACAGCTGGCGTCATAATATAGGCAGAACTTTGACATAAGTGTGAATGAAAAAACAGTACATCTACCAGCATTAAAAAGTCCTTCTGTTTTGGGCCTAGCTGGACTGAGCAAGGCCCGTGACTGCGTGTCCTGCAAGGTTAGGTGAGGCTCACCTGAGAGTGCGTTACAGCTGTTACCACTGCGTGGATCCCCATCCCCCTCCAGGGTATCGTTGACGGTAGGGTGCATGGCCTGACCTTGGGGGAGCTCCAAGAGGGGCAGAGGAGCAGTGGGGCCAGAGAGGACAGAGTCATCCCCTTCATCTCCACTGGAGTGAGAGGGGGAGGAGACCAAATTTGGGGGCCCCTCCCACTCCATGCTATGGCCCTCCAGCCGACTGCTGGTTGTGTGCCGCCTAGCCTGACGGGCAAGCTGCTGCGATGGCTTGTTTCTCCCTGTTTCCGCAGCATCTGTTAGGAAAGAATGCGGAAAGCCTGGAATGACAGCACTGCAGGCCTTGTGAGGGAAACGGTCCCAAACGACACGCTACCTCGGTCAGTCCTGCGGCGGAAAGACAGCTTGCGGCGGCGTTGACGGTTAAAGCTGCCCCCATCCGAGTCATCACTGCTCGCAGAGCCAGGAATCATATTTGTCTACATGAGGAACCCGAGAAAAATGGTCCAGTGGGTTATGTAACTATGGTACTGTATAGAGGATGGCATTTTTGATATAATGGACTGATATTCTATTTCCATCCAGGGTGTCCTCTGCCTTGTGCCCTTTGGGACAAACTCCAGGCTTTCTGCAACCCTGTACTGGATATGATGTTACAGAACATGGATATGATGATATTTAGTAACCTAGTTTACAATTCCAATTTATAATTCCAATCCATCCATCCGTCCATCTACCTTCGAATTGCTTATCGAGTAGAGTGTCACAGGGAAATTTACATTATGTACACTGGAAACCCACTCATGCTCTTACACCAACGGATGCCCAACACCCAAACCAACCCTGTCATTACACGCAAAAAAAAGCGGGGCTCACATCGCGTAGGTTGAATGTGATCTCCAGGTTGCTCCAGAAGTGGTCAGAGAATTCAGGGTACATGTCCAGGACCTCCAGAACATCCTCTCGGTGGATCTTGTGCAGGTCACAGTAGGTTAGCGCTCTCACGTCTGCGTTGGACTTCCCTGGGCGTGCGTACAGATTAATGGGCTCACCAAATATATCGTTCTTCCCTGTGGGAAAGAAGGGATGGAAGGATAGAAACATTCACTTTCATAGAAGATATATACATATTAAACTCCTGTAAAAGACTCCAGAAATGGTTACTTGGATTTAATGTCAATATTTATTACATCTGTAGTCACCAGAAAATTGTCACATTTTACAGATTAATATTGTATATTTAATAGGGCTGGGAAATTTATTGCGTTAAAGCATAGCGTCCATTTTAAAGTTTGTAATGTATTATTATTCCTTTGACTGCATGCAGCATTTTGATTAATTGATTTGATTAATATGCCATTAATAGCCAAGATGTGAGATTAAGAAAAAATAATTAACATCCCTACTTATCAGCCCATGCCGTCTCTTGACATATTACCATCTGTGCATCTAGCCTTTTTGAAGACACTGGAATTCAGCTTGTACTTGGTTATAAGCAGCATTGTTGTTGGAAATGAATAATCTGCACAAGTTTAAATTAAACCATTAAACAAAGGTTAACTTAATATATGGATCATTCTCACTAACATGAGAATTAAAGAAAAAGGTCCAGCCAGACAATGAAATCCAGTATCTGGTTTCGTGCAGAGCAATTGACGTTACATGAATTTTAACAATTTCCCCCGATATGGAACCAAAAATGAAAGAACGCAGAACTTACTTTAAATATTGAAACGTTTTTTTTTTTTTAATATTTCAGTTTCATTACGTGTAACCCATAATAATCAATCAATTTGTATGATAAGATGTTTCTTTGTGTTCATATTTTGGTTTTGTCTTTTTTATTTCTTTCCCTGGGTTTGATGGAATACTTCTGTTTATTAGAGGAATACATGGTAATGTAATAAAACTGACTAAAGACCCCAAACGCAAAATCGACAGTTTAAACAACGAAGCTGTATCATGTGCGTCTGTATTAAAGCTGATTTTAAAAATCGCGATCACAGAAACCTGTGTGATTAGTCAGTTTTTTAATCGACTCACAGAATAAATGTATATAATAATACATTTAATTATATACGTATAACATTTATAAATTAATAATAATTTGTTATTACTATCATGATCAGCAGCAGCAGCATATTTAGTAAAATGTCTGAATTGATTTAGTGCGGTACCAACATAGCTTGGTATTCTATTGTAGCACAGAACAGCATAGTGACCAATAGATGGTGCTGTGAGCTAACTTTAGCCAAGGAGCGGTAGCTGCGAGTATGCATGCTGCAGATTGAGGAGGAGCTGGTACTTCCAGGAACCTGTAACATTTAGCTCCCAGCATTCTGTCTTAAGATGATTCCTTTCACAATTTCCTGTAAAAGTTCTGTGTCACAATGATGTTGACCAGGCATGCCATGTTTGGAGACTTCTTCCAGGATAAAACAGTTTTATCAACAGACTAACCGGTAATCACGCTAGAATAACCCAATTTAATAAGTAATATCGAATTTAATATGTAATATCTAGAAATGAGCTGTTACCCAGGATGGCCACCACTACATCCTCACGCAGGATCTCGATGGAGCCGCGGGAGATGAAGTACAGGGCGGTGATGACATCGCCGGCATGCACCAGTGTGTCACCGGGTGGGGCATGCGTGGTCTTGAACTTCATGGCCAGGGCACGTAGGCAGCCTTTAGTAGAGCCCCTGAAGGCCTTGCAGTTCTGCAGCAGTGTGCGGTTTAGGTGTAGGCAGATGTCAGCCTGCAGGCACTCAGGGAAGCCCTTCAACACCTGGAGGTGATGGAGATCCATAGTCTGTCACCACATACACCATGGCCCAGGAGCATGAAGAACCAGGTCTGGAAAAGCCCTTTTTACACTCATATGGATGGAAAGGATTTAACGATCATCAGATTGTCACATCATCTGTGACGATACCATCTGGACAAATCAACTCAGCTCTCCCATGTTATTAAGCACGATCTGGCATAATGGCCTTTTTCTTGTGTGGTGGACACTCTCCACGCTTCAGATTGTGATGTCATTAAAACACTGTTATCACAACCCTATGTAAGTTCAGCTACCAGATGACACATATATATCAATGAAGCTGGAATAACTTTATTCTTAACATAATTCTAGAACGATATACAAAAGAATAAATGTTGTATGTGTTGCCCAACATTTGGACTCCTAAATATTACTATTATTATTCAGACAGGACACTGTATCCCAGGAGCATAGCCATTTAAAAAGTCTGAGGAACGATTTTTTTCAAATGTCTACAAAAACGTAGTAGCATGCGGCCGTTCTCACTGCATTCATGTCAATGCCGTTGGTGTAGGACCAGGCGTGCTGAAAGTACTCCTCCAGGCGCTGGCGCAGGGGGTTGGGGATCTGGTGGAAGCGGATGAACTCCCGAACCCGCAGCATCTGCGTGTGGTAGCGCGCCGTGCCCGAGTACAGCCGCTGGATGATGGCCGACACGTTGCCGAAGATGCTGGCGTACATCAGGGCTGCCCAGTGGGGTACAGAGAGATGAGGTCAGCATGTCCTCTCACTGCCTGCTAGTGGAACAGGAACTGGAGCAAGAGCTAGAGCGACCATCAACATCCTGGTCATTGATTTAAAACAAAGACCATAGCATTTTGGCAATTCACAATAACATTGCCTACTCATTGCTTACAATAATGCGATCCAATGGAATTAACTGTCTATTAAACTTGGGAATTAAATGTCAGAAAACAAGCCCTGCATTTCCATCCGCAAGGCAAATTGTAATGGATTATTTTAAGAAGATGCTGGTTACTCTACAAGAACCATTTACCAGCAGCATTTTGTCTTCCACTCATTTTTCGGTAATTTGGACATGACTGATGACTTTAAACAGTGCATGGATACTGGTGTTTACACTGGAACAGTGTGGGTGAATAAGGCCACTCCGTCTTGTTTGTTGGGTGCTAACATCTTACATGCCAGGAGTCAGTGCACCACATGCAGAGACAGCATCCAGCCAAGTATTTAATGGGTGTGAATTCCACTAAAGTTCTGACAGATACAATTTCTATTCTCAGCTTATCATTGGACATGTTATAAAATCAGTCGAACGTAATTGGCATTGTGGTAACTGCTCACTGAGAACACTGCATGCAGCTAAGTTTGTTTAACAGCCTGAGTCCCGCATTTGAACTGTTTTGAACCTCATGTATGGTCACCAGGAGATCTGGATCAGCTAAGAGAGGGACTGATTATGTGAATACTGGAATAAGGTGTGCTGGTTTTGTCACATAACAAATAGCCTATGCGGAATGGCTGGAGATACCCCAATGGCTGGAGATACCCCAATGGCTGGAGATACTCTGACTTCCTATTTAGATGTGCCATCCACAGTATGGGATGCACCAGGGTTGATACAGCAGTAACTTACAGCCAATGAGCATGACACAGATGGAGAAGATCTTCTCCGAGTTGGTGTTGGGCGACACGTTGCCGAAGCCTACGCTGGTCAGGCTGCTGAAGGTGAAGTAGAGCGCCGTCACGTACTTGTCCTTGATCGAGGGCCCCGAGTCTCTCACTGTGTCGTTGTACGGCTTGCCGAGCTGCTCGCCCAGCGAGTCCAGCCAGCCGATCCGCGACGAGCCATTGCGCTCCACGTTACCAATGGCGTACCAGATGCAGGCCAGCCAGTGGGCGATGAGCGCGAACGTGCACATGAGCAGGAAGAGGACCGCCGCACCGTACTCCGAGTAGCGGTCCAGCTTCCGTGCCACACGCACCAGTCGCAGGAGCCGGGCCGTCTTCAGCAGGCCAATCAGAGTGGTTGTCTGGACAGGGAGGCATGACAATAACAAAGCAACTGAAAAAAGGCTGCTCATAAATGGCAGAAAAGCATTAAAGATATATATGAGGTTCCAGCTTCACTGGCATACCAGAACAAACCACGAGCTTGAAACATAATGCAGCTCCTTAACACGCTAAAAGCCGAGATAATGAGAGGCTCCATTTCTAACCAAATATTGTTATTTTTTAATGACACATTAACCACAGAGACAGCAACACAGACCTAAATGTTTTCTAGCTCTCATTCAGAGCTCAGTAATGCAGTTAAATGGGCTCAGCCGACATATTTGGCACTGCAGTGCAGTAATTTAACTATCCTGACATGAATTAGAGTCTAGGAAGAGCCATGAAGAGATCTCAGCTGCTGAATTTAGTTTTTGGGCTAATATCTTACAGTGATTGTGATGACATATCGAAGGAGATAAATACTAGCTGTAGGAGGCCTCTTTGCGGCTGTTTCATCTGGCCTACTTGACGAGAACAATCACCTCCTCTCCAGACCGGTAGATCAGCAGGTCAAAGGGAATGGCTGCCACCATGTCGATGAGGAACCAGCCCTTGAAGTAGTGCACCGCGATGCGGCCCGGCTGGCTCACCACCTCGTCGTTGTTATTGACGTAGGTGGTGCGGAAGTTGATGACGATGTCGATGATGAACATTATGTCCACGATGAGGTCCACCACGCTGAGTGTACTGCAGGAGTAGACACAGTTCTGCAGAGCTGCCTCCTCTTGGTCGTGGAGGAGGAATGCAGCAGAGTAGGGTGTGAAAATCGCTGTATAAATGACCAGCAAGAGGATGACCCAGTCCCACACTGCCTTGAAAGGACTGTAGTGCAAGATGGTCCATTTATGGATGCGAGGAGCCTGGAGCTTATACTCTGGAAGGACATCAGCGCCTAGAGACAGGACCTTGGAGACAAAAGCAGGAGCCATGGAGACTGTGAAGATGCTCAAGATGATTATCAGTATGATTTTAATCAATAATGACCATAAGAAAATCAATAATGACCATATAGAAATGTGGGTGAAATGCAACACATTTCTCCAATAAATGCTTTATAGAAGTAGTGACTAGTAGTGATAGAATCATAATAATACAGGTTAGTTCTGCTTGTTGAGACATACAGAGATCAGACTTAGAGTACATAAAATTTTAATTTTCAATATAGAAACAATACCCAGGGAAGCTCAGGCTGGCTACTACCGAGGTAATAAAAATGTGAGGAAATGAACACAGGGGATTGGGCATGCCTTCCGGTGGATGGAATTGGGTGGGGTGAAAACAATAAGCCAGCTAATACTGCTTCAAGTAATGTATCAATTATATACCGTCCCTGGTTGCACTCTTTAACATCTCAATGGAACTGACAGGTCTGGCTTTACAAAATGCTTAGTCTGTTAAATATTTATGAAGTTATGCATCGACTGTACAAACACTATGTCCATCTGCTCCACTGCACACGCACACACACACACACACACACACACACACACACACACACAAATTGCCAGAACTGTGGAAACACTTCCAGTTTTTAGTGATTCCAGTTATTCCACTTACATATTTAATCATCCATGTTTATATTTGTAAACATTCTTTGATTGTTTATAAACATTACAGCCAATGTTTGTGTAGTGATTTTTAAAGCGTAATGCCAAAAATGCTAGGTGATTCCACAATATTGGCCGCTGGTCTACATACACATTGTGAAGCCTCTCTGAGTCGCAGGGTGAGAAACCTTCGCTGTAACAGCCCCCCACACCAAAATGGGAGGGTATTCATAAGCCATCTCTGCCAGACCGAGTCTTACATAAGACATGGGACGTCAGCACTCTCTGTTCCGTGCTGCACACCCCATGATGGTGGTGGGGGTTGGGGGGAAGGGGCAGGACACAGGGGACGAAACAGCTGCTCTTCAAGTGTTGCCTTTTTGAAGCATTATGCATTGTCTTACATTGCTTCTTGGAATGGATTTCACCACTGTTTACAATCTCAGGATATTCGTAATGATATTTTTAATAAATCAGGATAGTTTGCAGTTGAAGGTGTAAATAAGAGGCATGGTACAAGCAAGTGTGAATGTGCTGTAAGTCTGAGCAGGTCTGACAGGCAGCCAGTTGGCTTAATGCTTTTCAGCAGCAGGGAACAGCAAAGCTCTGAATTAAGCTGTATGATCTGACACTGTTGGTGTAGAGGTTAAAACATTTCAGAAGCAAAATTAGTCAATGATTGGGCTCTGAAGCTTTTTACAGATTAATAAGATCTTAAATATTCAGTTTTGTTTTTGTACAGGATAAATCGAGTGCTGGCAGACCCCACATCTGGCACAGTGAAATGGGAAATTTCATTGGTCAAGCTACTAGATCAATGGCCAATGAGGGTTCAGTTGCCAGGTGCCTGTCCTGTCTATCACATTGTCTTCACGGTGGGTCCAGCCACATATAGTGTTCTAATCTCCCTACACCCTAACCCTGCTGGAAACTATACCCGACTGCAGACCGACAGAACTGGATCAAGACCAGCCATACCAAATCACAGACCAATAGGTCCAAATGCAGGCCAACTCGACCCCAAAGCAAGCCAAGACACCCGAATGCAGGCCAACTACATCTAACTTCAGACCAACACATCCGACGCCAAGCAAAAACACCCAAATTCATACCAACACATCCCAAACCATGAAAACAGACTGATCTCAACCAAAAACGGCAACATAGCTTGTGTGAACCATCCCTGGAGAACATTGGCTGGGCAGCAGGCTTACAGGCGGGCCAGAGGAGCTGATTGGCTCTAGGCAGCAGCCTAACAGACGGGCCGGAGGAGCTGATTGGCTCTGGACAGCAGGCTTACAGGCGGGCCAGAGGAGTTGATTGGCTCTGCTGCATTACAGTACGAGTGCTGGGCTCAGGGCACTCGCCCAGAGATCACTGACCAGCTTGCGTAACACATGAAGGGAGTTTCCACAATGACAAGTGGCCACACAACCCTCCACTGAATGGGAGCCTTACTAGGAGGGGGGGGGGGGGTATGAGCATAAGATGATCCTAATAATAATACCTATTCTCCAGTTGTTTCTATATGTAGTACGAGAAGTTCTAACTAATATTTCCAAACTTTAATCAATAGAGCCAATGTTATGTCATTAATCACACCAGTCACTATCAATCATTTCTTAACTAATTCCTGATATTCCTAAAGGTTTGTGTCTTTCGACAATTTTGCTGGGCAAAATGCTGTATAAAACCAAATAAAAAAGCTGCCTGTGGGTCTTTGGGTTGTATGTACCTTGCTGTGCAGACAGTGGCCAGTGACAGAGGGCTGTCATATTGCCGCTTTGCTCTGTGCACTGGAGTAGTTTGTGAAAAGTTACACAAAGAGTGGCAATGCAGTGTGAACCACTTTCAGTGCACAAGGAGTGGAAGAAAGCTGGGCAGTCCGTGCCACAAATTTCAGTATGTTGGCCACAGGAAACCTTCACAGAGAGAAGGGTGGGAAAAACGTGGAAACTATGGCGTTCACTGCTTTCATATAAAATATCCATTACGGATGTAGGAATCTATCCGAGCTTCAGAAAATCAAAAAACACTTCTCATGCAAGTCTAAGGATTTTCCACAAAATTATCTAAATGCCATGGAAACACAGGCAAAATTAAACAAGAATATCTTGAAATTAGTTGTTTGCTAAGTGGAAAAAAAAACTGCAGTTTTAGGTCCTGAGGGGTTATTTATGTCGAATGGATATCTGAAAGGTAAGAGTGGTGGAATCTCTCAGAGCTCTCTCTCATTACAGTCTACCTCAAGAATCTTATTTAGGTGTTGCAGTCTTCAGTTCCCCGTAATTTTGTACCAGGCACTACACTGTACCTTGGGCACTGAACTGATCTAGATGCACATAACGTGACCCACGGAGCTGTTATGAGCTAGACTCTTCCACTTCGCCACCTCATCCTCCCTCTGAATGAGTCATAGGTACCTCACTGCTCCTGGTCTCATGCCCAGGCGACCGTATGATTTCTTAGCCAATGCTTGAACACACTCTATTCCCAGTTTATAATGTGTTTGGATGTTTTTGGACTGAGAGGGTAGAATATTGAAGATCAGGAGTTTTAGGTGAAAAAGCATATTCCAACTCCCTATGTGAGAAGTGTGGAATGTTTATTTTGTCTGCGTATTAAGGGATTGGCAAGAAGCATGGCTGATTCCAGAGAAAACAGGAACCCAACTGCTGTAGCGCAGGTGAAGGACACTGAGTGGACAGCAGAAAAATGAGAAGCAGCCTTTATTATTACAGAACATAGGCGTCTTATGGCCTGTGCTATTGTGATCTCTACTTCATAGAATTCAGAAGTGTGAATTGATTTGTTTTTAAATTTGGAAGTGCCTTCTTCCACTCATCCATCTTCCATAACCCGGTACTGGATCAGAGTCATGCTAGGATGCGAGTCAATTACAGGTTGCATGCTCACACGTGATCACAGTGTATGGGCACTTTAGATGGAGGGAGAACATGCAGGGGCGGCCTAGTAACTCAGTAATTAGCACTAGTGCCCCACACCTCTGGAACTGGGCTTTGAGGCTCTGCCCTGGCTCCGTGAGCGTGACGTTTGCATGACCTACCCCTGTCATTGTGGGGTTTCCTCAGGATTCTCTAGGTCCCCCCTCCCACAGTCCAAAAACATGCTGAGGTGAGCTACCAAATGACCCGTATGTGTGAGTGTGAATAGCGTGTGTCCTGCAATGGTTTGGCGCTCCATCTCGGGTTGTTCTCTGCATTGCTTGCATGGGCTTCAGGGGGGGGGGGGGGGGGGGGGGGGGGGGGGGGGGGGGGGGGGGGGGGGGGGGGGGGGGGGGGGGGGGGGGGG
>JAODKC010000082.1:8383134-8393860 GCA_026777985.1 Mormyrops attenuatus
TTGGGCCGCCTCTGCGGTTTGTTCCGTGCTTTGGTGCATTGGGTTCCCCCACCCCCCCCCCCCCCGCCCCCGGACCCAGAATAGGACAAACAGGTACAAAAAATGAATAGATAGATGGATGGAAGGACATGCAAACTCCATAAGGCAGGCGGGCAGGAACCGGACCCATAATCAGGGAAGCCGCAGCATTTTCAGCTGAGCTACCATGCTGCCCAGATGTGCGCTACGTTTGAGTTATTCTCTAGATCTGGCTGCTTAGTAGATAATTGGAAACCGGAAAGTGGAGCACCCAGGGGAATCCCCACAAGGACATGGGGAGAACATGCAAACTCCACACACCTACAGCCAGGGCAGAGATTTGAACCCCATTCCCAGAGGTGTGAGGCCACCGTGCTAACCACTGCGGGATAGATGCAAAGTTTGCACTATATATTAATATATTGGGATTAATCAGAGTATAGAGTTCAGAGGAGTTAATAAGCTCATAAATGAATTGAATCAGCCCTGGAATTCAAGTGGCCTTCAAGTGCAATTGCAATCCATGCCATTCATTCTCCATAAGCTAATGAAAGGTTAAAGGGGGACAGGGAGACTCATATGGAAAAGTATGGCAGAAATGATGATTTCACTCTATTGGCACCTCAAATGAAGGTAAAAGCTAAAACCGCTTTAACTCGCTAATGACTAAATGCACTGCTGGCTGACCCCACTGAGCTCTGGAACAGGGACGGCGAATTGGATATAAGGAAGGATGGCCATGTTTTTGTCACTTGGCCTGGTTTGTGCTCTGGTTCCCATCGGGAAAGGTCAGACTGTGGTCACAGAGCATGGAGCCTGGCACAGCCCGTGCCCGACACCCCAGCGGTGCCAGGCCGACAGCCCAGCCCCGCGCTCCTCCTTCGTGTGTAAAAAATGCAATCTGTCACATCCTGCTTTGCTCACCTCCCTCCCCCCCACCTGCCCAAGATTCCACTTATTTCAGTCCCTAGTGTCATTCTTTTTAATTACTGCAGGCTGCTGTGCTGTGCTTTACGTGCGAAGGCTCATTTTTCATTAGCTCTGACTGCAGTCCAGGTCAGTGCTATTTCCCTTGACTTACGGAACACGCTGTCACCCCACTGGCCAATGTCCTTCTTACCATTTGTACAGTGTGTCTCGTTTTGAGGTCCCATGATCCATCCAGTGACTCCAAACACAATGAAGAAGCACTGCGTGCAACAGTATTAATATGAAATAAAGCACACATGTCCAGCGCTCATCACATGCAACACAACTTTCCTGAACTAAACTTCCCTTAGTTCAACTTCCCTAGAACTAAACTTTCACAGCGTTAAAAACTTTATATAATACTATGCAGTACAGTCATCAGTTCATATCCTTCATATTTCAAAGTTTCCTTAGGATTCTATGAGGATTCTCTATACTACACTCCATAAAACACATTGTGCAGTTGAAGGAAGAATTTAGGTCTTCTGATCTCAATAAGAGTATCCCAGGGGGCTATATGCTTAGCACAGGATCCACTGTATCCCTCGGGTTATGCATGAGAAGGTCGGCGCAAAGGCATATGTCTCCATTACCTCTTAGGTGAGTAGGAGTTACCAATACAAATTTATGAAAGTAGAAGATATTGTAGCACTGGTAAAACGAACCCCTGGATGCCTCGCCAGAGCGTGTATATAGCCCCGTGTATGTCATTGTAAATAGCCCATGTATTGTTGTTGTTGTTTTCATGGCTAATACTATGTGGCCTACGGTTTGGCATCTGACCACCCTGTGTTTCCACTGTTGTATTTGGTTCGGTGTGGTTTGGTATGGTATGGTATGGTATGGTATGGTGTGGTATTGTATGGTGTGGTGTGGTATGGTATGGTATGGTATGGTATGATGTGGTATTGTATGGTGTGGTGTGGTGTGGTATGGTATGGTATGGTATGGTATGGTATGATGTGGTATGGTGTGGTATGATGTGCTATGGTGTGGTATGGTATGGGGGCAGCATGAGGCTCAGCAGGTGGAGAGGCTGTGCCTGTCATCAGAACGGTGATGTCACAGTTGGGTATGATATGATGTGATGTGATGTGATGTGATATGATGTGATGTGGTGTGGTGTGGTGTGGTGTGGTGTGGTGTGCTGTGGCATGGCATGGTGTAGTGTGGTGTGGTGTGCTGTGGTATGGTATGGTGTGGTATGGTATGGCATGGGGGCAGCATGAGGCTCAGCAGGTGGAGATGCTGTGCCTGTCATCGGACGGGTGATATCACAGCTGGGCCCTTCAGCGAGGGTACTAAACCCCCAATTTGGGGGACTGGCTCTGAATAAAAGTGTTGCCTAAAAAAAGGTAAATGCATTTACAACTTTGCTGGACCATTGCATGTAAACGTATATAGAAGGAGGCTCATCTGAAGGACATGTTCTTTCTGGCATATAATCCACCGCCACGCTGACGTAAGTGTGCGATGGGGCACAGGGACAGCCAGAGACGGCCTCCTCCGAGGGATGTCAGCATCACCCAGGGCCTGATGCAGACGTCAATATATATCCAATATTCTGTGAGATAACAGGAGTACAGCGTGCGCTTGTCCCTTACCACACTCTGCATCAAAACCCTGTCAGCTCAATGCCTGCGCTTGCCTTTCAGGATGACCTTTTCCTTTATTTTGATAATGGTTCCAATGCAAATGCAACAATAAAGCCCTAGCTGACAGCGGAACGACCTTTAATTTCATCAGCCTTTATTTTGTCTTTAAAGGACTGCAGCATTCACTGAAAACTTGTGGTTATGTGACGTAGTTCAGTCACAGGAAAAAATACTAAATATACAACTCTGGAAAAAATTAAGAGACCACTCTATATTAAAAAATCTGTATTTTTAAATAATACTGGTTCTGCTGGCAGACAGCTACAGGCGTGGCAGGCTGCTTCCAGGCTCAAAGTTTCTAACACAGCAGAACACAAGGAAAAGGTGAAGCAGGAGACAGGAGCAGGAGGAAACCAGTCAGGTAGAGGGCAGAAGTGACTTTCTAATGCCAGAGATGACTGTTAACTTATAACAAGTGACCAGTTCTGTGCTGATAGGTCTGGCCAGTACTCACTTTAAACCAGGAACGAATCCTCAGGGACCAATTATCAAAGACAGATCATCAGAAGCACATCAAGAGTAACAAATCCTTGGGGATCAGTCAATGAAGGTCCTCCCGGATCACCAGGGGCAGTTTGCTCCCTACCTCTTGTAGGACTGACTTTAGTGGATCTTTACACATAAGAGACACACACACACAAAGCGGGGTTGGACCAGGATAAAAGCACTAATGAATTATTACACGAGACCAGCCATCCAATTTTGCCCCTGTATACAGCAGATTATGGAGACTCTGTGCTTTCTATTGAGATTTAGTGAGCATAAGGTATAATAATGTATAAAATATATATTACAATACAAACATAAATTAAATTAAAAATGTAATAAATTTAATAAATACAAATTTCAAATTAATTGAGAAATACTCTGCAGTCTGTTCTGCTTTTTTCAGCCTTGGAGATTTGGTTTTTGCTCAGCGTAGACAACACGTTTAATCATAATTCATTTAAGTTAATCCAGTTTTTCTGATTAAAGATCCAGAATGCATCCGGTGAAGACCAGCAAAGCTGCAAATTACCCCACAGTAATGCATTTATGGAGAACGATTTATTTCGAGAGCTATCATGACTTGGGAAAACAAGAGCTTTCATCACCACCAGCTTTAACATCATCGTTGTTAATCTTCATCAGTATCTTCTACTTTCATATATGTCTGGTATTATCCAGATGTCAAACATGCCCAGTAAGATCACTGGGAGGTTCACTTGAAATCCTTAAAAGACAGGATCACCAGTCTGATTTCTGTATTCATTGACATCCATTGTTGCATTTAGTGCTGCAAAAATCCCTGAGGCACTGTGACCTGCAAGGGATAAACGACAGTACTAATTGGTCATTAGGGATAGATTTAAGCATGATCTGACAGGACTTTGAATAATATTAACTGTGCCACCATAGAGATTATCAAATTATCGCAGTGTAGAAGTGATAATAAGTTTTTTGCAGCTAATAGGTAACACTACAAGAAGAACATGGCTATTCTCACCTAAAAATCTTAGCTGCTTGTATATTTCACATTATGTTTGAATGAATGAAAGTTGCGTTTATATAGCGCTTTTCAAGACACCCAAAATACTTTTTACAAAACCATTGGATAGCCAGTTCAACCCCCACCACTGTGTAGCCCCCACCCGGATGATGGAGCCACTCTGTACCAGTACGCTCACCACACATTAGCTAAGGTGGTGAAGGGGCAGGAGAGAATTCACCAGTCAGAAACAGGTGATGAGTAGTGGGCACTTTTAGCCAGGACATCAGGGTACCACCCCTACTTTTTCGGAATATGACCAGGGATCTTTTATGACCTCAGACTAAGGGTATATAAGACACTAACAGATCTGGATGCTGTTCAACCAAATAGTTACTTCAATATTTGTTCAAATACAAGAACCCGTGGCTATACAGTAGGTGGAAATTAGCAGGAGGGCATGTTAAAATGGATTTGAGAAAGCAATTCTCTGCCCAGTGTGTAGGTAGAGTATGGAATAGTTTTCCTGTTCATGTAGTGCAAGCTAAAACCCTGGGTTCCTTTAAATCAGAGCTAGATAAGACAACAGACTTAAACAACTCTGAGCTATTAGTTAAGTTCTCCCCAAGCGTTTATGTCCTTATGTTCCTACACATAGAAGTGCCGTTATCAGCAATATACACTGAAGAGCCAAAACATCATGCCCACATCCACATGACTATCTTGTACAATCAGTACATGTCAAGGTAGGGGATATATTAGATGGCATGTCAACAAGTGGTACTTGTAATCAATGTGTTGCATACAGAAAAAATGCCAGGAATAAAGACCTGGATGACTTTTATGAGGGTGAGATTGTTATGGCCAAACGACTGGGTCATAGCATGTTGAAAAAACTTTTGGGGTGCGCGTGTTTGGCTGTAGTGTGTGCTTCCTGAGTTTGGCCTGCAGGGGGTGCCCCACCCCTTACAGCTTAACCAGTGTTATTATATTATTTAAATGTTATATATTATAAAAAATTTTTTTTCTTTTAGTATGAATTAAGATGCATCATATGCAAATCTTCTGTTCGAGACTAAATTTTGGTTTTATTTGTGTTTCATTTAATAGTGAATAAAGTTCTCATTTTAGAATTTATGTTGAAGTGTTATGTTTCATAATATAACCATTACAACAGCTGAATATGTGTCCTTAAAGCCTGCATGTTCAAACCTAATGCCATGCCATAACAACAGCTTTACAGATGGCTCCTTCACAAATCTATGGAAGAGTATTAGGGTCACCTAAAAGAAAAAAAAAATCACAACACATTTTGAGTAAGTTGAAACGGTAGAAACCTGTCAGTGACTGTGAGATATCTGTAAGAGGTAACTTAAATGATGACAGCATACAGGTGCCTGACGTTCAGCTGCTTTTTGGGGTCATTCCACATGTCTATTAGGACATGGCTTCCCAAACTTTCCCAATGGTCTCCAACCTTTATTATAGTGCAAGCTACCGAGTCCCGATGGTATATTTTGCTGACCAGGGGGACCCCCTCAGTAGATTTTTCGTGATTGACCGACTGCAGTCATGTTATGATTATAGAGATAATTCTGCAAATCATCTCACGACCCTCCCACTTAGGGAACAGCTGTGCTAGGAGAATTCAGTCTTTTGTATTCAACTTCTATCTCAAAAGTTTAGTTTGACTTTAGTCTCAAAAGTTTATTTGACTTTAATCTCAAAACATTCAACTTCAATCGTCCTTTTAGGTGGCCCTCATGCTCATCTGTAGGATTCTTTAGGGAGGACAGAGGGAGACCAAACGGTGGCTGGGGTGGGGATGGGATACAGCAAGAGAGGAAGCAGGCAGAAAATCTTTGGCACAAGATAGTCAAATTGATTCACTTCACAAGGGGGTAGTGATAATGTTTTGACTCATCATGGGACATTATAATTTTAATATGACATAAATTACTTGTATCTACCTGCGGTTTCCCAGTAAATTACACCAGCGTTGGAGAAAGGGAGTACTTGGTAAGAGAAGGACTATCAGTTCTCTTATACCAAACTCAGATTTGTTTCTGGAAACATATACAACCTGCCAGCTCATCATTAGACGGCATCATCTGAGTGTGTGTATGTCCGGAGCAAGGCAGAAACAGCCTCTGCAAGTTGGTCTCCCCATGGCTTTTAATGCACTTTTGCCAGAAAAACAAGGGATGGTATGGGATGATTATCATTACAGATGCATCACCATAATCAGTAGCAGGAAACAGGGGATTTAGCTCATTATGACCATCATTTTGCAGTCTTATTTTTGAATATTTATTTACTTTATGTATTTATTTTTACAAAGTGTAAATTCAGACATGTTGACATCAGACACATTGCCTTTGGTTTGCAGTTGTTAATAACTGCATTTGTGTTTGCAGTTTTAGCAAAAAATAATTTCAAAACAAATTCAGTTTACCCTACTCTGCCGAAATTGTACCGAACCATGAACCGAAAACCAAGGTTTGCGCCAAACAGTGATTTTATGTCGTTACATTGAAATTGCCAGGCAATTTTTAACAGAATATCAAAATTATCTCACAGACCGTAAAGAGTTGTGCTGGATGTGGCCCGCGGGCCTTGAGTTTGACATATGTGGCTTAGAATGTAATACCATACATTTCAGATTATTAAAGCGGGTGCTCTATGTATCAATTTAAACCCTAGGAACCCTAGCAAAGAGAGCAAAGTTATAGAGATGATAAAAAAGAGTTAGCAGCCTGAAAGATGAAGGTGCTTAAAGCAACTATACATTTTGTATTAAGGAATGTTCAGGATAATCGGATAAAAGAACAATCAGAGTGAATAAAAATGACATTGTAGGAGGAGTGAGCAAACCGTGCCCTCTGCTGCCCTTAAGCTGATACACGGACACCAGTACAAACCCGGAGGAAACAGAACACGGAGATATCTGCATTATCCACACCAGATGAAGTAGAGAGGGTGTAAACGTTCCTGCCTGCCCCAAGGCACCAGGGTGTGCTGATATCCCAGCACTCAAGATCTCCAACCCCTGACAAAATGTCCACAAGCCTCCACTGCTGTATTGCAAATGGCCTCAGCCCTATGCCCTTCTACTGTGGCTAACGCAGCGTGCTGTTCGCTCATGTGCCCCAATCCAGAACAGCGAAGTCAGCTGACAGCTCTAACTCTAAGAGAGCAGTTGTTTCCTTAAAATAATTTTGACACTTTCATGCACACATTATCACGCGCTTGCTCTTGGGTTATAGACACGACTCACATAAGCTGACATGAAAATATTTGCATAAACTTTTAAAAGCCTTTGTGGTTAAAATAACTGGCAAATAACTGAAAACACTATACACTCCGCAGGCATTTTTACTAAGTATGGTGAGCATTTTATCATCCTCATTGATTCAGAGATTTTAACACCCTGCTCTGGCCCTCACCTCTCCGCCCTCTGCAGTAAGCTGGGGCGTCTTCCTGTCCCAGCACCAGCAGTTCTGCAGTCCCAGCTCACAGGGCATGTGGACGATGGCAACAAAGGGAGTAGACTGGAGCAGCTCGTTCAGCAGCTTCGGGACCAGGGTTACGATCATGGTCCTCAGCAGCTGGCCAAAGACTCGCCGGCGCCCCCAGGAATGATGACGCGGTTCAGGCGAGAGGGCACCGCCACCTCGGCCCTGCACCAGAAACACATCCCAGGACCCCCGCTGCGGGTGTTAACCCATTCCCCGGAACCAGTTCATGACCTCGGAAGCCTTCTCTGCTGGCTCCTTCTCTTTGCCTCCTCTCTTGTGATGTGTTTCTGCTCAAACGCACACACGTTGCGATTCTGTCTTCACATTTCAGATAATCTGTCTGCTTTGCCCCAAGTCGTCTTCTTTCTCCCTCAGGAGGGATGAGACCTTTTCAGAAAGCAAACTCACAGTCTCCTGCATGAGATTCAGGGACTCGCTGTCTTCAATGACGATTTCCACGCAACCTAAACCGCGAAACCGCAAAATCGGCCGGGTCACACTGGCAGCCCAACCTCACACCGAAAAGGACAGCTTCCTTTGGATGTGTGCATGATCCAGAGAGATTGGAGGCCAAACATTTACTTCTGCTGCAGCTGACAGGAGCAGACAACGCTCTGGGAAGTGTTCAGTGAGACAGAAAAAAACAGCCCTCACAAAGCAGACATGCTCTGTTGAGGATAATCAGAGAAGAAGGGAGGGAGGGAAGGAGGGAGAGAGGAAGAGAGAGAAAAAAAGGAGACTGGGCGGCACAACTAAGAAGCAAAAGAGTGGCATGAGGAGTGGAGGAAGAGTGAGACAGAGAGAGAAAGAGAGAAAGAGATAGACGAAGCATTTCAAGACTGTCAAATTAGCGGGGCAAAAATGATACCAAGAACTTTATCGCTGACATGTTTCCACTTGGTGTCTTGGGAAAGAGACACAAACATCCTCTAGTGTAGCCGCTACACTTGCTGAGCGCTCGGCCTCCACAGGGACCCGCAGGGTGCCGTAGCAACAGTGAAATAGCTAGTGGGAGGCCACAGAAGATTCCTGGGTGGCTGACTGGGAGCGGCATGCAGGGCTCAGGGAGCGGTGGTATCTGCAGGGAGTGTGTGCTTCCCGGGTGATAGCTACCTACAGGTTCCACATATGGGGGGGACAGGTGCACAGAGGTAGTGGTCGCTGTACGACCGGGAGTCAACGCGGCATTACACTGTTCTCGAGTTATGGTGAAATTGGTATCTCTGCTTGTCCTGGTAATCAGACATTGTCTACACTTTATAGCATTTATTTCTCTCTTTAATGATGTTATTATATTATATAATATTATATATTTATGTGAGCAAACTGCGAAAAATGACTGATTAGTGTCCAAAGACATTGCAAGAAACAAAAGATGCCCATGTAGTCTGCTGGCTGCAAAGGCTTGAGCGGCCTGGTTTATACAATGAGAAATATATGACCTGACTTAGCACTAGGGCTGGAATTACTGTCAGCATGTTTTTGAGACCTTTCCTTAAGTGCACCACAAAGGTCACGGTTAATCCTTGATCACCAAGAACCAGAGATTAAAAACAAAGACAATGAGAATGAAAATATGCTGAGGAAAGAAATCATTTAAACCAAAACAGACCAGAGATGATTCAGTAGATAGTGGATGGAGTGGATGAAAATACCTAGTGTTCTCCTGTCGCTTAGGACTGTTTAACTGTACAATAAATATCAGCCTTCGCTGAGAAATTGGGATCTTTCATCATGTGACCGTCCAGCTGGACCTTCAGCCTATTTTGGTCTGTTAGCTTACTATTTTCCAGACCTTGTGGAACTAAACAGCTACTTTTATGTCCCTGTTGTCAACTGCTTCAGCATTTCAGATATGTGCTGCTCGGCATTACATTTGAGTCCACATATCACCCCATGTCAAACTCACAAAGAAATAATGCAAGAACACCAAAATATTATCCACCCCCCGCAAATAAAAAGGGACAGGCCTGGGTTGCCTAGATACAGGAACCAGTGATTCCTTTCTTTAAATGGGAACCCAAGCAGTAGGAGATGACAGGGAGTAGGAGAGGTTAATATTAGAAATATGCAAAATCTCCAACTGGTCACAGACACAAATGATGAGCTTTAAGTGTCTCTGCTTTTCTTTTAGTGAATCATAAACTACCAGTACGGAGGCAAGCTCGAGGTTTTCTGGCACTATTCATTGACATTTACATTTTAGTCATTCAGAATTTATGACACAACCCTTGACACCCACTGAAGTCCTAGAATATCCCTGCATGGACTTTTGTTCTATATTTCAGTGAATTAGACCATCGTACTCCTGTAATGACCAAGATGCCTGAAATGTTTATAGGTTTCAGTTGTGATTTTTTACTTTTTTGTACTCCCCCCCTATACACACACCAGGTAATTATGTGTATGAATCCAAGTAATTTAAATCTCCTTGCTAGTCAGTAATGGGTGGCCCTACCTGGGGTGTAGCTAGTGATTCAGGGCCCCCTAACAAAAACAAACTAATTAGTTTAGCTGTCAAAGTTTTATAAATTGTCTGATATATACAGGGTGTGGGAAGCCCCACATAAACAGAACATTGACTCTGAAAAATAATTACAATTCAAAACACAGCTACAAAGGAGGGTCATATAATTAGCAGCTAAAAAGAAGGTCTGACAATCAACGCTGATACGTGAGCTTTCAGATCAAAAAGAAATTATCCTTTGATAAACACTGTTCCTTCATGATGCCCCCAAGCGCACTGTCAAACAAATTCAAGACTGGTTCAGTGAGTACCAGAGTGCAGACAGATTCCTTCGATGGTGTCACCAGTCATGAGGCCTAGACTGGGTCACCAACCCTTCCGGAAAATGGGCTCTCTTCAAGCGTTCTCCATCATTCTGAAGTCCACTCACACTGAGAGTTACTCATCATCCTACTGGGCCACACTGGCGGTGGGCTGCGTCCATCCTCACTGCAATCCACTCACACTGAGAGTTACTCGTCGTCCTCCTGGGTCACACTGGCGGTGGGCTGTGACCATCATTCTGAAGTCCACTCACACTGAGAGTTACTCATCATCCTACTGGGCCACACTGGCGGTGGGCTGCGTCCAT
>JAODKC010000082.1:8413906-8424789 GCA_026777985.1 Mormyrops attenuatus
TGGCAGCCATTTTTGGAAGAAAGTTTTGGAAAACCAAATCTTATCTTTATAAAGAAAAATCATTTTATTTTACAAAAACATATAACAAGGTAGTCATATCGATGTTAAAAGGCAACCGGAGACAATTGGATTATAATTAGTGTATCGTATTGCAAAGTCAACATTACAAACTCCACAGCCCTGCAAACCGCAGAATATGGTTCAGCTATTTTAATAAAAGAGATGACAGCTTCTTTAAAATGAGAGTCACTCTCTTCATGGAAACTATTGGTTTAATACTAGCAGCAGCACAGACCACGAAGCCAACAATTTGCACAACACTCACGGTTACACACTTACAAAACACATGCATTCCATGGCCAACATTACACAGTTAAGACATTTACAAATAACATATATATAGAAATCCACATATTAATTTGGACTATTTAAAGATATGCGTGGTGCAAACTACATAATTAGTCCTGCTGACCAACCCCATGGCATCAAAATATGTCAGCTAATTGTGGACAGTGGGTGAGATAAAGAAAAAATGAAAAAGTTTGCCTCTGGGATTCTACACAAGAGGAGCACCGAAGCAGTGATCACCACTCATACGACATCAATTACGTTTGAAATATACAAGCAGATAATTTACGTCATGTACTGTTGTATGTGTAAAATGGCATTTTAAAATCTGGTCCTTGAATATAAGACAGCCCCAGTTTTTTAGTTGGAATTTTTTTGGAATCTGTGGGAAGGAGTCCAGATGGCCATGGGCAAGAAGCTGTTCGAGAGTCTGGCTGAACTGGTTTGGATGCTCCGGAACCTCCTGGCAGACGAAACGGGGACAAAGAGACTGCAGTGGGAAGGATGGGAGGCGTCCTCTGCGATGCTAGAGGCCTTACGGGTGCAACGTGTCATAAAGATCTCATCAGTGGAGGGCAGAGACTTTCTATTGGCTTTCTGAGCTGCGCACATTATAACTTGTAGGATCTTGAGGTTGGGGACATTGTGGGATCATGTGATTTGGGAAGTCTGGCTTTCACACGGACACAACATGAACAAAAGTATTGGACACCTGGCCATTACACCCACAGGAACTTTTATGACATTCCATCTTAAATCCATAGGCATCAATATGGAGTTGGACCCCTCTTTGCAGCTACGTATACTGTAATAGCTGCCACTCTTCTGCAAAAGACTCCCACAAGACTTTGAGGTGACATTTGTGAGATAAGGCTGGATGTGAACACCTGGCTCGGAATCTCCGTTCTAGTTCATCCCAAAGATGTTTGATGGGGTTGAGGTCAAGGCTCTGTGCAGGCAAGAGAAGTTCTTCCACACTAAACTCATTCAACCATGTTTTTATAAGGCAGACTCACGTTGGAACAGAAGAAGGCCTTCCCCAAACTGTCCCCAAAAAGGGGAACTGTCCAAAATTTCTTGGTATGCTGAAGCATTAAGAGTTCCATTCATGGGAACTACGGGGTCTATCCCAACCCCGGAAAAACAACCACATACCATTATCCCTCCTCCACCAAACTTTACAGTTGGCACAATGTAGTCAGGCAGGTAACATTCTATTGCCAAAAGCAGATTTGTCCATCAGACTGCCAGACAGAAACGCAAGATTCATCATTCCACAGAACACATTTCCACTGCTCCAGAGTCCAGTGGCAGCGTGCTTTACACCACTCCATCCAATGCCTGGTGTTGCAGTTGATGATGTGAGGCTTGCATGCAGCTGCTCAGTCATGGAAGACCATTCCATGAAGCTCCCAGCACACAGTTTTTGTGCTGAGGTTAATGTCAGAGGAAGTTTGCAGTTACTGCATCAACAGAGTATTGGCGACTGTTACACACTTTGTACCTCAGTGACCCTACTCTGTTATATTATGTGGTCTGCCACTTTGCAGAGGTTTCTGTGGTTCCTAAATGCTTCCACTTCGCAATAATGCCACTCACACATGGAATATGTAGCAGGGAAGAAATTTCACAAGCTGACTTATTGCAAAGGTGGCCTCCTATGACAGTACCACACTTGAATTCGCTGAGATCTCAGAATGAACCATTCTTTCACAAATGCTTGCAAGCCTAACTGCATGGCTAGGTGCTTGATTTATACACCTTTGGCAATGGGTCTGAATCAAACACCTGAATTCAATGAGTAAGAGGTGCGTCCCAATACTTTTGTCCATATAGTGTATATATGAATATATTAGGGCTGGGAAATCTATTGCATTAATGTTTTGCATTCATTTTACATAATACATTATCCTTTCTTTGATCACATTAATTCATGGTATATTTTGTTAACCAAAAGGTATATTATGAGCATGGATTTTAATAGACCTATAATTATCCTTCTGGGTGGTAAATAATATGATAAAGTATAGACGCATACATAGGATAAAAATATCAAAATTTTCAGTATTTGTTTTATTTTATTGAAGGCTTATACTTTAAAATCTTTAATTCTTTCATGTTATAAAATGCACTTACAATTAGCTTGACATTAATTGTTACGCTTATGTTTTTTAGATCGATCTCATGCTCAGGATTAAACAGTGTTTCAGTCCAGCTGTTTAGTACTTGCAATTATATGTAAATGTGATATACGCCATTTGTCACCAAGGTGTGTGACTGAAAAAATAATCGTTCAACATCCCTTTTTAGAATGCAATGCCCTTCCCGTTTCTTATTGCCATCTGTTCATTAAGCCTTTTTGGATAGCATGAAATTCAGCTTATACTTGCTTGCAAGTAGTGTTTTTGTTGGAAATGAATAATCTGTACAAGTTTAAGTTGAACCATTAAATATTTATATGCGGGTCATTCTCACAAACTTGAGTCAAACAAAATAATTAAAAAATTGTTATGCTGAAATACAGCAAGGAGCTCAGTCCCAGGTCTTTGAGCTTGGTGACTAGCCTGGGGGTGGGGGGGGGGGTGTTCCCTTTCAGATGTCCCAATGGGAAAGGATGAAGTGAAGGACGAAAGAGATGCTTTGATTGACTGACTCCACAAGGTTCTGCATCTGGTCAAGATGTAAACTGCACTCATATCCAGTCTTTTGTTTCCTCGTAAATTGCCAGACTGCAGCTAAGAGAGCCTGTGGCAAACCTCTTATGCATCATAGACTGGAGATTTATTGCAGTATATTAGTTATCACATGGCAGGTCGATGGGCTAAGGCTATCAAGCCCATGAAACTCGCTTCACATACATCATGTCATGCTTGGGTGGCAGTCGATGTCTATGGCATGTCCCAATGTCACTCCTGGTTGTTTCAGACCCTGAATAGTCCTGGTGTGAAGCAGCGTTTCCTCGGGGAAAATGATCTCTTACAAAACCATCTCCTGTAGTCCATCTATAATAGTCTATTCTCCTTCCACATTACTTCAGTTCTGCTGATCGGATCTGCTGTTTCTGGACTTCGAAGTACTACACAACATTTTTGTCAGAATGCAGATATTCCTTTCTGCAGTTGTTACAATTACTAGTCCATACCTGGACATAAAAATATGTATGGGTAAAAGGCTTGGAGAAGTTGCGTGTTACTGGACTTTACAATGAATAGCAATTACTGGTTATACTGGAAGATACCGGCACTATGATTAAGCTTCTTCTTAGTCTCCTGTCTACTCTTGCTCTAAAAAAAACAAACGAGAAAAAAGTAAACAAAAGTAACAGCAGGCTACAGACAGGGACGCTACAGCAGTCCGAAAAGCAACATGGTACCGCAAATATGGACACGGTATTAGTTATTTATTTCAGGACAAGAACATCATGATAGTCACAGTAAGGATTTCGAACTGTCTAGGGTGGACGCAAAAGAGTTAAACGTGAGATTAAAGAAAAGATGAGATGTGGAAAAAATTAAAGCAAAAATAACATCATAAGTCCAAGATTCTGTCACTAATGGACCTTCATGGGATTAAATAATAGTGCAGTTACTGCTCAGTCAATGCTTGTTATATTCAGGCATCACTCATAACAGATTCAATTACTGCAAGATGAGACAGAGCATGGAGCCGTGCCCTCCGCTGGCCAGCCCAGCGTGAGTAATGGCCTAATAGCTGTTAAAATAGGTCAGGCCTTCAGGGGGAGGGGGGTGCAGGCGAGGTGGTGATGTGCTGTGAGGGGGGCAGGGAGGACTGAAGCTGCTCTTCTCATTTTTGCTCCCCCCTCCTGCCCGTGCAATTCTCGGCATATGACGTCAGAGAGCAGACCCCCCCGGCCACCCCCCACCCGCCGTGACTTCAGCCGCCTGCCTTTCCTCTCTCTCGCCACTGCTGGCGGCAGGGAAAAGCAATCACTCCCGGCCCGGATTTAACCTGCAGGCGCTGGGCCACCGCCTCCTCAAAGAGATCGTGGAATACAACGCCCCCATGCCCAAGAACAATCCCCAGAGTCCCTGAGACCCGCACCAAAGGCTGACACCCCCGTTACGGAGACAAAGTTCAGTACCGTACCAGTGGCGCCCCCTAGACCTTCTCACAGAATGTGAAAAGGAACAGACAGCTCCTTTAGAGGAGCTGCTATTCTGGCTTGTAAAACAGTTCAGTGATTCAGACTTAAAGACTGACTCCAGGATGAGCAGCTGCCAGCAGACCCTAAGGCACCGAGCCCTGAGCGCTGCTCTGCACAGACTAGGCTTTGCACATTCCCCAAGGACCTGGGCAAGGATTCTCTTCATTATGATCAGGTATGGATGGCATTTGTGCAGCCTGGAAAGGCAGGAAGCGCGTGGGCCGCAGGCCACCTGCCTGGCTTTTGATGCGTCTGCTTAGTCTTAAATAAGCAGGAGTATCAGGAGAAGTGACTGTATCATCAGCACTTTTACTCTGAAATCTCACATTATCCAGGGGAAGTAGTTCTATTCATAGTCAAATAGTAATGGAAGAACTTAAAAGAACTAGGAAGGGTGGCTGCCGGAACAACAGCACTGTATTTCCCGGATAGCTGCATCACACGCTCCACCCAGCTCATCCGTACTCATCACCTACTGTACCTGAACAATTTCTAGAAGTAGTAGATGGATCAGCAGGAAATGTGAAAGTTAATACATGTGTTTTTACCTTAATGCTCTGAGTCCCTGCCTATGACACACAGCTCTGAAACTAACCTTATTGATTTATAGCACATTCCACTTACATGGCAATTTACAGAATATTTCCCGACCCATATTTCTCTGAGTATGTCTTAATGTCTATGTCTTAAAATGTCATTTATATTATTTATATTATCCATTATTATCTATATGTCTAAATATCTATACAGTATTCTATGCATTCCTCATTTGCACTATGACCATTTTCCATGACACAAAAGTAAGAACAGACACACTAATGGTATATATGGATCCCCAGAGGAACTTAGTTTTTTTCTTTTTCCGTGGCCACGGTGTATTAAAACGTGTGCACCGATTAGTTCTGAGTTCCCAACAAATGCTAAATCAGCTTCACAAAATCCCTAAAATGTGTAGATGATTTCCTTTTCTTTTTTGTGTTTTCTATTTCGAAAAAAAACTCTTTTTCAATTTAGTTATAGTTAACATTTTGGTTATTTGTCTGCTTATGCTTATGCTAGTTACTTATGCTAGTTACTTATGCTAGTTACTTATGCTAGTTACTCTGCCATAGCCATATCTACATACCGCACTCACCTAACTGTTTGCACTGCCTCTAATCTCCTCTACTTTGGTGAATGCATCTTTGGTGTGAAATCTTTGAAATAATTCATAATATGTCTTCCAAACCAAATTAGTCTTATTTTGGTAGACGTGGCACATGCACAAACAAAGCATCAACAAGACAGAAATCAGGCATTATGGTAATCTCATTCTAAATAACTGAGCGTCGTAAAAATCAATACAACACAAACACAAATACAATACAAAGCTTCTGATAATACAACACCCTTACTTCTCTTATTGCCATCTTTTCATCAAGCCTTTTTGAAAGAATTTAAATTCAGCTTGTACTTGCTTTCAGGTAGCGTTTTTGTTGGAAATCGATTATCTGTTATGCCATTAATGACGTATTAAAATATGGGTCATTCTCACAGACTTGAGAATCGAAAAAGATATATATTCTTATGGTAAAATACAGTGTTTATTTTTTGCGTTGAGCAATTGACATTGTCTTTATTTTTTAGTAATCATCTTTGTGTTAATTTTACATTAATCTAGGGATTCAATGAATAAATATGATTATAAGTTTTAACATTAGGTGTGATTTATCACTATTAATCACATCGATCCACAGCCCTAATGTTTCTGTTATTTTTTCCTAATTTATGTTCTATGTTGTCTGTGACTAAAGGTGCCAACACATTCCCAGGACATGCAACATAGCCATTAAGTGAATATTGATTCTGATTATTAAGCCACAACACAGCATTGGGTTCATTTATGAAACACAACCTGTTCTTTATACAACACATTGTATTCATATTAATAAGGCTCATTTAAATTTTGTGCACTGAGCATGGCATGGACCCTTTCCCGTCAGCAGGGGCAGTACCCAGAACTCTGTGTATCTCTGGCAGCGACCTGCTACTGTAGCGTACAATATCAGTGAGAGGAACCATTGTATAAAAAGAGTTGCATCCTCTGGGAATGCCCTAAATCTCCTAGTCATTTTCCGCATTGAT
This sequence comes from Mormyrops attenuatus, assembly GCA_026777985.1. Lineage (NCBI taxonomy): Eukaryota > Metazoa > Chordata > Actinopteri > Osteoglossiformes > Mormyridae > Mormyrops > Mormyrops attenuatus. The sequence continues at coordinate 8,420,544 of JAODKC010000082.1, forward strand.
TTTACTTGATTGTGCCCAAATGATTCTCACCATTGGGCTCTGCTGTTCTGACTCACAGATGGACACATTCCATTGGTGGGGTAAAATGACACCATAGCTGTACTCAGCACTGTGTGTGTGTATAGCTGCACACTCATGGGTGTGTGAGTGTGTGTGAATATGTGCTTTCATAGACACCTGCGTGTTAGCTTGTTTCTTCGCTTCTGTCGCGTGTGTGTGTCTGTATACCTGCGTGCAGAGAAGGACTGGGAACGAAAATCAGCCCAGGATTTGACATCCCCCTTGAATAATTTCCACTTTGGGGTGAATATTTTCCCATGCCACGTAGACAGAGTCCCAGCAGAAATTCTCCCAACTGTCCCTGTATCCCTATGTGTGTAGGTATGTGTGGGTGTTAAGGCACAGTGAGGCAGGTGGGCGGATGGATGGATCCGGGGTGGGGACGCTGCGATCTGGGAGATCTCAGACATGATGGGACTTCAAAGGACGTGCGACTGCTCAGCTGGTGCGACTAAGTGCATCGAACTCAACGTCACAGCGGCTTGTTGTCTCTCACCGGGGGCTGCTGTCTACAGTCAATTACTCATTAACATATTAAGTTCTCTGATGGTATTCGATTTGCATACTTTTAGGGATGTGACTGATAGAGACAGAATTCCCACACATCTATCCATCTTCCACTTACTCAGTACAAGGTTATGCCGAGCAGTCCATCCATACCAATCTATTGTCAGTCAGAGTGATGCAACTAAACTAGTCTGAAAATTAGATCTGGATACCAGTTACATTAACGGTAGTACAAAGCTAAGCCGCTTCTCTGCTCGCTCACTATTCTTCATCCCTCCAGTCACAGAGAATAGCGCTCAGCTCTGCTGAGACGACTTGGACGGTGCTGCCACCTTCAGGACCAATGTGCAAAATAAAAACGGCATATTGAAACTGCAGGTGTGTTTCAGCTTGGGCTGGCTCGCCATGTTCTACATGAGGTTTTAATAAGCCGGCAGGCGCCGCCACAGCCAGGCTATGACAAATGACAAAATCGATCACGTCCAACTGCACTGCGGCATCGAACTCCACCATATCACTGCTCAGCCCAGTTCAGTGGCTCCATGGCCACCTCACTACGGTGACAGCTGAAGTGCTGTGGTGAACTATTTAGTCCCTTCTGTGACCTCAAGCCACATGCTAATCAAGGGAAGCCACATAGCACAACCAGCCTGATTTATTAGACCTGTTATCAGCCTGGTTGGTTCTTCTTTTGTAGACCAAAAACGGTTTTCTGGCCCTGTGCCTCTTCCAGCATCTGGGCCCTTGACATCCTGATCATCAGCCAGGTCCTATGGCTGTTGTTGCTACTTCATATACCTGGGTTTAACAACACTGTACTTATCCATCCATCCATCCATCCATCCATCCATCCCTGGTCTGTTTACCCAGTGATAGTTGGTGATGTAGATACATATTGACAAAAAAGTTAATTAGACATGCCCCTGCCGTTCTCCCACCACCCCACCCCAACCACTCCAGTCTTTGGGACCGAAGCCAAGCTGTCACATGACCTTGTCCACCTCACACATGAACTGCAGCTTGCCTCTGCTGACGAACTCGCAGCTGCCTGTTTGACGGTTTGTCAATTGTGTGCCGCAAACAAGGAAAGCCAGGGGACAACATCGCCCCCATGAGCCTCATAAGGGTAATGGGGAAGAACTCAACACTAAACACAACACCAGTTCTTATATCAACAACAGTAAAAGCAACTGTTACATACTAATAAGTGCATAATAGGTATTCCAACAAAAACTGACTGATTTATAATACTGCGGGCTTAAAGCATTTTAATACAAAAATTTTATACAAACTGTTATTGTTCAATAACTATTAACACCAGTGATGTTCCAAACAATATCAGAGATCGGAATAGGGATCAATCCAGGCATTTTTTTTAACGGATTGATGCCAGCTTCTACAGCCAGTTACAAAGTCTGATCGATTTAATTTCCCGCATCCGCCTAATTGACGTCAGTTGCTCAGATTGTTAGGTTCCGTCACATGCTGCAGTGAGCCTGAGGCGCATGGCTTGAAACTACAAACTGTTGAGATGTCGGTCATGTGGAAATTCTTTAAATCGGAAACTCAAAGAAGCCCAGCAGCTACCTGCAATGTTTGCATTGCCATCCTTTCAGGATAGGGTGACCTGATAATATATGTCAGGTACGGCACTTTGAGCTGCTTCAGGTTGTACAAACTACTTTAAAACTGAAACGCTCCTATGCTTGGCCACATAGTTCAGTTCTTCTTGTACTTTTACTGGTTTGTTTCCTTGATTGGGAGACTCATCCTGCTGATTTACATTAACACCCGTTACAGATGCATGATTATAGGAGACTGACCAATCAGCACGCAGCAAGAACTCTGCGCTTAAGTGAAATAGTAGTTCACAAATCCTGTCCTAGTTCAAAGTGTCCTCCCTGACACGGATTATGTGGTCACCCTGTTTCAAAAGTAGGTAGCAACAGAGCATTGTTTAATACAGCAAACCTAATTAGGCACTTGCAGAAACATAAGGAGAAATACTGCAACAATCACAAAGCTTACTCAGAAGAAGAATGCACCAACGTGGACTGTGTGCGTATGTGTATTTAAATATTTATTTGAAGATCGCATAGGGATTCTGAATTGGCAGATATAAATACTGAATGGATCAGATCAGGGAGCCAAAGAAGTGGATTGGGACATTATAATTATGATATTATACCACACCCAAATCGATAATTATTTTTTTATACTATTTATTTTCTCAGAAAGGCTTTCTCAGACTTCATTTAGCTTTATTCTGTTCAGTAACAGCTGTCTAAGGAATCGCATAAGGGCCCTTTCACACTTCATCACAGGAGCAGTTGACCCACTACACTCTCATTTCTTCCATGCTGTCTTAATTCTCAGATGTGCCCATCTTGACGGATGGGAAAGAGTACAATAGATAAGCCAGCAATCTCACAGGTATTTAGCTGAATGCCCTGCTTGTAAAAAAAGCCATATCTCAACAAATAGGGTTATCCAAAACTCAGTAAAAATTTATGATGCATTATTTATCACAGACACATGACATTATTTAGTACTATGTAATCTTAGTGATTCAATCAACTGAGGGGTGCGATCACCTAAACAATGAAATCTGCAGCATTTAAATCTGTGAACTAGAGCTACCCATCTCATAATTGACTAAATGTACTGAGGGGTGCCCCCTCCCCCCATTTGGGCAAATATTACCCCATTGCCACCCCAGTAAAATCACTGGGTCTTATGTGGCCCACCCCATTCTACAAGGTTTAGCTCCACTACTGGATCAACCATTAATGTTCAGTAGCAGGAAATGTTGTCCGCTGTGGGTTCAAACACCCCAGCCGCCTCCTGCCATGCCGGGACGCATACCTGGGTGACCTTCTCGGTGACGTTGTGCGTGCGATCAATCAGCTTGCAGGGGGCGATGATGTCCTTGTCACCGGCCGGCAGGGTGACGAGGGGGTCCGGCTTCAAATCCACAAAGTTAAGGGTGATCTGGGGGATAGTGCTGATGGCCCGGCAACGAGTGAGGTCTGAGTCGGAGGTAGAGTTCAGCAGGTTGGTCTTGTGGTTTATCACACCTGAAACAGACCCAGCTGTTAGTGAAACATGGGGATATATGACCCTCGACACAGACAGAAATCTAGAACTCCATTCTGCATACCAATGGAGACCAAAAGCTTTGATTCTGTGAAGGATTTATTCCCGGTATTTATTGATACTATACTGTTATACTTTAGTATTTAGTATTGGCAGATAGGTGTGCACTTTCATGGGCCCAGACACTGGAGGGACTGAGCAAGGCTGTCGGCAGGCATGACACGTTTGTTAAAACAGGATGAAAGATACATTTCTATTCTAAAACTAATGAGTATCTTTGGCTTGGGGGATGGCCGATTTGTAATAGTTTTTCAGGGGCCCAGCCATGTCCCGTGACCCTGGGTGAGGTGTGACCCCCCCCCCGCACCTGTGCTCCCGGCCCGGCTGCGCAGCTTGCGGTCCCAGTCGGCACGCATGCTCTCGATGTCGTCCACAGAGGAAGCCCGGCGCAGGCTGTACAGGCTGTCCCGTGAGCGTGCCAGGCTGCAGCTGGACAGTGACGTGTCGACGTGGCGACACTGCAAGCGGCTGGAGGAGCGGCAGAAGGAGAGGGGCGGGCGGAGGGACGCGGGGACGGGTGGGG
>JAODKC010000082.1:8432533-8453446 GCA_026777985.1 Mormyrops attenuatus
CCCCCCCCCCCCGCCCCCCCCCCCCCCCCCCGCCCCTCCCCGCCCCACCGGGGCGGCGCCCACTCAAAGGATGGGTGTGCTGACTTTCCAGGTCTTTCTGCAGAGACCTCAGCAGCACACAAGCCGTGAAGCAAATATGAAACCAACCAGAAACAATGCATCAGATCAATTCTGTCATTGTTACTGCAATAATGCAAACTGCTCTACGTAATTACAATGTGCCTGATGTGCTTGGTGAAGCTTTCAGCAGAGGCCCCTCATGTCTTTAACAGAAAGTCGCAAACAAGAAGCAAATGCATCGCCTGATATACATAGCCATGGCAACACGTTATTTATAATACTGAGCAAACAAAGGCAGTTTACGTGGGTGTGGGTATAATTTAAAGTACTGCAGGGAATTCAGTTTTCTGCTTCACCTAGGACGGCTCTCTGATGTGTGGCACCTGCTTGCTGGCAGGTACAATATCTGCCTTTCAGAGACCCAAAAAAGCAGCCGTCTCACTCATGCCCTTACACTCCGTGCACGATTCCTTATAGCTTGAGAACTCTCTCCACTCACTGCCTCACAACTATTTCCTCTGGGGCAACATTACTCCTCTTTGATGAAGGACCATGACAAAATTTAATATGGTATTTAATCTTGTTGACCAACAATAACCTAATTTCTACCCTACCCCACAGCAGGATTAATGTGCCCCCGGTGATGTACCATTACAAATCCGTCAGATCAATAAGAACTTATTCTGCAAGACACGTGATTAACGAGCACTATTAGACCATAATAGGCATTCCACAGTTCAAACAACTGATGGAGTATGGAAGACTGGGTAGATGTAGTTGGTCTTTTGCCCCGAGTGGTGAAACAAATCAGAGATAAACAGCAATTTCAATACAACGTGACAACGCAACAAAAAAGGCTTATGCTTCATCAAGGTACTGATCCCTCACTGTATTGTGAATGGAAAATTCCACAGAATATGCAAGCCATTGTTTTGTAGAATTGCAGGTTTTACTCAGTGACAGACAATACGATAAACACAGCTTTAATCATCTGCTTTATGAGCCATTCAGTGCAGCAAATTGAGCAGTTATTAAATTATTCACTTTCTAAGTAGCCTAATTAAGTAGGAAAGTAATTCTATGCAGTTAAGGAAAAGAAAATCAATACAAATTTAGGATGCTTGATAATTACTCAATTTAATTTTACTTTTCCAGAATTTGTTAAAAAAAAATACTGGCAGCAATTATTCTATTTCAACTGTTTTCAACTTCATTTATTGCCTTAGAGCAGGGGGGCCAAACTCAATCGCACAGGGGGCAAACTCAAAGCACACTTTAGGTCGCGGGCCAAACATGATAAACATTTATTGAACAGACTAAAACTAAACATTTTTTGAACATAAATATGAATCCAAACAGACAGGATACAATATTATTCCAAAATTAAAGAACTTAAACTTAAAATAACTTGATATTTTGCTCTCCATAAAAACATCTCCTGTCAAAATTATACAAATTGAAAATATGAATATGCTGCAAAAAACCTGAAAATATAAATAAAAATTGTGCTTTTAAGTGAAAGTTAAAATAATAACAAATCAAAACATTCCATTTTCTTTGCTCTTATGCCATTCTGTCAGAGCTGGATGCTTGGCATCTTTTCTTGGCAACAAGTTCGTTTACGTTTGGGGTAAGGTTCTGTGGTGTGGAGATTCTCTCTCAGCCACATTAGCTCCACAAATAAAACACACGGGTTTACCGGCAATGTCAGTAAACATATACTCAGCCTCCTACTGGTTTGAAAGGCTCTGTTTTCAGAATCAACTTTTCTCTTGGCCATTGTTAGGGCCTAGCTTTGACTTGAAATTAGAGTTGTATACTTCAACAGACGCTTGACTGATCTGAGGTAATTGACGCAGGAATGATCACAGGTAGCCTATAGTTCGGTAAGGCAGTTGTTGCGCTGCATTATGGGATTTGTAGTTTGTGTGTTATCGGCGCTTCATATCGCCGGGCCAATATAAAATAAAATATATATATATATAAAATGATCTTGCGGGCTGTATAATGGTACGCCGGGCCGGATGTGGCCTGCGGGCCTTAAGTTTGACACATGTGCCTTAGAGGATGCCTTTACACAAGCAACATGCATTGTGGTCCTAAACAGAGTGGGGGACTGAAATTTCATTAGTCCAAGTTAAGTATCTATCTTAAGGTGAAGACAGTGGGGCTGCCTAATAAGAACTGAACTGGTAACTTTCAAGGCCATGCCCTTAACTGCAGACCAAATACATAAGGCCACCAGTAAAACAAAGAGTCTGTCTAGTAGAGATGTATCTAAGATTGGGATTATGGGAAGTGAGGCATTTGAGATAGGGCCTCGAGCAACATCCCTCCTTCTCTGTGTTTCTCCCCCTCTTTTTACAGTATTTTACAGAGCCTGGGAGAACTTGACTGTAACGTATGTAAAAGGGGATCTGTAAGGTATGTAAAAGATACATCTAGGTATTGCAGGTGCTTCAGTAGATACTATTACTGCTGGATGTCTGCTGCTGGGCACTCCCATGTCTTTGGTAATTAGCGTGCCCCTGGACTGAATACCGTATTTGAATAAGCAGTGCCTTTGGACAGGAGATCATCAAGCATTAAACAGGTGATTCGCCATAATTGCCAGTATATCCCTGACTGGTGCAGCTTTGATTAACATGTGAGCTGGGAAGTAGTGATGGTCAAATGAAGTGTCATGAACCACTTGCTGTATTTTCTGACACCACGAGATGGTGCTCTCTGTTCAAAAAAGGGCTCAAAAGCATGCCCCAAAGTAAGCCAAAAGCACCATCTAGTGGGATCATATAATACAGCAAATGGTTCAAGAAGCTTCATTTGGCCACCACTACTGGGAAGTATTAGATTTACCAAACTGAGAGACATTAATCTAACAAATGAACAAAGAGAACCAGGTGGTCTCCCCAGCTTCATCACAGGGAAATGTGATGAATGTTGCAACCAGCACTACAGTGATAATATTATGTATTCCCACACACCATCACTGGGCTTCATTCCTTTTCTCATTTACAGTCCTAAAATATATCAGCACAGAACCTCCTTCTGGCTATTGTGTGGCAGATATGTAACCCAAATTGTCTATATGATAGCTATCTCCGCCATCAAGATACAGGTAGCCCAAGTAAAATTGCTAATCTTACACCAAGCTTGTTGAAGTTGTATGATAGGCAGCAATGCATGGTTATATATAAACATATACAGTATATATACATTCACTAATAGTATCTGAAAGAAATTGACATAGAAAACCATTGCTTAGTCTATGATCCACTGCATAACACAGACATAACACACAGGTTTAGAACGCTGAATGTTTATTAGTATCGTTTGTCCGCCGATATATGCTATGAGCTTTGACAATGAAACTTTTAGTTGGCATTTTAGCCTCAGATAACAAACCAACGCTGTAGCAGGTCATTGTGTTTACATGTGGGGGGTGTTCCACTTACACAATGGGCACATTTTATTTCAACTGTTGGACGGAGCTCAACATCAAACATACATATACATACTTGTGTGAATAAATATTATGAAAATATCAATTCCTAATAAATAGAATACTACGTTTTGTTATTATTTCTAGTGGAATTCCAGTCAATTTTGAGTGCTTTTCTATCCCTTTATTTATGGGCTTAAAATAAATTAATAATTTTTTTTTTCACCAGAATAGTAGATAATTGCAGATGGGAATATGCACTTTGCTTTCAGTCTATTGTGAATAAAATTGATGTTTCTTGGATTATTATGGGTGCGTTTTCGTGGGAAATGTTTAAAATATATCCCTCATTGCAGACAGGATTACTCTGGAATACTTTAGTGCACTATATTGCAACTAGACGACATGATCACCTGAGTTCTCTCGATCATAATGATATGCGAATCACGTCTGTGGGTTATACCTATCCAAAGTTACGAGTCTGAGATAAATGGGTTTGAAAATCAATGCATTTTGCATTTGCCGGTTCTAAGGGTCAGTAAAAATTTATGATCTAATCCAGCAACTTCGCCAGCAGAGAACGCCAAGGTAGCAGAGGGGGACTCCGGAAAACAAGCATTGTGCCTTCCTGAGGTGACCAAATGGAGCTACTACACTGTACTATCAATGGCAGGCAGCAGAGGGCGCCACAGCTTTGCACCAAGATGTGTTACCAAATTTGGCGGCAGGCGGTGGGACGAAGACTGCCGTGAACCTCCTCAGCTATAGCGGAGAAGAGCTCCTGAAGCCCTTGCTTAGCTAAGTGCACCTGGCTGCATCGCACCATGACTGGTCCCTCACAGAGACGACAGTCCACCTGACACTGGCACTGCAAGGGGAGGTATTCTAGGTCATTCTCAGTCTTACCCCAGACCAGCAGCGGGATTATACCGCTCTAAAACAGCATTACCAATGGCAGCCTTCGGAAGAAGCTATTAGGAGGGAGCTGTTGAGTTGGCAGATTTGGGAAAGAAGGACAATGGGCAGATTTCTGACATTATGCATGGTGGGGTTACCCACATTTCACCTGTGCTGTACAGGAAGAGGAGGCCCTCCATGCCATTATCAAGGCATTAACGCCGGAGTGGCTTCGCCAGCACTTCTAGCTGCATGCACCAACTATGCTGGCTGATCTTGTGATCTTGTCTTCGCCAGGAACATCACGGTGTCCACCAGCCACACTGCACCACTGCACCATAAAAAACTCTACACGTGACACTGACAGCCCTGAGAAGAAAATTAGAGTGAGCAATGCTGTGAAAGAGTCCTCATCCACCAACGAGTTCTTACCTGCATTTCATCAGGTGGACCAGAGCGGGGCCTCTATGCGGACTGCATCATGAAGGCAACCCGATGCTGAGCCTAGATTGGACAGGAGGTTTGCCTTCACTCTCATACAACCAGACATCCCAAGCACTGACCAGCCAGCCCCACTGGGGTAGGAAGCGTCAGGGGTCCGGCTTGCTTCCATCACTGGTTTGTGCCCGCCAGTGAAAGGGAAGCGATCGCTCGGCATCACAATGGTGGACAGACTATGGAGCAGGAGGTGTGGTTGGCCGGCATTTGTGACCCCTCCATTTTAAAACTGAACTTGCTGTGCCATTTGATGGCTCACATAAACATGTGTGAAACCACGCTCCACCTCGGCACAGACACAGTGACCCTCCAGAAAGATGGTGACAACAAGGAGAGCTGACCGGCCCGGCAGCAGACTGTGGGGACAGGGACCTCCTCGCCTCCTTGACATGCAATCAACTCCTCCAATGCAGCACAAGGGCAAAAAGGACACTGTTGTGGGGCTAAAAGCAGAGCAGCAGCTCTGGACTCTGTTAGATGGGCACCTGGACATCTTTACAGCCCAGGAAAACAGGTGTAGACCAACCACATTTGTCCAACACCAGATTGATATTGGAGATGCCCAGCCTATCTGTCTACGACCTCACCAGTTGGTGATCGCAGAGTGCCAGGCAGCTGAGCAGAAGACCTAAGAAATGGCAGTAGAGAGAGTCATCAAGCCTTCTGACAGACTGTGGCCTACACCGGCAGTCCTGGTTCAGGAAAAAGAATGGGTCATATGGTGTGTCTGTGTGGTCTTCCATTGTCTGAACTCTGTGACCTGACAGGACTCGCACCTGCTGCCCCAGATTGATGACACACTAGGCCACATTATGGGACTGACCTCAGAAGTGGCTGGTTGTACTGGCCCCTGATGCTCAACCCAAGACTGCATTCACCATTGCTCAGAGTCTAGGGCACTTCCAGGTTATGCATTTTGGCCTGTGTAACACCCCTGCCACATTCAAGAGGCTGATGGAGAGAGAGCTGATCCTCGTCACCCAGAGCCAGTGTGTCATCTACCTGGCCTATATACACACACAATGGCAACTACGATGGAGCGCTGAATAATCTCCTCACCATCTTCATTGCCATCCATGAAGCTGGCCTGCACCTCAACCCCAGAAAATGCTCCTTCCTGCCATGGCAGACAGAGCTTCTAGGCCATGTGTGAACAGTAAGGGAAAGGGCAATGGACTCAGGTATGACTGCTGCAGGAAAGGACTGGCACTGCAAAGTGTCACCAAAATCCGCAAATTCCTACGTCTTGCCTTGTACTACTAACGGTTTGCATGAGACTTGGCCAGCACTACCTACCTGCTCTACCAGCTCACAGAAAAGGAGGCAGAGGTCATCTCATGCATGGAATTTAAGCTCTGTATGACATTGCCTGATCCATTCCATGCATTCCTACATTTTTGCATTTCTTTAAATCTAGCACAGCATTAGCATTTTGAAAGTCCTATCTGGGATCTTGTCTGATGTTTAATGGTATTAGCTAATGATAAAAGATTGAGTTACGTCTGAGTTTTATGCAGCCCTCTGGCAATATCTTGAAAGCCAAGACTTCTCAGATGCCCCATCAGGTCAGCATTATGTGAAGATATGTTACCTGAAGCCCATTCTGCTTCTTCTGAACACCTCAGTACTGGCTAAAGAGGAAGAGGACACTGACCTGACCGAATCACTGAAAGCTGATATTCTGAATCTCAATAAGAAATATGAAGACATGCAGGACCTGCGGAACATGACAACATTCCTAGACGCAAGGTTCCAAACACAATACATCTGTGCAGAAGATACCCAGATTAAAACAGAATGGATGATCTGATGATATGTGAAAACACACCCACTCACCCAGTGCTTACTTAGCTGTTAATAATTCCATGTAACCGATTCTAAATGGTATATTTTTCAGGCAATTCACAATAGCACAAACCAACGCAGTGATGGCGAAGGATAGCCTGGATGTGGAAAACCCACCTGCAGCTAAATCCAAGAAGAAAACTTTGGCGAGTTTCTATAAGAATAGCACACACACAATGCCAACAACAGCATTAGCCTCAACCACGTTTGATCCCGTGGTGCAGTTTAGACAAGCAGTGGCTACTCAACTCAGCATTGACATTTACATTCCTTGTGTAGACCATGAGGAAGATCCACTGAAACAGTGTAAGTGCCACAAAAACTTCCCCTGGCTGTGCACACTAGCACAGAAATATCAGCGCATACAAGCATCGACCTCCGCATCAGCGAGGGCTTTTAGCATTGGTGGTGCTGTTGTTTCAGCCCATAACTCCTGTCTGAAACCAGGAGTTATGGGCTTTTTTGGTAAGGAACCACTGAAGTGATAGCTGGAACCTTTTAAAAAGAAGATCTGTATGTACTGTACAACTTGATAAAGAATAATGTACAATACACAGCAGTTTTAGTGGTTTGGCTATGATTGAGTAAACAACCTAAAGCATGGCTTTTATTTTAAATCAGTTAAATCTTTAGAAGAGCGCTTACAACGTATACTGTACCTCATTTTGTAACTTAATCGCTCATTTTAGGTAACACCCTGCTTAAGTGTCCATGTTTGTTTGGGTACAGTATTCAAAATGTCTTACTTTAAAAAAAATGCAGTTACTTATTTATTGTTCTATTTGTTTTAATGTAGTTCAACTGAGGAAATCTAACAAGTTTGCAGAAATGCCTTTAACTGGGAAAATATTATTACTTAAAAAAATCAAAAATTATTTCAAAAACAGTGCTGCACAACTTTTAATGATAGTTTAAGTTTGTATGATTGAGCTGCGAAATACACATTTCAAAATCATCAGTGATCTGTAAATTTCCTTGATAACCAAGCCAGTATTATATCGCAAATGCAAATTGCAATACTGGCCACAATACTGTAATCCCAATACAACTTTTTCACAAAATTGTGCAGCCCTAATTGGGAGAAAGAAAGTGACCCAGGTGGCTGATAATTAAAAGAAATGCTTTAATGTTGGCTGATTTCATGTTACAAAGTGGTTTCAGATTGTTAATAACAAGCATGAAAGTGTTACAGCAATTAAATCTTTGCTCATATCTCCCATTTGGGTGTCAAAATGCTGCATACATAAATTCAATAAAAAAGAAATAATAACCCTTTATGACTTCAGAATTAACGCTTTGTGTTATTGCGATATATTTCCCAGTCTTAATATATACACAATGTTTGTGTATTCTTAGGAAAAGAGCCCCTGAACTGGTACTCAGAAGCCAAGTTTGGGGAAAATGTATAATGAAAAAAATAAACTTTTGACCAACGTCGGTGTCTGCCAGTGTCCGTCTATTCCTGGTTCAGCCTCTGTGCCTCCCTGTCTGCAATTCAAAAGTAACAGCAGGTACACAGCTTGAAAACTTAGCAGTTTTAAAAGCCGAGATGCTGAATGAAAGTCCAATTTAGCCAGCACCGAAGCACTAAATGTTGGCAGATCCCTACAGACGGTGATAACCTTACTAGCAACCTTGGGGAAGCGGGGCTAAGAGCTTCTTATAGCTGACAACAAGTGGTTGGTTTGTCTTTGACAGAAATACACAGACACACACACACAATCCTCAGAAAGAAAAGTGATACGACATCTAATCTTTTAATTAATTTAACATATTTTTTTTGATTGATACTTTATTGATTTCCGTGGGGAAAAATGATCTTTACGCCTCCCTCAACTTGTTCTTTGTAGAGTAAACTGTCCGTGAAGGGCAGCCACGTGTAGCGGCGCCCAGGTAGCTGGGAGTTACGGGCCTTGTTCAAAGACCCACAGACGTACTGAGGCTGGGTGTGAACCAGTGACCATCTGATTATAAGCATACAGGCTTAGCCACACGCTGCCCATCAGTTGTCGACCATCAGTGTGAACATCACATTTCCAAAAAGGGAAATCATACGAATAAGATAAATCAAAAAAATTCCATAAAGTAAGTTATTTTTCAGTATGTCATGTTATATGTGAAGGTTTCACAGTGTCCCATATTAAGCTGCATATCACCTATATCTGTCTCGAGAGACACTTCATAAAAGTCTAAGTCAAAAGATGAACACAGTTCAAGAGAACCAGTGATCTGATACCTATATCACCTGCAATCTCCAGAAATTTTTACAATGCCCAGCAGATTTCTGAGCTTGGTAATACTCAAATATTCACTTAGAGCGCAGAGCAATAACGTCTGAAGTAACATCGACAGGGACAGAATTGCTTGCTTCGGGTAATAATCGAGTTCAGACAAAAGCACATTTGAAACTACTAGTGACAATGAGTCCCCTGCTGTCTTTCATTCTGTTTTATGTTATCTACTATTTAGATTGATATTGTGATCTAATAGCAAATTATATTATTTTAATGGTGTATCTGATTCCTGGTTGGTAAGTTGTACTTTAGGCAATGGAGAATTGCAGCAGATAGAATCCCAGTCATAACCAACTAGAACTACCTTTGGTTGTAGGAATCATAAAATGTAATAGAAAGCACTATTTCACAGCATTTTAATTAGCACTGATGAAGGATTCTCCTCTGAAATGACCTATAATATATTATTATATGTGAGATTTAATGCAGGACAAGCTGTGCATTTTGTGCCGGCCAGGCGCCACGGGGGAGCATAAGGGGGCATCGCCCCCCCTCAGTGAAGATTATGGCCTATATGTATTTTTTTTTCTTTTTTTGTGCTACCCTATATTGCCCTACTGATACATAATAGTTCCAAATCTGAAACACTCACACATAAAATGTACCATAAAAAATTGCAAAGAAGTGAGTTGTAGTAATCTTCCTTAGGATAACATGGTTTTAAAAGTTGAATTGACTAAAACCATAAGAAAATCAGTTTAGTCAGCTCATGCACAAAGTGGCCTTTATTATTAAAAATTTAAATGCATTGAAAGGCATGCTTTAACAGTAAATTACTCAACAAATTGTCATCTGGTCAAATAGTCATCCAAAGTAAAAAATGTTGTATTAAGTATACAAGAAAAAACACATGAGACCTACAACTTCAGGACGAGGTAGGACGGTTGATGGAAACTGAAAAAGAAGCTGTAATTGGCGTATTTGCATGCGCAATAGATGATTTGATGGGTAGGTTGAAATGTCAGAATAGGGTAGCACTAAATGATGGACGGATGATTTGAGATTTAGATCTATTATGCAATTGATTGTTTGTGCATGCACAATACCTCCAGGTAGTAGGTACTGATGGGCAGGAAAAATGACAGAATGATGGGTAGGAAAAAAATGATAGAATGCCTGTTGAGCATTGCTTTTTAAAATACAGTCGAAATACTCTATACCCCAAAGTATGAGTCTGGACAGTATGAAAAATTAGATACTGCCTGAGCCTATTACAATATTTTGCACCAAGCCACTATCTTTAATTTGAAAATACTCTGTTGGTAAGACAATAAAAAGCCAGTAGTAAGTTTGAAATTGCTTCTGCTAACCTTTATTAATTTTAGCTTTATGTACCTCCTGGGATATTATGGCTAAATCCTGACTTATTTAGCATCTACTGATGATTAAAACAGGACTTGCGTATCATCTAATTTAGGCAGAATACACAGGATTGTAAAGTAAAAATGGACTACAAGAGCATAATGTCAGAAAATCATTTTGTTATTTCATCATTGATCACAAATCCTGGTCCTCAGCCTTTAGAACTGTTGTTGTCTAATACTCAACATGGTGCTGGAGCCCTTGTCTGGCATTTTCCCAGTCCAGAACCGGTTTTGTGCATTTCCACCGCAAAAAAAACTGGCCCTGGACCAGAAAAATCAGCTCCAGCATGGCACCACACACAAGCTAGTCTCATGATTTGGAATTATAACGTCAGAGAAAGTGGATGGACTACGGTGTCCAAATCTGCATAGCCAGAAAATTCCATTAATAACTGATTTATTTTTGTCTAATATCGCAGATGCTGGCTGTGAAAGAACTTGCCAGTACTTATTAGTGGAATAACCTTCTGACTTTTTTTATTCTGTGGAAAACAAAAGATCAATCTGCTGGCCAGATTTAACATAAAATTGCAAACATGATATTGTCGTGATATTGTGCCAAATACTATAATCGAGACTAGGTAATGATGCATCAGGGATATCATTAACGAGCAAAATACATAGCACAAAATAACTGCGGTCGGAAATACTTCAAAGCTAACAATGAGATCCAAAGCATAACGGACTGGAAACTGTACCCTACTAAACTATCAGGAGAAGGTATGAAATCAGGTTCATACAACACTAGTAATCTAATTAAACATCTGAAATCTAAACATAAAAATTTCCACCAGAAGCAACATTCTGAAACAACCAAACGTGCAGCAAACACTAGCTCAAAGAGATAAAATCTTAAAAGAAGCCTTGTGTGGTGAAAATAACAGAAGCTCTTTCCCAGTATCGGTCAGGCACAATGTCCTAATGGTGGTACATGGAGAATGTAAACATTTCTGGGCAGGCATGTGATGTAAAAGTTTGTGAACCACTGCTTTAGAGGTTTCAGAGTGATGTGTTTGTAAAATATAATTAACCCCTAATTCATCATTTTCCAGAGATTAAGAAACGATGATCACCTGGGTTACTTCCGTACTGGGTGATCATACTGGGTTACTTTTTTAATTGCTAAGAAAGATACTGAGCCCTATGGCTTCCAGCAGGATGTTGCATTTTACAGCATGCAATTGAGCTATAAGTAAACCACAGGGAAAAATGTGCGAGAAAAGGAATCTGTTTTAAAAATTCTGAATGCAGGTCAGCTGACTTGGTCAAATCTAGTTGGCCAATTAAAAAAAAAAATGAGTATGGAGTAATCTGGATGGCGTCCTGACTCCTGACTTGGCCATGGTACTCAGGCATTCTTTGTTCTGTACACACCCATGGAGTTCTGTGTGAGTACCAGAGAGCTGATCAAAGTGTGATAACTGACTGCTCACAGTATGCTCAGGGAGTGGTCGGAAAGAGAAATCCGATAGGGATATGATGGGATATGATGAGTGTCCAGGACTGTAAAAGACATTAAATAATTCATTCTGAAAGCAAGGCCAGGTAGAAAGCAATATTGAAAGCAAGGTCACAAGTACAAACAAGCACTGCAATGTGCAAATAGAATCAGGTAACTGGCAAACGGACAGACCTGTAACAGACTTGTTGCACGGCTGATAGGCTAAATGGAACACAGACGGTGAAGACCGGTTTAGACTGGTGTAAAATAATGTAATACAGTTTAGACACACAAAGGCAGACCAACAGATTAAGGACCGTTCTTTATCATTCCTGTTCACTTTTGTAGTGCCAGATAGATCCGCCATTTTCTCCCTGACATCCCCCATGATCATAATCTGCTAACAGGGTCTGATTCAGATCATCATCCAAGAACATTGAAGCATTTTTAGTGCTTTTCCCTACACTGAAGATGCTGTTATTATTAATGAAATGCCAATGGAGGAGGAAAGTGTGAGCTCCGTGGCAAAGCAACCACACTCAATTTGGGTAGCATTGCATATTCACCACAGAGAGAGGCAGAGTGGAGACTGCAGGCCCCCAAGGTGACTCGGATTAATGACATACCCCTCCTGTCTCTGAATTCAATCTTTGCTTCGGTTTTCTTTGTTTTCTGGGAATTGATAAGGCATCAAAACCAAAACCATTCTAACCTTTCTGCTGTCTGTTTTTAGCTACAGTCAATCAACACAGACAAATGTATCATTTTGAAAAGAACAACCTCCAGTTATTTACATGGTGAAAAGCAGCCCTCCTGAGCAGGGATTTCCTGCACTTCCTACTGCTCCTGTTAATTAGTGTTTAGGGCCTTTGGAGACAATATTATTATCTCCATTAGATATGGACAAGAACTGTGGTAGAATGGCAGCATGCCCTTTGCATATCATGACAATGACTTTATCATGTTCTTCTTCCTCTGCCCAAAATCAGTGCTAAATTACTGCATGTATGACTTGCTTCTCACTCAAAGCCTTTAAAAATATTTTACCCACAACAGCAGAATAAAATTTTTATTTGAAGCGGTAGAAAATAGGCTTTGTTTTCAGAGATTTCTCACTCTTTTTGATCAAGAATCCGGCTAGTGGAGGAAAACAGCTGTGGCTCTCATGCTGTCTGACAGTTAGATTTGTAGCCATCATCGAGAAATGAGATGGCCCACAGCCACAGAGAGATCTGTGCTGCACAGGACAGGGTAAAGCAAACTGGCCGACCAACATGTGGGGTGCGGGCCTGGGCTGCAGTCTCCACCTCAGAGACGATCTTGTTAGGCTGAGATGAAATAAGTGCTCAGGAATGACTGAGAGGGAATCTTAGCGTGACATATGGTGACCGCTCGTCCGGATTTTGTTTTTCCAGCCCTCTGTCTGGACGGCTGTTGGGTGTCCTCCTCGTCCTCCTTTTTCACTCCCCCATCCGCCTCCTCGTCAACAGTGAGTGCCACTTTCCCTGCCCCCCGACCCCACAAAAAATGTAAAACACATACACATCACATACTACTGAAGGAGAGAACGGCCATGCTTAATAATCTCGATAGATATACCATTCTTGGCTTCCATAGTATGTGTATGATGTAAGACCACCCCCCCACCCCCATAACCTTACATGGGTGTCCTCTAGAGCCTTAAGTATCCTTTTTGGATACAGGTGTCCTCCTTTTTAGAGTCATGCTGCTGGCCTCCCTACCGTGACATAGGTAAGTCTTAGAGAAAAGGTTTTCCGTTACAGCCTGATGCAAAACTGCTGATTTCATGCTTTTTGAATCTGTGTTATTTTTAATTACTTTGGGTCACACTCCCATAATGTGCCACTCAGAAGCACTTCTTATTGTATTCCCCAGACTCTGGCATGTCATTGTCAGCATGATAACTCAAAAACATTGCCCGACATTCTCCAGACTTTGCAGGCATATTGTGTGGGTGAAGACTCATATTTTGAGACAAATTGCAGCAAAATTGAAACAATGGCACCAGTAACGGCAAAGAGAAGATGAATAAAACATGAGGCTTATCCTTGTCAACAGGACGCCATTTGTAATTATTACCAAGTTTACTCGACTTGATCTTGGATTGATCTTATTTAAAATTTCAGAAAAACACTATTAAGATGAAAATCTACATTAGCAAATCTTCCCCCTCATAGAACCTAGATCAAGCCAAAAATGGGCGCAACCAAACTGGAACTGCAAGTCCGAGGGCAGCTGAGAGTGAAAATGTAGCTTGCAGCCACCATCTTTTAAAGATGTGGGTCCATTCAGCTTTGCATGTTGGCGGAACAGCCTTACTTTTTTATTACCCAGGTACTGGCCTACATTAGAATGAATGAAAAGAGAAAAAGCAGAGGTGGGACACTGCCAGCTGCCGGAAAGGAGCGATAAGGAAAGGAGTCATTTGCTGACACATGCTGCAAAACATTCATTCCGTTTGACACATCACCAGGATGTGTAATAGCAGTGGTTATGCCGTCGCAGGGGCCCTAAGAGCCAGGAAGCAGCCAGACCCCTTAGAGCAGGGTTCTCAAACTCCAGTCCTGGAGGGTCGGAGCACTGTGTACCTTAGTTTTTTCCCTGTTCCAACAGAAATGATTCAACTCAAGAGCTGTGTGGTAATTAGATCGCAAGTTGAGTCAGGTGTTTTTAATGAGGGTAAACCAAAAACTGTGCAGGGCTCCGGCCCGCCAGGACTGGAGTTTGAGACCCCTGCCTTAGAGCCAGTGAAACAGCAGAAACCATCCCTTGGCCTCTTCAGTGCGCTGTGGCATGTTCACAAACCCCAAGCAAATCCTCTTTACTGTAGATCATCAAAACTGACTTCTATAGATGTCATTCAAGGCATAAAGTAATACACTGGAGTAGTAGAACGCAGAACTGGATGCTATTCTCTGGACAAATGAAATTGGGCAAAGAGACACTGGCTGGTCCTGTAAGGATTTAAGGGAGCAATTCATACAGAACTCATAACTGTGTGGTACTGATTCCCATCAGGGGAAAGATCACTCTACAGAGACTGAGACGGTGTCATTTCTAGGATCGTTTTCAGCACCTTCTGCTGGCAGAACACTGATTGACGGGGGAGGGGTGATGACCACAATGGCTCATATGGTGCTTTTCCACTGCCAACAAGGCCCCAGCTGCACCACAAAGAGACAGTTTCCCATTGTAAATTGTGCAAGCCGCACCCATCCTGGGTAACCGTGCTAATATGAGCCTGCTTAACAGCAGGACAGAAAGCATGACTAAACTGAGCTGTTTGCATCCCCCCCTTCTGATTGGTCAAAATGCACGGAGATACCGGTGATCTGTGTTGATATGTATGGATTATCTGAAGGAACAACGGGCATGTTCTACATATTATTCATCATTAGTTGTATTGCACATCCTGAGGAACTTGAAAATTTCCAGCCTCCCAGTTAAAAAAGTACCGTAGTACAGCTGAATTTATGCGAGCGAATAGTAATTTCACTATCGTTTCAGACGCATAACATGCCGATTCTCAAAGACGCGCTAGCAGAGATCAGCACATAGTATAAAACAATAATTGCATATAGTAAATCATGATGTACATCGTGTGAGCATTGAATAAGCATCTCTTCAGTTTTACGTCACTGTCAGTCTCCAAATCTGGCAACGCCGAGCATTCTGAAGTGGAAAATGTAGGTCAGCTAGAATCGCACTGTATCCAGTATATCCTTGTGGTATGGGTCGGGTACGGCCTGGTTCCTGTATGCCAGTGGAAAAGCACCATTAGAGTTCACACAACATCTGGTTTGCAGGCACACCTGTGATTAGCCACAAGCAATTAAACTTTTAGTTATATGGGTAGTAATATGGATTCGTGGTCCAAGTATTGTTCAGCTCATTAGGAGGAGAACAAAAATGAATGAGTTGACTTTTTTATAGGACCAGATATCCTAAAGGCCTCTTCATCATTGCTGAGCATTGCTGACGAGGAAGTACAGATTTCTATACCACTTGTCTTGATTCCAGACAGTAGAAATGATCTCCAAGAATAAAAGGCCCATTAGATAATCATGGAGCAAAAATACCAAATGATGTTCTCCAATACTGTCATCTTTGACTGGCTGAAAAACATTCAGAAATTAGTTAAAAGACAATAGTGCTTTCCTTTTTAAACCAGACTTACTGCTCTTAGCTCATAATAAAGAAATCTGGAAAGGAAATTACATTTTTTAATTTATTCATGCATGTGACAAAACCTTGAATCTTCAATGGTTCTGTTTATAATATATGACTATAAATAAATATAAATATAATAAATAAATATTATTAGTTAATAAATATACCATTTTTTGTGTGTCTTTTAAAACATTATTGTAGTAATGATAATTACATCTGTTTGACCATGGCCCCCATGAGCAAAGGAATGAATTAGTATCTGGACATTTGATGTGTAAGCAGATATATAAGTGCACTACAACATGGCGGTGATAATGAAGTACGACATCAGAGGAGTTTAATGAGACGACTTTGCCAGCTGCTCGTTCAGAACCATGGACAGTGGCACACCAGATTTACTATCACATAATCAAGTGAAACAACTCGCTCCCTATCACATAATCAAGTGAAATAACTTGCTTCCTATCACATGATCAAGAGAAACACCTTTCTCGCAGCCTGGGGACCTCACAGATTGGCTACCATCAAAAGATAGAACTTAGATACTAATGGGATACTTTAGGAAAACAATTCTTTTAATCATCTAGTTATGCCTCGGCATTATGATCATTTTATTGTTCAGCTCACAGATTTCCATTTCCTCAAATTCAGCGACAGATTACTTATATCATTTCCATCACCACCTTGCTAGCTGCTGCCCATTAAGTTGACTGAAAACCATGTTTATCCATATGATGGTTTGGAAAGCACAGACTCCCTGTTTAAGCTGGTTGCTCCCCTGCAGCTGTACAGATGCTTTTGCCTGCAAAACACAGTAACCCTGGAGATGGCCAGTCTGCTTTGCCGATGCTGCCGATTGGCTGAGCGGGCAGTGCTTGGGCCTTGCACATCTAAAGCCAGCATGACAGCTGACACTGGAGCGCAGTGCAGCCAGTTCTAGCCCATACTAGCACAGCTAACAAATCATTAATATGAGGAGGTGGAGAAATTAGCTGGGGGGGGGGGGGTGATCACAGCAAAATGCACCAAGTTGGACCCCCAGTGACTGCCCCATTTCATTATAGACAATCACACAAAATTTGCAACAATTCACCCCCCTGCAACCGGCAAGTTTTACCAGGGAGGGCACCAACACCCCCTACTGTCAGACTCCTCCTTCGGTCCTGACAACGTACTGGGAAGGTGGCAGAGACGGCCTTGTGTACCATTATGGTGCATTGTCACTCAATATGTCATGATAATGGAGTACTTTGAGCACATGAATGCAAGCAAGTCAAATGGGGCTTTATTGTCACACCAATCATATTCAGTACGCTGCACATGGTGACATTATATAAAATGTTCTATAACTGCAAAATAAAATGGAATTAAAACAAACAATATTAAGAGAAAATGAATATTTGGGGATGTAATACATACACCCATCCACTTTCTGTAGCTGCTCGTTCCATTCAAGGTTGTGGGGACTCCAGAGGATATGGGCACAAGGAAGGAAACAACCCAGGCCAGGGTGCCAACTTGTATATATACACATGCCAACCAATATATATACACATGTGTTGCTGGATGCAGCTGAGTATGGAAGCACACAACATGGACTCGGTGCAAATTTATATATATATTCAGGTGAGTAATCACACCCTTGTGTCTGGATGCCTGTACCTTTATTTTGACTCAAGTGTCAGCTTCCCAAGATCCCCTGAAGCTCCTTAAACACACCAGCCAGAGGCCGATGGAGCAGAACAAACAGGATATCAGGCCTGTTTATAAGGTGGCGTTGCTGTATGCAGCTGAGTATGGAAGCACACAACATGGACTCGGTGCAAATTTCTATTACCTCCATCACAGGTTTTGACCGTGCTGCGCAACCTAGTAAATTATCTTTAGCTTAAATCAGTCTAAAAATCAGAACCTTTTCCTCAGTTAAATCAGAACCTTTTCATGTCTGTACATAGGCTACCTTTAACAAAAACTGCTTCACAATTTTTCATACAATCAC
Source organism: Mormyrops attenuatus (assembly GCA_026777985.1). NCBI lineage: Eukaryota > Metazoa > Chordata > Actinopteri > Osteoglossiformes > Mormyridae > Mormyrops > Mormyrops attenuatus. Next base: position 8,450,565 of record JAODKC010000082.1, read on the forward strand.
TTATATACTTTAAATACCCCTGTATTTACTGAAGCTTCTTTTGGTATTGTACCACAGTATTAAGGTTTAATCATACCACACATATTGAAAGGATAAATGTGGATATGGGTCGGGCAAAAAAAAAGACTGGTTTTTAAGGAAAAAAATGAAAAGATGCCATTGTATTGGCTCTCTATGTCCCAAAGTGATTTAGGATAATCCACTCTTTATGAAGAATGATACAGGTGTGATACTGACTGCTGGGTGAACCAACCTAGTATTGAGTGAAAGATTGTTGTGATATAAAGAGGATCAAAAGAGCTTTGAAAGCCACAGCAGCCGGAATTAACATTAGACACCACTACTTATACTTATTGCCTCTGGCAAGAACACTACGAGAAGCTTGTTACATGCTGATCACTGGCTAATTCTTCAGTTTGCAGTGAAGAGCATCATATGATAGCTGAAGAAAAGTCCAATCAGAACGCACATGGCCCATATTTACTCATTTTTTTCTTCATTATGGCCCCTGACATTCAGAAATAGCTATTTTTGCCCTGCTAATCACAATGGTGATTAATTTGATTTGATAGGAAATACACAAGCCTGGTAAGCTAATGCAGATGCAGGGCATTTAGTGGTTCTGTTTTTGATTGATGATAGCGACGTAAATGGATAGAGGGATCCTTGCAATTACCAGACCCAACCCAATCTGTAATGGCTTTAATGTTTATGAGACACTTTGCTTTTCCTCTAATTTGTGCAGAAACCGAACATCCCACCTCTCCGAGAAGCTCCAGGGGTCTGCCACATATTGATAGTCCCTGAAATCAGTATGCCTAAGCCGGGATGTCTGCATGAAGCGCAATGGGTGGAGCACTGTACCGTTTTACACAGGAACTGACACCTTCATCGAAGACACCCAACAACACTACGACCTTTCTCACAAGTGAGAATGAATCTAACTGAATATAACATCTCCTGCTTATGGGCATTACAAGAACTTTATGTGCCTTTAAGTGTGAGTTTATATGTTGTACTTGAAATTGATTGACAGTAATCATGATGGGTCGAGGCTCCACTGCATACATCCTGTCACATTGCATCTGCCCTGACTGCTCTACCAATTACCAGACGTATTTTATTTATTTTTAATTTTATTTATTTATTTTTGCGAAGAGCATGCTGATTAGAGAAGATTCATTACCTGTATTTTGCTACTTTTGATACCTGCTGTTCTACCTGCTTTAGCAGTTGAAAACATACTTAACCCTTATTGTTACAATAAAATGCCAAATCATTAACATACAAAAAGAAGGACAATAATAATGTTAAGGGAGGCAGGTATTCTGACCATTAACGTGCTGTGCCGTCTCTTAGGAAAGACACGCAGGTCACTGTCTCATTCTTCCTTGTTGTAATACAGGAATTGAATTATGCTTAATCAAGGTAAAGCCAGTGACACAGGCTACAGGTGCTTCTATAGGTCAGAATCACATCTGCATGAACAAAAAACGGTGTCACTATACAATAAGGCTACCCATATAAAGGGATTATGAATGGTTTATAATCTGGCTATTAATTAGGTTGAAACACTTTGTCAATTATTAATAGACAATTTTAAACAACTTATAACATAGTTTTCTTTTTATTAATGATTTACTACCATTTACAAGGCAAAAGGGAGCCTTATTGTAAAGTGGTACCAAAAAACAAACACATTAACGAATGGTTGGGGAAATTGGGTAGTTTGCATATCCAAATTTTGCTCTCCAAGAAAAGCAGACAGACTAATATACATACAGGTGAGGGGAGGTTTTGGAGTCAGGGTCGACCAGCACCATGGCGCAATCGGGGTTAAGGGCCTTGTCCAATTGTCCAGAAAGTAGCACGATTACTCTGTTGGGCACAGGATTTAAATCCGTGACCTTGTGGACATGATGTGCTGAGCTGCACACCGTACCCTGACCCCCTTACTTATTCTCCTCACTTTTGGCAGCGATTTCCTTCAAATTCTGAGGATACGTAAAAAACTTCTGTGTGTTCATCATCTAAAGACAAATTCTGATCTTCACAAAGTGCGATATCTTGCATTAGCAATCTTTGTATTGACTCGTATTTTGGTTCAGGCATTTGTTTGTCCTCTGCTGCGGTTCTACTCTCATTACAGTGCTTTAATAAAATTAAAAGTTAATATTAGTTATTAATTAATAGTCAAATTAATTAGTCAATATTACACAAAATGTCTACAATTTTAGCAACAGAGTGTAGGGGAAAGTTCCTTGTGGTGACAAAACAAAGTTCATTCATTGTTCATGATATGCAGAGTATCTATGTATGATTTATATGTGTTTTAATATACTTAAGTCATTTCATTTCAGCCAATATGCTTGATAAGGAGAAAAAAGGATGGACCTTGCTGAGGTAGATGTTTGTAAAGATTTAAGCCTGATTGACCATAGGCAGACTACTGACTCAAAGTACTTAGACTGATGATAATAAACTGAGTTCGGATCCGTTTCTAGTGGAAACCTTTTGTTGCTACAAAAACTTACAGCAGTACATAATGTCCATATATTACACGGAATGTTTTCCATGCAGATGTAATGTTTTACATATAAAGATCAAACAATATTTTAAATGTGGCAAAATTAACGTGTCGAGTATGTGAATTGTTTTAATAAGGGAGATGACAGCTCTTTTAAAATGGACATTGCTGTCTTTGCTAACAACCACTATCGGTTTAATAACAACCACAATCGGTTTAATAACAACCACTATCGGTTTAATAACAACCACTATCGGTTTAGTAACAACCACAATCGTTTTAATAACAACCACAATCGGTTTAATAACAACCACTATCGGTTTAGTAACAACCACAATCGTTTTAATAACAACCA
>JAODKC010000082.1:8455467-8480654 GCA_026777985.1 Mormyrops attenuatus
AGACGGCATGACCAGGGCAAGTCGACAGACCCGGGGTCCCTTAAGAGAGAAGCGAAGCGGTTACACAGAGACAGCATGACCAGGGCAAGCCGGGGGACCCACAAAATCCTTTAGCAGCTGTTCTGCGGCTATCGCCATGTGGCAGAGCCGACATCAGATGTGGGCGCTGCTTCCAGCTTAGTCCTGTGTCTTATTTCCCTTGGGGGGAGGGGGATCAGCCTTGACAATACAAAGCATTTCTACCCTCGCTCCTGTCTTAAGCTCCTCTGACTAATTGCAGCCAGGTTTTCGGAGAGACGCGACGACCGTATCATTTGGGAGGACAAGCTGTGGCAGATAGGTGGGTCACTCACGCCCAAGGGCAGGAAGGCGTGCAAACGGGGATCATGTCTTGCAAACCCCAAAGCCCTGCACTCAGTCATAAAAACTTTTTTTAGACACTTTTTCCATTTCTTTCATCCTTTCTTCCATAGTCCTTTCCCAGTACATGCAGAGCTCACATTGTCATCAGATACACACACACGCCATCACCTTGTGGGAAATTTGAAAATATACCACCCCCCCCAGTCAGGGCCCACCCCCACCATCCCACTTAAAATATTACAACTCGACGGCTGAATAGATGGTAATGGGGAGGCTGGAGCATAAGACAGGAGACATTCTGGATGGGACTCCAGTCCATCATAAAATATATATTTACCCTCTTATAAGTAATCCTATGGACTGTCATTGAAAAGAAAAGAGGTGTGACTCATATCTCTTTCCTTCCAGTAGGATTAGATTCATGCTCAGAAAATCCTCATGGAGAAATACATAGCCAAGCAAGCTTAAGATATGTTTCAGGCTCACGAAGAAGCATGTATATAACCTAGCTTTCTAGTCTATATAATATATACAGTACTGTGCAAAAGTCTTTGGCAGTCAAAAGAAATGTTTAAGTGTATTGGATGGCTAGATGAACACCGCTTCAGATCCCAAACCTCTCCTCAGGGGCACCCCAGCCATTCCATATATTTATTAAATTTCACCACCGGCTCACTTAATTAATTATTTTAATAGATAAAAAAGTTAGATATTGATTAGCTATATGAGGTGTGCTAGTGGTTGAGTCAAAAAATAAATGGGTGCATAGGATGATTACTGCAAATACTGGGGTGAATTTGGCAGAAGGTTTGAAACGGCAAAGCTAACACACTTTAACAGGCATAATATCATAGTTTTACACCAGCACAGAGATCATTTAAACATAATTTTCTTTGGCTGCCTAAGACTTTTGAACAGTACTGTATACCATGTTTGTTTCCTACCGATTAATGACTCCTTTGGCAGAATCTGAAACATCCATAAAACGGTGCCATTTGCTCCTGACATGGAACAAACACAAAAGCAGCTCTGAAATGGAAGAGCTCTTACAGGAAGGCTCGCTTGTGGTGTTTAACAGTGTCAGCCATCAGAAATCAACGGGAGTAGATTCATGGTACTTTATCGAAGAAGCATAAAAAACTAATAAATTTACAAGAATGAGATGCCCTCCCCTCATCATCTTGGCTGGTTAGCAAAAATCTGCCGTTAAGAATTAATGGTGAGTGTCTCAACAGCATTAATTAAGCTGGATATTTACTGGACCCATCTGGTAGGTGCATTAAAGCTCATTCCTGTGACATCATCATCAGGGAGTCACTTGGCCCCAGCTAACTGCCCAGCCCCCCTGCTATCCCCACTACATTTATTAGTTGTCAGGCACAATCTGATGATGCATGTGGCACCACAGTGGGGTCACCACGAAGCCCCATTTGAGGTCGTGTGACTTGGGCTGAGAACTATGCATGACTGAGAGCTCACTGTCACTGGCACTCTGATTAACATAAAGTGCGATGCCTCCTAATGGGTGACTCCCATAGAGCACCTTAAAACTGGCCTGCCAGTTCCATTCCACAGGACTCCCAAGTCAGCAGCATGAGCCTGAAGAACAGGCGGCCGGTGACACTGACATGGACAAATCTCAAATGAGAAGGTTTGTTGAGACCTGATCAGGTTGGGCCACACAACTCGCAGGTAGGCGCCTCCCAGTACACGGAAACTGCTGAGGCTTTGAGATTTAATGATGCATTACTGAGAGATGCCCTCAATCATGCTGAGACATCTGTCAGCGGCGCCACGGGTAATGGACAGGAAGCCTAACCTCGGCAGAAAGTCAGAGACAGACAGGGAGAGGTCACATGTCATTTAGCATTTTTATTTGCTTTGATCTTGCACAATATACACATGAGGAAAGTATGGAGAGAGAGTTGGGTGGACAAGCCTCCCTAAAGCAGTTTAGCTTATGGGCCGTCCTTAGTGGCCCAACAGTGATATGATCACTCTAATGGCTGTTGGATTTGAACCTACAACCTTCCAAACACAGGCACGGATTGTAAACCTGCTGCATGTAAATGTTTGTGCATGTTTCAGCCACAAAAAGAGATATTAAAATGAAAATTGTCTAATACCTTCAGTCATCACGCCTCCTAATTATAACTGCAACTGCTATTCATGCATTAACGGGCGTAACGAGGTTACCGCCCTTCAACTCCATCTGAGATCATGCCCTTCACAGACACATGCTCCCAAGCAAACAGGCAAAGGGCCAATTACAGCCTCATGATTCATACCAAGGCATAATACAGGCTTGCTTAGTGGCCTCCAAGGTAATCTAGCATATCCTATAAATATCATAACGTGTATAATGTCACATGAGTCATATATAGGGAGTCCCCAGGGTATGAATGAAATCTGTTCCCTAAGTCTGTCTTTAAGTCGAATTTGTAGTTAAGTTGAAAAAATAATGATACAGTATATAATAATAATAATAATAATAATAATAATAATAATTGTACAGTAGCAATATAGGTAACTGCATATGGTACTGTACTGCACCTCAAGTCGACGAACTGCTGAATCCGCACAATGCACCATTCTTTCAGAATATGCACTGGACTACCAGTCATCCTGGGAGAAACCAACCCACTGCCAAGCCCCCCACCACACTGTCGAACTGTACCGTCATGCCTTGAGCTCTGCGTGCCACCCCCCCCAATGACAAATGGGGTGTTATGTTATTACCTCTCTCAGGGAAGGTTCTAGTCTGAGAAAATGCTGGTCGTGTGCAGGCAGGACACATGCATTGGGAGCCCTTTAGTTTATCACATGGAAGATTCAGCTGGTAAGCTGGGCTGACTGGAACAGTATACAGTATGCCTCCACAAAGCACATGTTTTTCTTATATTAAAGGGCTTAGGGGATAAACGCATAGAAAAGAGGGCACAGCTGCCAAAAAATAAAGCCCAAAAGGGCACAAATATTCTGGAAGAAGGACAGACAGCATGGGATGAAATGAGAAGACTCCTCTAGGGGAGGCCAGCGAGACACCGAACTGCCCAGCCGGGGTCTTACATCAGGGGCCTGTGCCTCACCAAAACGGCACGATGATTTCATTACACCATGTGGCTCGCGGTGCACTGGAAGAGCTGTCGTAGCTTCAGTGACTTTCCATGCAGTGGCGGCTGTCCACATAAACCACAAAACCAACATTACCAGTGGTTCTCAGGGCCAACAGGCTGTGGCAGGGGGTGCATAAATTTTAATGCACCTCTTTTAAATCAGACACCGGCTTTATCGTTTGCCGGTGGGGTGCCTGGGCTACTGGCAGCAGCCACGGTTTCACATCCAAATACCAAAGCTGTTTATGCCGATCATGCAAATACCTCAGAAGTAAGAGCAAAGTTAAGCTCCTGAGTCATTCGTCACAGTTTTGTCATTTCTGACAGACGGGGTAAGCGTGAGCCCAAAGTCTGGAGTGGCATATTGGCATTCCAGACCTGATCATTCTCTTTGTGCATGCGCACACACACACACACACACACACACACACACACACACACACACACACACACGTCGGGTAAATGTATCCTTATGGGGACCGCTCATTCATTTCTATGGGACAAATGCTAATGCTAACTATGACAACCTTAACCCCTACCCAGCCCTAACCATAACCATAAGTAACCAAACAAAATACAAGAGTTTTGGCATTTTTACATTTTTGATTACATTCATAGATCTTTGTGGGGACCTAAAAATTCGTCCACACAAAATCAAAATAGCAGGTTTTTATTACATCGTGGGGAACATTTGGTCCCCATAATGTAACGTAAACATAATCCACACACACACACACACACACACACACACACATACATTCGTATTCATATCCTTGTGGGAACCGTCCATTAATTTCTATGGGCAAAACTCAGACACATACATGCATGCACACATAGTACTCTGTGTTATTCAAGTATTGAAAGGAACAATGTAAGGAATCTATAAAACCCAGCTTTGATTTATTTGAGGTTTCAGGAACTGCACAATGAACGAAGCAAACCCAAGCAGGAAATCAGCCAAAGCACCAATTAATGAGTCAGTGTAAGGAGAGGACAGGATGGTGGGGGGGGGGAGGTCCCAGCAGGGTACAGTCCAGGGACACGTCCATCAATGAAGCTTAAATGCCTTTCACCTGTAAATGCTTAGGATGTGTGGATTGCATTCAAAAGGCTCCCAAAGGTTCTTAGGGAAAGAGCTTCGGAGACACATTTCTTCTTCCTCTGTGATGGTTTTATAAAAAGAACGTAAGCAGATTGCCAGTTATGGATCACAATAAAGACACGGGCACCTGCAGTTGGCATAAGTATTTAATCCACACTTCTTGGTTTAGTACTGAGAAATTTTTGGGCAGGAATAATATGAGCTAACCTAAAATTCAGTGAGGAGATTTATAAAGCAGGTGCAGTGAGACCTAAAAGGGGGATTGGGGACCGTTGCATCATCAATTAGAGACACATGAGTCAAGTGTTAAGCCCCAAATAATGAGACAGCAAAGATACACTTGAATGAACTTTCTCAAAGCAAAAGGCTTTTGTACACCTCATGTCTTAAGCCACTGAGAGGTCTTTATGTATCCCTATGTTAAAATGAGCAACCTCCAGAACCACCATCAATGCAGAACCAGTTTTCACATCGTGTATAACTTTCCTCCTTAGTTGATGAGACCGACAGGGTCTGGAGTTCCATTTTCAGGGCCCTAGAGCTGGATGTGTCAGGTGGGCATCTATGTTGGTGTAGGTTCTAGGTTCTATCTAGCTTGATGGATAGACCTAATGCTATCAGAGGGAGATTTTCTGGGGAGAAGTGAACCCACACCCCAAACCTATCACTAAAGTGCACATTACACACAGCGTGCATTCACCACAAGTGAAAAGATTATACGGAAAAAGGAAGAAAACATGAGAAAAGACTCAATGTTTTCCTGGCATCTGGTGGATTTCTGGGATCTGATGGGCTGCGTTACTGTAATGCAATCAGTCGCAATAGACATTAAGTGGTTATTAACATTCCTGTGATTACGTTGGCATGAAAAAGTCTTTTTCGGACATGAATTAAGCTCCAGGGTATTTTGGATGGGGAAAAAAATTGAACATTACCCTGATGTTTTAGATGAGAATAAACTCAACCACAAACCATAAAATTACCTTCAAGGCTCTATCATAAAATAAGTTCCCTTAACGTGTTTTTTTGTCACAGATATTAGTTGCAAGAACTTTTCGTGCATACCACAAATTCATGCAAATGTGTCTACAGCTGCAGGTGAAGTGGGTAGCATGGTAGTGTCACACTACAATGTCTGCAGGTTCAAATCCCAGCTCTGCTCTGTGCATGCGGAGCTAATGTGTTTGCAGCTTTTCCTTCAGGTATTTTGGTAACTTGAAGTGACACAAAGTACATGAGTGTATGCTGTGTGACAAACAGGCATGTTACTCAGAGCGCCCCTTGCCCTCTGTTTCCAGGCTTAGGTTGACAGATACCCAGTACAGCGGAGATTCCCAATCCAGTTCTCGGGGACCCACAGCCGGTCCACGTTTTTGTCACCTCTAAGCTCCCTGCCAGACAGTCGACATTTTTGCTACCCGTAGCTGGGAGGGAGCAAAAATGTGGACTGTCTGAGGGTTACTGAGGACTGGATTGGGAAACACTGCTGTATGGGATAAGCAGTATTGAGGGAAAGTTTTGACATTCTGTCGGTGCTTATTACCTACAACACTGATATACGGCAACGCAGAAGAAGAATCAAGTTTTAGAATAAGAAGCAATGCTTTATTAATCCCCGTGTGATCTTATTCTCCATACAGGTAAGAGAAAGCTTGAGGGTCACAGCAAAGGGCAGCCAAGCGCTCACTGATGTGATATAACTGCTTTGTCAAGGCCAGGCTTGAACCGGTGACCTTCTGATCACAGATGCATTACTGAGGCTTACCCCACCCCACCAGCACCGCTGCAGCCCCTCACTGGGATTTGCAGTGGTTGTAACACTAACCACTGTGATGCCCCCCCACCCTGCAAATGTGCGTGCTCCTTGGGGGTGTCTGCTGAGTGGATGACATAATGAAAGGGGAGCATGTTCACACAATGGTGCCGAAGGAGGGAAAATGCCTGTAATGCTCTCCCACTGCCAGGCTCATCATTCACACCTGCCGCCGCTCTCTTCGGAAACCCCTGGGGGGCGCTGTCTACATTGACAGATTAAAACCGCCAACAAGAGCCATATATCACAGCCGACGCTTACCGATCCATCACGTATTAAACACATCTGAGCACTTCACCAGCTGCACAGAAAGCATGTGATAACAATAAAGCTGTTTTAAAAACACTGTCGCCTCCAAAAATTTGAAAAGGTGGTACATACCCCCTCCCACAATGCCGTTCTCATATAGAGAGTCTCTGCTTACATTCACATTCCTGCTGATCATGCTAATCTCATTCTGAGATTTACTCAAATCACCAACTGCAATAACCTTCAAAGCTGTTGACAAAAGTCCTTATTATTCAGTTATAACTGTAAGCGCAGCTCAACAGTCATTGAATGGAACAAAAATAGGTAACACCTATCTTTGTCAAAAAAGATAGATGGGAAGAAAGTGAAACTGAGCAGGAGGCAACAGGAGAGGGAATCATATGGGGGTTAGGGGTGGCACTGACGGGAAGGGCGCTCATTGATCGTGCAGCCAAGGACTGAGCAAACAGCTCTATCCACATTGGTGGCATTTGCAACGGCTCTGTGGAACCAGTGCTCAATACGAAACAAAGACAGCGGCAGAAGCCCCAGAGGACAGGCATTATTCTGTGACCTTCAGTACACAGAAGGAGCGTGTCAGAGTGCAGCTGCCCCGCATGTAAAAACTGAGACACCTGCATCTTTCGGATTAGCGGAAATGGCGGTAAATGCAGATTCATTAGCTGACAAACCCAGCTTCGGGGACGTGGTGTGTGTGGAAATGACAGAATCAGCTCTATGACCGGGAACATTAAAAATATTAATGCTACGAGTATTCAACTCTGCAACAATTAAAGCTGTACGCATCACGCTGAGGGTTCACATCGAATGGGATTTTCGTTAAGCGTTCGACTCAGTTGATCCTGAGACTTTGCGGAATCCCCCCATAGTTTCTGGACGTCATGGCCGGCCTGTACACTGGTACCGTGAATGCCGTGCAGAGTGGAGGCAAAACCTCTGCGTTCGTTCTTCCCAGTTGATTCTGGGGTTCATTAGGGGTGTGTTGTACAGTAAGATAAGAAAATCCTTTATTAGTCCCACAAGTGGGAAATTTGCATTGTTATGGCAGAACGTGGACAGTACAAGAATAGAGCAGCAAAAATTAAAAACAATAGGATAAAAACTATATATGTACAGAGTGGATATATAAATGTAAATATAAATATATGTACAACACTGTGGAATTGCACTCAAAGAAATATTGCGCATAAGAAAACACCATGGTCAGTGTACGAAATACCCGTCAATATTCGGGGGGGTCTCCATCGCCCTATTGTTGCACAATACTGATCTTGAGACCCCCTTAAAATTTTGCTTTTAGGCTTTCGTGGGGGTCTCATGGGTTAATCGGGGGTGTCGGACCCCCCTGGACCCCCCCTGTATTTCGCACACTGACCATAGTGTATTGGCTGTGTGTGTTTGTTAGTCTATGTGCGTATGGTCTGCAGTAAGGACTTTGTTATAGAGTCCGACAGCAGTTGGAAGGAAAGACCTTCTGAATCTGTCCTTCCTACATCATGGATGCAGGAACCTGCCACTAAAGGAGCCGCTCAGTGCCGTCAGAGTCTCCTGCATGGGGTGATAGATGTTATCCAACAAGGAACAGTTCTTGCTCCCAGTCTGTTCAGAGCTTGCCTGGACCGGGCACTGGGCAAGGTCATGGGGTTCAGCGGCTGTAGGGCATCTGTTGGTGAAGAATGATTCACTGATCATGACTTTGCAGATGATGCTGTGATCTTTGTGGAGTCAATGGAGGCTCAAATCGGGGCTCTCAAGGGACTGAGCGAGGAGTCTGAGTGTCTGGGCTTGCGGGTTTCCTGGATAAAAACAAATATACAGGCCTTTAATGAACTCTTGGGCACAGCTGTCAGCGGTGTGTCTGTCTGCATAAAGAATGTGAACCGCATTGAGAGGTTCACTCCCTCGGCAGCGACATTCATGTCTCTGATAACCCTTCCTATGAAGTCAGCAGACGGATTGGAAGAGCATGGGGAGTCATGGGGTCGCTGGAAAGGGGTGGGAGGCACTCCTGATATCTTTGCAAGAGGAAGAAGGTCGAAGTCTTTAGGGTCTTGATGCTCCCTGTCTTGCTGCATGGCTGTGAGATATGGACGCCATCCAGTGAACTGAGACGAAGACTGGACTCCTTCAGTACTGTGTCTCTTCGTTGAATCCTTGGGTACCGCTGGTTTGACTTTGTGTCGAATGAGCGGTTGCTAGAGGAGTCCCGAATGAGGCACATTACCTGCATTGTGAGGGAGCATCAGTTACGGCACTACGGCCACGTGGCGCGTTTCCCCGAGGGTGATCCGGCTCGCAGGATGAACATTGTTGTATTGTGCTGTGAAATAAACCTAAAATAAATCAAAAATTCAATTTCTAATATACCTATGGCATCAGGCATCATGGCTGTCATCAAAAAGGCTGCGAGGTTCAATGCATCTGCCTTTAACTTTAAAACACTAAACACTGCTTAGGTTGAGTTACTGTTCCTTATTCAGAAATTTACACCTGGGTCTTCAGTCACTTAACTTGGTAATTATCCAAGAGTCACCAGTGGAACCAGTCTAAACTGTCTGTGATTTGGAAGTGATGCATTACAGAAAGAAGGACATGAAATCGCAGCTCAGCTAAAAATATACAAACTTTGGTTTCTGCTTCCATCACTTCAGAAGTAAATGTACACCACCGCTTTAATTATTCAAGAGGGAAGTGGGCGTTTTGAAGAGCATCAACGTACTTTTTGAAGTCACCCCCCTTCTCATCAGGCCTGCAGGGTCTGTGCTCCCCAGTGCCTTGAAAGCAAAGCCCAGTGGTTTGACAGGATGAATTATAATGAGGGATGCTATTTAAAAAAATAATATTTCCACTGTGAGCCACGCTTTGTGGAAGCCCTAATTACCAAGACCATGGAACAAGTGAGTAAAAAGCCTTTGCTGAGGAGAGGGGGACGAGAAAGTACTGGCTAATTATGTGCCATTAAGGGCTCGACCCTCGATTCCCTTATGGGCATCCCTGCCTGGTAGTAATTCAGGTCCTGCTCCCTATAATAATATATAGATCAGTACTTTAACTAACTAACTTTATTGATCACAGTGAGTAATTCAGGAAATATAAGCATTTAAATTACCTGGTTAAGAAAAAGTACTTTAACATAAGCATTAATTCTCAAAATGAAACATTTAATATCGAAATAATCAATTTTTCTGCATCTTCCGTGCTGACATCAGCACCTGAGATGAAGCAGCACCTCAGAATCACTGCAGAATACAAGCCCATTGATGTAACAGCAGCCGGGGGGTGGGGGGCGCCTTCTTCATGATGATATAGTCAGGAGATCTGCAGAGGACATAATGACTCTGAGGAGGAAGGACACATCGGGGGGGCTCACACATGAGCCGACGTCATAGTCAGTCTACTACTGAAATTTACAGAATGATAAACTAGGGAATTCCCCATCGACCCGCCAACCGGGCTATCCCCTGCTTGTTCCCTATTACCATATCACAGTATAAAATGGCTACTCATCATCATTCCATCGTCGCCATCTGCACTTCATGGATGCTGTTCAGCCAAATGGCTACTTCAATATTAGTTTAAATACTAGAACTAGTGCCCATAGGTGGGAATTAGCGGGAGAACATTTTAAAATGGATTTGAGAAAGCGTTTCTTTACACAGTGTGCAGTTAGAGTATGGAACAGTCTCCCTAGAGTTAGAGTATGGAACAGTGTGGCGCAAGCTAAAACCCTCGGTTCCTTTAAATCAAAGCTAGATAAGAACTCTGAGCTATTAGTTAAGTTCTCCCCAGTCGAGCTTGATGGGCCGAATGGTCTCCTCTCCTTTGTAAATTTCTTATGTTCTTATGTTCATACACGCTCCTCACAAATGCAAAATATCCCACCAAGCCACAAGCCACCGTTGCAGTGTTGCAGCACTGGCATCTGGTTGAATCAGAATCCTCACTGTGTCATCGTTGTGGTAGAACTAAGAGAAAGTTGAGGAGCATAAAAGAAAAGAGAGAGAGAGCTGAGTTACTCCTGAGGAACGATGTCTGCTGCTGCTGATGCATGAAACGGCGGTGTGAAAGTGGACCAGCACTGAGAGCATCAAGCAGACCCATATCCGAACCAAACTGCAGGACACTACAGTCCTGGACAAGCCAAGCCAAGTGTAGAAACTGACAGCAAATCTGCTGTCTAACTAAACTGCAGTAGATTGTGATCTTGGACAAGCCAGGCCACACGTAGGAGGTAGGGATGTGCAGAGAGGCCAGTGTTTGTATCTGTATCTATATTTGTTGAGGCAGCAAAATTATTTGTATTTGTATTCGAATGAAAGTGGAAATAGGTGTAACAATCCAGTTTTTGTTACTACACTTCTGATTTTAGGACATGGAATTGTTAATGTGACTGTTCTTCAATAAACTAATGCTGGGTTTATGAAAACCATAAACTAATATTTAAGTGTTCATAATTATTATAAATAACATGCATAGGCATAAACATCATTGAAAGAAATGCATTTTAAACTAACCTTCAATTCCTACTACACACTCAAAGAAATAAACTAAAGGCTAAACTAACGAATGCCTGTGCGGGGCTGTCAACTTTGGTCGGCTGGCTGGAGATTTTCAATTGGAAGTTTGTACACACATTTACATGTATGTGACTGTCTTATAACTGTAAAGAGACGAGAAGAAATTTTGATACTGGAGATGCTGATTTATACCTGGAGACGATCTCAGCAGGCGCACGTGTTAACCAGGAGTGTATTATCCCAGTGCAGCTATAGAAATTAAACCCTTAAAACTTACAGACGCACACTTCTAACCTGCACCACACCAACAAAAGTACTCGGGCAAAAACTAAACTGAAAATATAATGAACAAAGGGTGGAGCTGACCCCCAAAGTGACCTGACGTCATATCACATGGTCTCGCAGTCCTGCACATATAATACAGCATCAAATTATCAGTCTTGGCATGCAGACATAAATCAAAGATAGAATTCCACACATCACACACAGTCAATGGCTCCTGAATGACTGGCCATGTTCCGACTGCCTTCAAGTCAGCTGTTGTCACCCCCATTCTAAAGAAACCCTCTTTGGACTGCTCAGACGTTAACCACTACAGACCAGTGTCCCTGCTCTCCTTTCTTTCTAAAGTATTAGGACGAGCAGTTTATAACCAACTTAATGCCTTTCTCTCTGAAAATGCACTTCATGACCCTCACCAGTCTGGATTCAAAGCTGCGCATTCCACTGAGACTGCACTTCTTGCCATCTCTGAAAAACTTCATGCAGCCAAATCCTCCAACCTGTCCTCGGCTCTGATTTTCTTGGACCTGCGTCAGCCATCAGATGGATACTCTCTCCAGCCTTGGGATCTCAGGTACAGTCTGGCAGTGCTTTGCATCTTACCTCGATAACCGGTCATTTCAGGTGGAATGGCAAGGCTCCCAATCAGCCCCACGAAGACTGGCCACTGGTGTTCCTCAGGGCTCACTCCTAGGACCCCTTCTCTTCTCCTTATACATGGGTTCTCTTGGGAAGGTCATATCTACACATGGGCTCTCTTACCACTGTTATGCAGATGGCACTCAACTCTTTCTTTCCTTTCCACCTGATGATCATCAGGTCTCAACCCGAATCTCAGAATGCCTGACTGATATCCCCTCTTGGATGACCTCCCACCACCTCAAGTTAAACCCCAGTAAGACTGAACTGCTGTACATCAAAGGCAACTCATCACCGACTCCTGACCTTGCCATTTCCTTTGAAAACTCTCTTACTGTCACCTCAAAAACAGTAAGAAATCTCGGTGTCACTCTGGATGATGAATTTTCATTCTCGTCACACATTAGCAACCTGTCCAGGTCCTGCAGATATCTTCTCTACATTAGAAGGATTCATCCCTTTCTCACAACAGACGCTACTCAGTTACTCGTGAAATCCTTGGTCATCTCCAAGTTGGACTACTGCAACTCCCTTAAGGCTGGACTTTCACTGAAGGCAAAAAGATCACTTCAGCTGATTCAGAATGCAGCTGCAAGACTCATCTTTAATGTTCCTAGATTCTCCCACATCACACCTCTTCTACGGAACCTGCACTTACTCCCTGTGGCTGCCCGCATCAGGTTCAAATCCCTAATTCTTGCCTTTAAGGCCAAGACTGGAATAGCTCCTCCTTACTTGGCAACACTGATCAAGAATCGTGTCACTCCTCATCCTCTCAGAGCTTCATCACTGCTCATCTGGAACCACCAACACTTAAAAGAGGACGACATGCATCAAGAGTTTTTGCAATGTTGGTTCCACAGTGGTGGAATGAACTTCCTTTTGCCATAAGAACGGTCGAGTCCCTTGCTGTCTTCAAACGTCGCCTGAAGACACACCTCTTCAAAGAGTACCTACAGTAGGAGACTAATACCCCTCTTACTCAGTGCCGCCCCTGGCCAATTTGGGGCCCTAAGCAGAATTTTATTTTGAGCCCCCCCCCATTACAAAAAAAATTAGTAAAAAAAGAAATCTACTAACAATCGTTTCCTTTTCCTGTGCACTCTTTCCTAACAACTTTTATACAACGTTCTTAGCTGTAAATTGATCTTGACAACTGTTGATTTTACATCTAGCTTATAATTTGAAGAACAGTCATAGACTACTAAGGACTTGTTGTAAGTCGCTCTGGAAAAAAGCGTTTGCTAAATGCGGTAAATGTAAATGTAAAATGACTATCACAAAATGTGATTTAGGTTTACAACCTTGTGGTGTCAGATTACCCGTCTCTTTTTTTTTCTCTCCAGCCTTGTGCTGACTTGGTGCTCCAGGCGCGCCTCACGGCAGTGATGCGCATCCTTTGCGCATTTGCAGAGAATGCGTCAGCCTTGCGGAAAATGGGCCCCCCCATGGATCGTGGGGCCATACACACAGCGCGTGTTCTGCGTGTAGGGAGGGGTGGCACTGCTCTTACTGTCCACTCTCTCTCCATTTAAAATAAAAAAAAACTAGCGATGTTTGTCAGTTTCTTCCCTAACAAGTTTTTAGTACAACGTACTTCGCAGTAACCTTGGTTTCAATGACAGTTGTTGAATTTAGGTCTAGCTTGTAGATTGAAGAACAGTCATGGACTACAAAGCACTTGTTGTAAGTCGCTCTGGAAAAGAGCGTCTGCTAAATGCCGTAAATGTAAATGTTAATGAATCCAGAACCATTTTAACAATTAAAATACCATTTTAACAATTACCTTGTAAACAGTCTGTAGGGCTGGTACCCCAATGCTTTTGATGTGGCTAATTTTAGGTTTACAATGGAATAATATAGATTTGCTGTAAGATTTCTTGTGTGACGTGTGTGAGAGTTACCAATCCCCCACTACCCGACATAACTGGAGGACGCTGAACACACAGAATATAAACAAGCAGAAAATATTACAAACAAAAATGGCTCTCTTTCAAGTACCAAGAGACAAACCTTAATTAACCCCTAACTGAGAGATCTGGCGGAGCACAAGTTTTATTTTATACTCGTCCGGGTTAGGTTCTGTCCAATAGGACATTAGGCGATTTGGACACTATGCAAACAACATATACACTGTATGCATAGCTATATGGTGTACTGCATCTACATAAAAAAATTACAGCAAAGTAAATAGCAAATGCATAAAATGCATATTTATTACTGCTATCAAGTATTATTGGTATTACAAGGTAAATTATGTACTACACCATTATTTGTACCTTTATATTGTCACCAATACTATTATAAACCAAAATATACAGCCTTGTTATATTGTGTCATTTCTAAACTGTCTACCAAAACCTAAATTATTTTTTTTCCCTTTTGCTTAGCAATGTAAGCAAATGTAGCAAAGATGCAAATTTCTTTGATATTTTAATCAGACTGTGCAGCTCCATTTCAGTCTTTGGCTGTGTTCAAATTCAAGGGTCGCATCCTTCGAAGAACGCGGTCTATGTCTTATATCTTTGTAGGCTGTGTCCTTCAAAGGTCCAAGCAATGAATCTTGGGATCTGTTGGGTTGCGAAGGCTCCATTGGTAGGATCCTTTGCAACTTGCCAAAGGAAGGACGCATTCATAGACCGCATTTGAAGGAGGCTTCAAAATGGGACGGCCTTGTTACCCTGCTGCAACACATTTGGTCTTCGTACGCAGCCTTAGAAAGATGTAGCCCCTGAATTCGAACGCAGCCCATGCCAGGACAATTGAAATCACGGTCCTCAAGGGCTGGGCAGTGCTGATTTCCCAGCATTCCTTTACCTGTGAGCCGGGTGTGAAGTCCCTCTGGCCAATCAGAGCTAGTAATTATTAAACCAACTACCTGGGAGAACTGAAAACAAGGCCTGGATTTGGAATCAAGGGATAGATTTGAATGGGGGGGGGGCTATGTTTTTTCTCCCCTCCACTCTCCTATTGTCTTCCTGTCACGTCAGCACAAGCAGGCAGAGCATAAATACGCACCGCGTTCAGAGTAATGAGGAACGCCGGCTATTTAACATTCTTTGTCTTTTTATTTATTGAAGACAAAATTATAATAATATTTATATGAATTAAATATTCGTAAAAACCCACCATTCGTTCTTTGCCGAATACCGTATTCGGACTCTGCTCCACCCCTAGTATGACCTAATGGCAAATGTTACATCCTTACCATAATAATGACAGTGCACTGAAATTCATGTGCAACAGAAGGGTGCCTCATAGTAATTTGTCAGCACTTGTGACAGTCTCCAGATGTGACGATACCATCATTTAAAAAACAGCAGCTGAACTAGATGAAATATTGGTAAGGCTCTGCAAGTTAGATGTTCTGTAATATTCATGCTCAAAGACCAGCCCTAGCTCAGGAAATTGGTGAGGACTGACCAGTGACCAGCCTCTTCTTTATCTAGACAAAGCGTGCATGACTGATAAGGAGTGCAGAGCCAATGTGAATATACAGTACCTGCGTACTGCAATATATGCACAATGGCAGAAACAGGGTCCAAGCATTGTTTACAGCCTCAACTCGCTGTCGCCAGCTGGCTGCTGCAAAGGTCACATTGCGGCAGTGGGAAGACACCAAATATGAAATATGCTTGTATCTATGCGGTTCATGTAGACAGGCAGGTAGGGTAGGTAAGGTAGGTAGATAGAAAAGATGGATAGAATAGATCGATAGATACACAGACAGACTGAGAGACAGTTGGATCACCTTCTCCAAACTCAGCGAGAGAGAGTACAGGTATTGAAGGACCCCGCAGAGCAGGCTGGCACATCTTCAGCACTGTGTGGCTGATCCCATCAAATCTGATTCCACAGCCTGGTCTACGTGGGCCTACAGCCCCCTTAGCCAGCACGCTGAAGCTGGTGATGTCGGGTGAGGGATGGACTGGCAAGCGAGAGTCAAATCTGCCGAAGAACAGATTCAGCCCATAAGTCCTGTCTGTGTTCCCTTCCATTGTAATATTTTCAGACTGTAGCCAATGATGGTCCTCATCCTATTCCACAATTCCCTCACACTATTAAGCTATAGTTTGTGCTCCAGCTTGTCCCTGCAGTGCTTTTCTTCCCTGGGGGATCTGCGGCTTCAGATGCGCATGCACCCGCTTGATCTCCTCCTTGACTCCAGACCCGAAGGCCCCTTTCTTCTTCATTAGTAGGTCCTTCAGGTCCTTCGTGATCCATAGTATTTCAATGGAGAAAACAGTGCACTGACTATATCAGAAGCATGACACAGTGGCGGAGTTCCTCAATGTCTTCCACATGTCTCCTTTAAGCTATTCTCAGAGCCTCCTCAGCCTCAACCACTTCCCTTGCAGTCCTGGTGATATCCTGCAGCTGCCGTATAATAGTTTGATATCTGGGGATGAGATGCACTATACTGTGATCAGAACTGGTCATGGGTGGCAGAGCGATAATTCTAAATGCCTGCATAGTGTTTAATATGCGACTCCTGTTTCCCTGAGTGGTCCACTCCACAAACTGATAAAAATTGGCGAGGTTGGTGAGAAAGAAACATGGTCGAAGTCATCAGGAAGACCATTAATAGAATAGAATAGAATAGAATAGAATAGAATTCTTTATTGTCATTATGCATATACATAACGAAATTTTAGCTGGTAGGACTCAGCTTCAAGGCAGAATACTTAAACACACAATACACTATAAATAATAAACAGATAAATATAAAAGACAGCAGCAATAAAACATCATAAAATCCAGACTTTTCCGGAAGTAATACGCCTGCAGAGACCAGTAATCTGTGTGCATGGGTCTGCAGGGGCGGAATACGAGTGTGTATGTTTGATTACGAGGAAACGTACGTGTGCATATCTACAGGGGGGCAGGTTAGGGATAGGTGTATGTGTGTGTATCAGCAGGGGCAGATGATTGATAGCAGCAGCGGTAAGTTTGCCGACCACAGAATGCAGGATCTCAATGGTGCACACAGCTTTTTCTTTTGGTTTTGCGAAAAATAAGAAAATAAATAACAATAATGAACAGTGGAAATTTGCTTGCCTGACATTTGCACGTGAGCTCAGTTGCCATGCAGTGTTCGCTATAAATAAGCGCAGGGGCACTCTGCTGTCCCATCAAGCGAAGGCGCCTCCTTGCATTGGCTAAACATGGTCTGATCTGTTCAGTTTTCAGTAAACCTGGCATGAAAATGGGGGGGTGAGGTTGCCTCATTTATATTAAAAATATACACAAGGCACAGCTTCCAGCAGCCCACCTCCCATCCATTGATGTGGTCAGTAAGCCAAGCTCAGGCTGAGCTGTATGGCCACATGCAAAGCTGTAGGTGCAACTGACCCTTACCAAGTGCAGACAGACAGACCAACCCGCTGTGACAGAATCAGAGCGAGAGCCCCAGACACAACGCCGACTATGAAGGGACATCAATAGATATACTGTTTCCTTGCATTTTTCCTTTCGTTTTCAGATGGGCAAAGCCAGGCTTTCAGGACGTACCTGAAGGCGGCCCCTTAAAGGGGGAGGGGGGGACTAGGATGACATAGCTGGAATGTCCCAGCGATTTTTCTCAGTATATTTTGCTGATGGGGAGGGGGTGGATCGGCCAGATTTTATTAGTTTAAATATTCCATTCTTTTCCGAGGTGGATCCCCTCATTTTGCTGGGGCCCTAGGTGATCACCTAGGATAGTCTACACATTAACCTGCCCCTGCCTGCTGGTGCGAGACTCCAGCTCAGTCCTACTGCTCAGCATCTGGCTGTGGGAGTCTGTGGGCTACATTCCGAGGGATTTTGGAGTAGCTGTCTCCCTGTGTAGTTATCTCTGGCTGGAATCTAAGGGTCCACTTTGATGGGGAGAGAAAAGCCAGGTCATGTAACCCTGCTGGATAACCCATCTGGGGCTAGAGAAACAGGCAGTCTAGTGCATCATGAACTACAGCTAACCCCAAGAGTTGCTACATTCACTGCTCATCTATTGCCATGGTAATAACAGTATTTCAGTATGGTTCTCATGGAAACACATTGGTTTCACCATTACCCTTATTTGAACAAATATGCCATTTTCTGTGACAGCATAATGTTATTTTTTGGAGGAGGGGGCGTTAAGGTATGCTTGGGGCTATTCGTAGGGTATTTGTAGCATAGATAGAAGCGATACTTCTATCTTTTCTAACTTTCCCTCCTAAGAAGAGTCTCTAATTACCTTTCTTTTTCTATCCATCCCTCCTGCACTCACACTTTCAATTACTCACTGATTCATCATTTGACTCAGAGACTTGTTCCTGAAACCTTTCCACACCTCCGTCTTTCTCACAATACCTCCAAGGGTCCCTTCCCTGCCTTACTCCACGCGGCGGGCCAGGAAAAGGTGATCAAAGGCTCACCTGAAGCCATTAGCAGTGCGACTGGGGCTGGCTGGCTGTGTCTCACAGCTGTCCCCCCGCCGATGCAGGCCGGCCGGCACCACCAAGCCGTCAGCCTGCACAAACACGGAGACCAGCTACCAATGGAACCCATTTTGACTGAAGAGGCAGGCCCCCTATTATTCATACCTTTTTACCTGAACAGTCAAGACTTCCAGGTCACTGCTGTATGTTTTCTACTAAAACGCACATGCTTTTTTTTGGGGGGGGGGGACCAGTAACACCTAAATATTTTCAGCTTGTGAACTTCATTGCATCACAAAACTTAGCTACACCAGGAGGACACTGCTTCAAGTGCAAAAAATAAATGTAACAAAATAAGGTGTATGACTTCATAACTATTTCACAGGAAATGGAGAGCTGCCCGGCATCATCCAGAGTTATAACCCAAGGTTGTAAATGATTAAAAACCAGAATTCAGAAATAATAATACACTGCCTGTTTTATCCCGGTATTTATCCCTTGCCCCATGACACCAATTTTATAAAGCTCATCCCCCCTCCTTCCCTCCACATCAAAATGCCTCATGGTTTAAATGGGCAAAGGAGAACAGGAGTGGATCCAAGCCCTCCCAGACAGACTGGACCCGATACGCCTCTCCTCAAAGCAACCAATCAAACCTGCCTGAGCTCCAAAGCTGATTGGATCTGTCACCGTTGCAGATCCAATCAGCTTTGGAGCTCAGACAGGGACAGTGAGTGTGGGCCCCAGAGGGCCAGCAACTCAGTGTGGGGCGTCTAACGTGACCTGCCTCATTAACTATTCAGCGGTAGAAATAAGCAAAGCTGAGAATCGCTAGAAAGTCTTGTGCATCCCTGTCAATAACAGCTAGGAGCAGAGGAAACAAATAATGCAGCAAAATGGGCATAACAGTCTGTGAGCATATCAAAGGACTGATAAATGGTGACCTTAAGATGCAACCATGGGCAGCTTCTACAGGAAAAGCAATCTGAGCAACACCGTAATTTCTACCAGTTCTCATTACCATCGCAATTCCTGGCACCTCTCCCAGCTGCTGAATACAATCTGTCAGTCCTCGAGTCCTCGAGTCCTCGCTGTCATTCTTACTAGAAGTTCCCCGACAATTACAGAAACCTTCAATAGAAGAAGGTTTTGTAAGAGATAATATAGCTATTATTGTAAAATCACGAGATTCCTGTATATGTGTAATAAGCAGAATGAGTCAATAATAATTCTACTTCATATAGCAACAAGTACATTCAGAAAAATATTAAAATTTACCTTGAGCACTGACTGAGCAGATACAGCAAGGCACTGTAAATCTGCTGTAGATTATATGCAGATTATTAGCTGACCACAGAACAATTCAGACAATACAGTCACTGACAGACTGATGTTCATGGACATAGACTCTTCAGCAATAATATAATTTAGAATCAGAATCAGAGTCACTTTGTTTCGGCCAGTATGTTACACATTCAAGGAATTTGTCATTGAACATGGTTCAACTGCATGTAATGCTGAATTAACTCGATTTTCACAAACATGCAGTCTATGTGTGTCCTAATGTATCCATATAAGATTTTAAAGTATGGATGTAACTTCACAGTCACCACTGCTACACCTCCCCTGGACAGGGAACAAAGGGGAGAGAGGAAACTGAGATGGAAGAGCTGGCTCCCGAAAACAGAAGCTACCCCCGCAAACCCACTCCTGCTACTAAATGCATCAGCATCATATCTAGAATGACACTGTGATACTGGCTTCCAAACTGCCAGGCACAGGCCGAAAGGCCGGAGAGGTCCGTTCATTACACTGCATCATTTGGCAAAGGACTCTCCTTCAGTTAAATGCAACTCAGTGATTTTACCACTGTAAATCACCAAAGTAATTACAGTTCACTGTCCTTTAGGTAGTCAAAAGCGCCCTTTAAAGTAAATCTGTATATTAAAGATAATCATAATTTAGACAGTGTTGCTAATCATGATAGACAAGATCACTGAGGTCATGTTCAAAATGAAAAGATTTTCAACAGCAGCTGTGTTGAAACTAGCAGCCGTTAAACATCCATGAGTTCAGAGAAACAGCCCTGGCGTATGTCTAGGATGGACCTAAAGGTGGGCTTACAACATACACCCCAGAGATCCACTGACTACTGCACCAAGCTGTCATGTAACACAGGTTCAAAAATTAACCAGCCCTGTTCACAAAATGCTTACCTGTACAAAGTGTGAAAAATGGCTGTGTTGCACACTAGACCCAGAATAGTGAGCAATTGCATCCTTCTGTCAACCAGTTGACTGTAGACGAAATTCCCTGATGGAAAGAAAACCACCACCCAACAGCATGGACTCTGAAAAAAGCCCGTTCTCCATGATGGAGCAACCATTGTCCTGCAATTTCTTAAGCACCTTAGGCAGTTGCCAATTTAATCCCAGCTATTTGTTCAAGGGTGAGGTTGCACCTGTTATTTACACTACCTTCCGGTAATCGAGTCATCCAAACCTGGCAGAAGCCTCACTGGGCAACCCGGGAGACATTACACCCAAGCCTGCTGACCCACACTCCACAGGAGGCGGATAGAGATGGCAGTCTGTAAGATGACTGGTGACTCATCCATGCCTTCAACTACAAAGACAGACTGAACATCATTCAGGGAACTTTGACTGGTGACATTTGCACATTCGGTGCTAAAAATCCTGCGGTGTCACGGTGTTAAGCTTTTCCTCAGTGTACTGTATATGATGATCTTCGCTGAGGCTCCCTTTCAGACTAAGAAGATACAAGCCATATATTCAAGACGGGATCTGACAAGAAGAGACGCTTGCAGGCATTACTTAATGTATACAATTTCCTGCTATATATAGAGGAGGTTAGTCACATTATATCATTTTCCTATGTACACACACACACACACAACTGCAAAGATATTGGTGTATGGGGTGCAGGTGTATTCAATAACCAGAGTTCGAGGACTGAAGAAACTGAGGTTTTTTATTTTTTTTATAAAGAAGTAGATCAACTGATAGTTTAAGGATACAAAAATGACCAAGAAAATATCTCCTGAAAAAGTGTATTGCCTACATATACAACCACACAAACTGACACTAACTCCCTGACCTCCCACTTGCCTCCCAAACCCTCCCAGCTGGCCCTATTTATTGCTAACAATATAATTGGCCAAATTAGTGCCAGTTAGACTTAATTAAATGGGGCTTCTATTGGCAAAGGGCTGGTGATAAATTGCCATGGTAACGCAAAATCACCCGAACACAGCACAATGCCACCGTTCTGCTTCCTGCCAGTTTAAAAAATGCACACATCACTCTGTATCTTCCATTACTCCCCTAAAATTATTCTAAATATTCAAAATTTCAATTATTTTTTTTCTCATCCCTTTTCTTATGTCCTTACTGATAGACAAGCCACACTGAAGAAATAATTAGACACCATAATGGCAGCATTGCATTATCTGTGCAATGTGACAGAAAAAAATAAATCAACATGATGTAAGAGCTGGGGGGAGGGGGGATACAATTTAGGTTAGCTCAGGCCCCTTTTTAGCAGAGGCCCCTGGGTTTCAGCTCAGGTGAGCCCATGCATTAAACAGTCCCTGCTTCACATAAACTTGTTTTGAATCATAGCCCTTCCTCCATATCTGCTTTCCTGTTCCTCTTGATGAGCGGCTCTATCAATTGTATTGTATTGTACAATATGCAGGCTCACACAATACTCATTCTTTTTTAATATCAAATTTACGATCAAGCTACTGAGAGTGTGCGCGCCCCATGAATGATCAGCTCAGAATGATCACCTGTGACATTTTAATATCGCTTTATCTCCTGATGCTGACACATAAAATACCACTTCCAACCAAGACTGTCAAAAGTGTGGACAACCAATATAAGTGGTGCCAATACAAGTAGCTTCCTCTGCCTGTTTTTCTTTACAGAGTGTAGATTTAAAATTACAGACATGGTAATAAAGACTGACACGTATCCTAGATATTTCACAAAGTTATGCAGTGTTTATGCTATATTTGAAGAACAGATCTAAGTGAAGCTATTATTATTAACTATTATAATCAACATCTCTAGCATACTCAAAGGTAACCTGTAACTGCTGAATACACAGAGGTGGATAGTTCAGGTCCAGAAAGTAAAAATCCAGACCAATATTTTGTTTTAACCAATCAGCTGAGCACTCTGTGGCTGCGACTGTATATACTCAAATGGTTGGTTGAAACAAAATCTTGGTCTGGATTTTTCTTTCTGGACCTGACCTATCCTACATGTGTGTGAATGTGGCAACAGAAAAGACACACTCAGGCAGACAGACATACAAGGAACTTGGGGGCCAGCTGCTTGGGTGGCAAGAGAGATGCTCACCTTGTTAACAGTTAACAAGGCAGAGACTTCAGCCAGGCAGCTGAGGAAATAAGGGCATTACTGCCTTTTATCCATGACAAAGCACATTTATAGCCTCCCGTCAATTTACAGTGAGATCACAATAACTAGATGTATGCAGCTGTAACCTATCGATTCTGTGACAACTGAATCGCGCTTCCAAAAGTCAGCAAGTTTTTCTGGGTCTCATTTTGGAGCCCAGCTGCGATGGTGCTGCATGACATTTCTGACCCAACTTGCCCACCGAAATGGATATACAGACGTTCCTCTACTTACAAACTTTCAGACATACGAACGGAGAGGACTGTAAGTCCAAATTGTGTTCACTGGGCTCCCATTTCCTGTCCGCAACATCTATTTTTTTCTGTGCACCAATTCCGCCTGGTACGACTTCTGGCCGCTACTCCTGCCAAGCCGGCAGCATAGCGTGCGTACTCCCCGCATCCTAGTTCTTTGTACTTGCGCATACCCTTAAAATGATGTTAATAACACTCATCACTTTATTAATCCCCATGGGGAAATTGTCATCACACCTCCCTCAACAGTGCCCAGGGAGCTGTGCCCAGGGAGCTGGGGGTTAAGGGCCTTACTTACGAACATTTCAAGTTAGGAACGGCCATTCAGAATGTATCTCATTCGCAAGTAGAGGAGCGTCTGTACAGGTTCGTGTGGATCACTAATTTACAGTGATACAGAGGTCCATCCTTGAACCATCTGCAACACACTGACAGCCAGATACACCCCAAGAATAAGTGAGAAGTTTACACTTCGCGGCGATTTATGAAATGCCGGCTGGATTACAGACAAGCAATAGAAAGCAACGGGACCTCATGAATCATATTCAAGGCTGGCAGTACAACGCATTGGCCAGATGAATGAAGCTGTCGCACTGGTGTGCATCCAAACAATGCTGAAAGAAGACAACAGGGAACATTTCAGGGTGCCGCTATTTTCCTGTTACTGCCTTGGTTCTTAGTCTTTCTGTTGACCAGTAAGTGGACTAGGGTGTTTCAAATAAGCAAATTATTTGTATATGATTTCTGTATTCCACTCTCAACAGTGCCTGTGTCTGTATACAACATCAGTGTTGACCTACTGTTGCTATGAAGAGGGTGGAGGGAGAGAATAACGTCACCAGCATTCCATCACCGTCCCACAGCGCCCCAGCTACAAGCGTCAGACCTGGATGACCTCTATAATCCCGCGGCATCCTGTCTCATGAGAAGCGTGGTCATCGGAGCAGCATGCCGTAAGTCTACTGTGGCAGCAAGCGTCACTCTAACGCTTTCCAGAGTGCTGAGCGGTCATTTTCGTGTGCCTGTCCCTTTAAGGCTCTGGAGGACATTATGTATACATTCATCACCACACAGATATCTCTCATTGTAAACTGTGGAAACTCTGATTGGTCAGAATGAGCGATTAACATCAGTTCCCCACACATGACAGTCTAGTTTACGGGAGTTGAAAACAAACATCTGGGACTAGCTGTCTCCCTTCCATCTCTGATTTGTTGCAGGCTGCTCTGAGAGGGAAAGCTCAAGTGGCACCTGCTGAGGAATGTACAGCCAACGCTTTAATCTCACCTTCATATTTATGTCCTTTCAATTGGTCATTCCATTAGAATAAATATCACAAAATCTGGAAACCAGCAGCATAGGGACTTCAAGAGTCATTTTAAATGTAAAATCAAAAAATGGTGAAGGCCGCTATTTATCCATTAGACTTATAATAGACTAAATGAACTTAGCAAACCATATCATGTAACACAGATCCATGAAATCCAGAGCAGAACCATAAACAGTCCGTGTTTGATCTTAGGCCACTCGTTTGTGGGCTGTCCTACCATCTTTCCTGTAGAGGGCGATCTCCACCTTCCGCTCCACAGAACCCAGCAGTGCCTGGGCCATCTGGACTGCGGCGAGCTTCTTGGTGTGTGGTCCATACAAGAAGTTGCAGGTGCAAGGTTTCTGCATGACCTCGGCACGTGTGTAGCCGCACATCACGCAGAAGCCGTCGTTGCAGAAGATGATGGCGCAGTTCTCCACACGGGCATTGGCAATGATGAACTTGCGATCTGCAGGTTGTAAGGGTGGGGGATTGAATGAAAAGAGCTTTGTTAGTGACTCATGGAGCCCTCTTTTGCCACAGTACTGGCGTGGCAGGTAATAACAATCCTCACCAATAACCAGAAACCAATAGCCATTCCACCAGAGGTGGCAATTTCAGGTCCAGAAAGTAAAAATCCAGACCAGGATTTTGTTTCAACCAACCACTTGAGTAC
>JAODKC010000082.1:8480754-8494143 GCA_026777985.1 Mormyrops attenuatus
TGACTCTTTATGCTCAGCTGGTTGGTTGAAACAAAATCCTGGTCTGGATTTTTACTTTCTGGACCTGAAATTGCCACTTCTGCATTTCACATATTTGCTGAATTATTCTCCTAGCACAATTGATGACTGGGAGTTCCATAATACAGATCTGTAACAATCACTCTATTAGGTCACATTTGAAAACTGGCAATTTGCTCCAGCCACTATATCTGCTAAATGCATCACGGTGTGTGGGCAGTGTTTGGTTTTACAGATTAGGGCTTTGTGTCCGTGATCAGAAGGTCACAGTCCAAATCCTGATCGGCCCCTAGCTAAAACCCTAAACCCCAATTGTTCCAAGAATACTGGATGATCCTGTTCTCTCATCCTCACTCATTTGTCAGATTTGGACAACAGCATCTGCTAAATATGTAAATCACATCCTATACTGCATTATACAATAAAACTGTTAAGTCTCGTGCTCAGGTTTTGGAAGAATTCAACAGTGAACAGGTCTACTTTATTTGCCCATGGTTTTTGCACATTGTATCTGCAAAATGAGTCATGAATTGAGGATTGTCAGTCTTAAGATATAAGAACCTAAGGAACCAAAGTCTACAATGTGAGTCTCTTCTTGTGTAGTTTAATGCAAACAGTTCCATTACATTTGAAAATCTGCCCATCTTTCATTCTGTCTTAGTGTTTTGCCGTGCTTGAAGGCTTGAGTGGTTGTTTCTCGGCGGCGACTGAAGGGATATTTGGGACACTTTAGAAGTACAGATCCTATCAGATTCCTGAGTCAAACATTACACAGCCTTTTTTTATCATGGGGCAGCTGAAATTCATAACTAGATATAGGTTATACGTTGTGTAAGTAAAAACTTATTAAAACTTCTATGAAATCTTGCAAGGGCAGTAGTTGCTTTATAGCCATCTAAATACATGTGAGACACACCTTTAAATATTCAAAGCAGGTTGCTGCCATTTATTATGTTTCCGTGGCTTGCAGATTCAATCTCTTCTCTCCTTTACATATTAAACACTGTGTATTTGCGATTTCCATTCTGTTGCGGAAAATCGTGCAAGATATGTCAGCAGCATTTCAACGTCTCGGCCGAGAAGAGAACAGGCTGCTGGATTGAACACCTAACCCCCCCCCCCCCCAACGAAATAGTTTTGATGTGCGACCCCTAAGTTCACTTATAGGACATTTGGCACCGTCTGTATCTGACCACAGGACCTTCAAGAATTGCTCAGGTTGACTGAGTTTTTTTTTTGAGTAATTAATGCTAGTTTTAATTAACAAGCGTTACTTTAAAGGCCTGACATTTATGTATGCAGCATCACTATACAACCGAAGTCATTTTCAGAAACTCATTTGTTGGTCAAAGTCAGCATTCTGCTTAAGTAATCAGACGATCAGCCTTGTATTGAACGTGCAGTCTTGGGTGAGAATAAGGAATTTCCTCAGGGGGCTACCTTCACTGACACACTTTTATTTTAGCATCTCACTCATGAAATTGACCCAATATTCCACATTCTATTTTCATAATGCATGTTGGTGCGGAAGACCACGCCGAGTTCACCACTATTCCTGGAAACATGGCTGGCGCATTATTGTGTCGTGTGGGATGAGAATGATTTTCGATGACAGCAGTGGGTGTGTACATATGGAACTGTACATATTTACACCCTAATAAGACGTTTAAGAGGCAGGAGAATGAATGATTACCCGAAGCCACTTGTGCAGAAGCACAAGATCTAAATATTAAAACGGTAACTTACTAATTTAAGCACACGATTTAACTGCAAAAAAGCAGCCCCCCCATGACTGAGACAAGATACTAGGTGAACACATGAACGAATGAGGTTCACAGACCATAGCTTACAAGGCAGACAAAATCAGTGGAGGTTATGGTCAAAGGTAGGACAATATAACGAAAAACAGACATTCGGGAAAGTGCAGCAGCTCCGGAAATCTCTTACATCATAAAAGTGTTCTCTCTATAAAATGTTACAAAAAAGCATTTGAAATGCAGACAAAAGAATTCAGTGGAAGAAGCTGCTGTCACTGGCAATGAACCAATCATATGTTTCACTGTTTGGCACAGAGATTGCAGAAAACAAACTACAATGAATGATAATGAAAGGCACACAGCTTTGGGCTGCAGGTCTCACATGAACTATGTAGTGCTGGGTTTCCCAATCCAGTCCATGTTTTTGCTCCCTCCCTGTTCCTGCAATTGGACAATCTGGCAGGGAGCTCGGAAGGAGCAGAAACATGGACAGGCTGTGGGTCCCCAATGACGGGGTTGGGAAACACCGATGTAGAGTCTTCCTGTAAGGTCCCACGCCATCAGGAAGTGATAGCAACTGGTAGCCAATACCTGAACAAGTTTTGCCACTGAATTTTACACTACTGACTCACGTGCAATCATATGCATTGCAGGGTGATGCAATCAAGCCCAATCCAATGTTGGTGAGATACATCAACAAAAACCACCGCACATGGATGACACACATGGAATAAGAGTGAAGATGCCATGTGTGCCCCTGCATCAAATACGACAGCTTCAGCTTCACTGTGACTAGACCAGTTCATGCTTTGCACATGCTTTCAGTATTTGGAATGCTGGTTTTGAGAAATCTGTTGCGGGATGGTCACTGCTCAAGCCTTGTAAGCTTCTGCTTGCAAATTGTCTATCAAATGCTTTAAGTTATCACACTAATGAGATCAAATGTCTGAAACCATCCATTT
Source organism: Mormyrops attenuatus (assembly GCA_026777985.1). NCBI lineage: Eukaryota > Metazoa > Chordata > Actinopteri > Osteoglossiformes > Mormyridae > Mormyrops > Mormyrops attenuatus. The sequence continues at coordinate 8,483,492 of JAODKC010000082.1, forward strand.
TCATGCTATCACTATGTGGCACTGATTCAGTTTTGGGTAGATCTGTCTCGAAATTTGGTCACTTCCAGTTTGTTACCCCTACAACGTGCAGGCCAAGTTTGAAAAAGCTCTGTGAAATACATTTAGAGTTACTGTGTTCAAAAGATCAAGATTCTTCTACATTTGCAGTTTCCTTCCTTCCGCTGCCACAGAGAGCGGCCACTTGTTTTTCAGGCAATCTATCTGAAACTAAAATCAGGCGTAGATCTTCATCTGTATAATGTTGTTGTGAATCAGTGATGAGATCCGTCAAATACTTTTTGATTTATCACATTCAGAGTGTGAAATGTCACCTGCTTTCACCCTTCCCTTTGCTGCCACTAAGCGGGGTTGCTACAGTTTCGGGGCGATCTGTCTCAGAATTTAATCAATTCCACCCATGCAATCCCTCCTCAAAGTCTGAAAAATATCTGTCAAAAATCTTTTGAATTATCATCTTAACAGTATCAAGAGTCAAAACTGCCCTTTTTTTGCAATCACTTTGCTATACGTTACATATGTTACATACACTGTAAATTAAATGAATGCCAGCGATATTGCTTCCGACACAAAGAACATTAAACATTGCTTTTTGCAGTGAATATTCTAAATCTCAGTTTTAAATGTAGCTTTACGTATTACTTTTCCATGACACATTAAGGTAGAACTAAAAAAAATATTGAAAAAACAATACTGAATTCACTAAAGCACTTTTGTAAAGTGAGATTGAAAAGCAGTGACAACGACTTGATGCCTTTATATTGTTACAATAAAACAAATGTCAAAGGCAGGAAGCTAATATGGACAGCATTATGCACTGCTTGGAGGAGTAAAAATGTTATGTAAAAGACACAATGGTCAGTTGAAATGAAATGTAATATTTCCATGAATACATTAACAAATCAGCCCTAGCTCTGACTGTATTTACAAGATTTAGTCATTGTATTGTTCCCTTTTGAACATATACAAAATGTAGTCAGCAACACAGTGTATGCACCACAGAAGTAGTAAAACAGTTAAATCATGAAAGTACAGAGGATTTTAAGTTACACAAATGAGTAGCTCCACATTTTTTTTTCATTTTTACTTGTAGGAGGCACATTCAGGTAATGTCAATGTGAATGAGTATCAGATTCCCAGTAATTCTGCATTATACAGAAGCCCTGGCATGTTAAAATTATATTAGGACTCATCTGCAAGAATTTCAGCTAGTACTGAGGGCTGAATCAAAAAGATTCTCAATTTATAGAGCAGCGAGAGAGCTGCCGTCATCCGAGACACAGCAGGGGACAAACTGATAAGTCAGTGCCACCAAAGACGCGTGGATACCTTCCGTCCCAGCGCTGGCGGCTGGTGGAAAGGAAGCCTGGGTTTGAGGCTTCCTTCCAGCAGAAGGCCAAGCAACCGCACAAAATTACACGAAAAGGAGTCCCTTGGCAAGAGAAAGTTAAGCAGCTTCCTGAGCGCCATATGTCTGTAGGACAATGTGAGAGGGATCACACATTTTCAGCATTACTGAGAAAGTACAACAACAGTTTGTAACAGATAGCCAGCAGTAACAACACTATTTAGTTCGTTTTTATTACACTAGGGATTAAGTCAATTCTTTGTACTGCACAGACAAAAAAAGACCTGATAGTTATTTCACTACTGTTGTAAAATTATGTTTTTACATTTATGCTGATATGCTGATTATGGGTGGGCAATATGGAAACAATATTATATTATTTTGTTTCAGACAAGATCACAACCTTTTCCCGATTATTTTTCATGTTCGTTTTTAAGACTATTTTGCAAATTACTTAACAGTACAACCAAACTAATTCCCTTATTTTAAACAATATAGCCCTACACCTTCACAAAAAAGAGTACCAATTTGTACCTTTGCTTATCAGTGGGGCTATACCCCAGTGTTGGGTCTGCCAATTGTAGCCTAGCTTTAGGTAAACGTACCTTTTAGCCTAAAGGGTGTTTTCTTTTCTCTTGAGGTGATTAAAAAAATAACTTGTTCGCGTCGTGTGGAAAATCCAAACAAGTTCCATTTTACCAATGTCAGCGTCGTCCATGCTGCTATGTTGGCAAATAGGGAATGTATTGCATGTTGTGCATTGCATGCTGGGATGAGAGTGCAAAAAAGAGAGAGGAAGAAATCCAAGGCACTACCTACTGTTTGCTATTACCGGTTTATTGGTGTGTCAAAATGGATTTGGCTGACAAAACAAGTTTAGATGCATGTATGAGCCATTGAACTGCGACTGATGCAATGTGCACTGTAGTACAATACTAATGATCTCTGCATAATGGCAGATCGTAGAGACATTTTAATCGTTCATGATCTAATATCATCAAATCACACACCCCTATTGCTGATCCCATTTTGTTTTTGTTGATAGAAATGCCCATAATTAACTATACTTCTACTTTCTTATCTATGACTCCTTAGTCTGATACAGCAAAATGTCATGGCTGTCTTTGAAAAGCCCAGGGCAGGATTCATTCGAACAGACACAGCGTGTTCAAGATGGGCTAATTCATGTTTTCCTGACTTTTGTCTCCTTGTTCTGAACATAGTTTGATTGGGGGCCAAGTTCCTCCATCTGAAAATGCCACCTTCAGGGAAACCGACCACCAGCCACTCAAGTTGCCAGGGCGATGGCTTTCTGGGAGACTAGAGGCAAAACAAAAAAAGGGGGGGCAACATCCTTCATGCTCACTTAATTGGAGGTTGCCTGTTCCAGAAAGTGTGATTAAGGGGAAGCTAGAGGGGATTACACGTCAGCCCATTTAAATGGATGAGCACAGTTTATCTACAGACAGACAGAAGGGCATACTCTATCAGCGGGATGCTGTCTAGAATTGTTCTGAGAATGCACTGTGTCAAAACTCTCACTGAATTTAAGTCTGAAGATTGACAGGGAAGCAAAGTGACATGGAACTTAAAAGAGGACATAAATGTCATTTCCAAAAAGGAGTTCTATAATTATTTTCACTTTAAACCCATGAAAATAATTTATACCTATTCCTTCCTAGTATTCTATTGCATTCCATCCATTTACCCCAGGAAGAATATGGGAACACACTGGACTGAATGTCAGTACAGGCTTAATATTAATCATTTAACAATACAGACGCTCCTCTACTTACGAACTTTCAACTTACAAACTTTCAGACATACGAACGAGGAGGACTGTAAGTCCAAATTGTGTTCCATGGGCTCCAGTCTGCAACTTCAATTTTTTCTTCTGCGCGCCAATTCCTCCTAGTACGACTTCTGGCCGCTACTCCCGCCACGCAGCAGCGTAGCGTGCGTACTCCCAGCATCCTAGTTCTTTGTACTTGCGTACACCCTTAAAATGATGTTGAACAATGACTTACGAACTTTTCAAGTTACGAATGGCCGTTCGGAACGTAACTCATTCGTGAGTAGAGGAGCGCCTGTATATACAAATGTCCGTTAAAAGTATATTAAGGTATTTTCAGAAATGAAACCTTCTCAAGTTTTTGAGAAGAAAATCAATGTGCCCTATAAATTCAATCAACGTATATTTTCTCGGCTTGTGAATTTAGCATTGACATTTGGTGAGTACAGAATACAAAGATCACATCAATCCAGGTGATTTATGGAAAGTCAGCAACGGGTCAGAAATATTCTAATATTTATTTGAATATTTCTGTCTTCACAATTTTACAACACACTTTCTCTAAGCGTGCTTCCAGGTTTGCTAATCAGTTCAATGCTGATTTTCTCGGGTACCGTAAATCCGTTATCAGTCATCCGGCTAAGCAAGAAACCCAGCTTTGTGATGCAGGCCCCTGTTCTTTGCCTAGTTCAGGGCACCCCAGTTTAAATGTACTTTGTCTTCGTTCACTTACATCTAGCCTAGACTACCTTAAATCCAACAACTTATTGACCAATTACGTCCCGTGTTTACACGTAGTCAGCCAGCAGCATGCCAGACAGACTGTTGAGGACACACTTACAACAGACAGGAACAAATACATATGATTTTAGGGTTTACAAACATTTTTGACTATTAAATTTTATTCATTCACCTGCAAAAAATTTACAGTTAGCGAAATTTAGCAGAACCTAACTGGTCCACTAATGGTTTTCAAAGTTAGTGAAAACGCTAATCCGCTAACAAAAAAGTTAGCTTTGCTAATTAGTGGTTAGGGGATTAACTGAACCCTGCCCACCACTGACTGACAGAAACTGTGAAATATTTGGACTGCTTATGGTACAATTCACCAGATGCATATTGTGACGCCAAATTTGGTTAGCGGAGTGTGCCGCATGCTACTGTATTGGCAAATCATGGAGGCACTGAAATGGCAGTGAAGAAAGGGACAGTTTCAGGCAATTGATTCCTCAGTGATGGAGATACACATCCCTAGTAAGCAGAGCTGCTCACTCTGCATCTTGAGCAGAAATTCATTTTTTAAAAAAGTGACTTCTGCCTATTTTGCTTTTTCACAGTGCTTAAGAGTTAGCCATATGTTTTGATATATTTCCTCAGGTTCTAAACAAGGCCAAAATATGGGCTGTAACTTTGGAATATTCTTCTTCTTCTCAGCCACTCCAATGCAGCTTTAGTCATCCTTGGGATCATGGGATCATACCATTTTGCCCAAATAAAAAAGTCTTTATCTTAGTATTTCACTATAGTTTATTCTCCATATTCTCTATAGCTTATGATTACAGTTTCCTACAAAACGTTCATGTCCCTGCTGCAGACACAGCATAACTGTAAGTATGGTGTCGATAAGGTGATGGGTGCACAGTCAGTTCTAAATTTATTCCTTGGCATTTACACCAAGATGCTTCAATGTGGCCTCTTACAACCAACACTTCTGCTGCCTCTCCTTCAAGTCCTTGCCACCAATGTCATGCTGGTTTTGAAGCAGAATTTGTCATTTACAGTCCTCCTTCCTCCCAGCCACGTAGATTCATTTTGTGAAATGTTCTGGATAAATATTGATTGTCGCACTACTACATGCTTCCCCATTCCCGTCTTTCTCTACGAGTCTGTTTGTAAATAGGGCCTCGCCTGAGTGGTGAGATGGTAAAAAGCTGTGGAGAAACGGCAGCAATCCGAAGCATAAGGTCACGGCAACAACCAGAATGAATTAAGAACAGGGAGATAAATGTTGCTGGAGTAGACCATGCGTTAAAATCCACTAGGAACTAATTAACCTTAATGAACCCGGCATGCTGACCTTAACCAAATGTGACATGGGCAAAAATGACACCACTTATACAGAAAATATGACCCATATAGACAAACACATTATATTTTTACATTTATTATTACAAACCTGACTCGTACAAATTGTATTGTCATTATTCACTTTTAAAAATTTAATGAATATGAATTTTCTATCTTCACAATTTAGCAGCACACTTTCTCTGAACATGCTTCAAATATTGGGTTACAGGGTTAATGCTGATGTTCCAGAATTAGAACTATCTGGAACACCAGTGGTTAAACCTTTTTCCATTTTAAACATTTATTAATTTTGACTGCAGTTTGAATACAGCATTTTTTCGGAAGTCAAAAAAACTTGCACTCATAAAATTGGTTAGACTAGGATTGCAATATTATATAATATTATTATTGTTACTAAATCAGTATTTACAATTACGATTCAGTTCATTACCTGGAGTTAAAAACGCCTGTATGTGCTGTGCATGGGTTTTATGCAATAAGCCTAAAACTTACTTCGCTGAAATGCTGGATAACCGAAGTGCAAAATGGATAACTTAGTATAACTAGTATAAACTACTACTGTATATTTGCACGTTAAGGTAACAGCAACCTAATATGACACTTAACTCCCACTGACCCGTATTGTAAATGTTCAGCAGTGCTGCCTCTCCCACGTTAACTATTAAAACGATCCTTATGGGAATGCGATTTAGATTTCTAATGGTATTTAAACCTATTAGTCGTATTCGTCTAAACGTCCGTAATTAAATATTTGAAAAATATATAGGCCTATTCAATTCAAGAAAGCTGATTCTTTGAACTTGACACTATACGTGCTTATGCCTTATATTATACTCAATTGTGTTACATAAGTTTTTAGTTAGCTCTTCTCAGAATGAGAAACAAGAAAAAAATCATTAAATAACATATAACGAATAATACATTTCATGATGCCCTATGCATGAGTAAAAAAGTTTGCATGCTTTTTACTCCTTATTTCGTGAACTTTTAATGGGTGGACCACTTAACAGTAAGCTGTTTAAAATGACAGATGTATAGACTCTTGCCTGCCAGTTGGTTACCGCTGTCATGTACAGGACACAGTATAGATTTCTTCACTGAATTCCGAGTTTGACATAATTTGTATCCTCGGACTTCCTTAGATCAAAAGATTATTCCTGATCGCTGCCCGAAATCACTACAAAGGCTTTTACGATGGGCCGCTTTGTCATCTAACACCTGATTAAAGTCTGCTTTAAGCCTATTTCTAAAATAATTTGATTAAAGTATAGATCGTGGATGCACGGCTGTCAAGGAATACGTCTATTATAGAGTCCGCCGCAAAACATGCGTAATATAAAAAAAATCATAATTAATCTCACTCTGGCCCTCGAATTTTCGGATGATTGTGTCCAGGAAAGTGTTCTGCGGAGCCACGTGTCCACGTCGGACCGGCATCCTGACCGGCAGCACCGGGACTGAGGAGACGAGGCCAAGCTGTCCGTTACCACCGATGTCACCCAGTGGGCCACCGCGCCTTCCTCAAACGGATTATAATTCCCGACCAAAGAAAGCGCAGAAAACTTCGGATCGCACAGGCAGACAGGCCAGCCGGAGGTGCCGTCGCTTCTGTAACGACACAGGAGATCAAAATAGTTTCCAGTATCCAGAATCAAGCGCTGCCTTAGTTTTATTATCAAGACGTCACAACGTGAAAGTAAATACAGTCGGGAGCCCCTTCCTTCAATTTACCACAGCGACAATATGGTTACATCGTGCAAGGAAAAATTTGGGGCATGCTGAGATATAATGGATTTATCATTATGGCGTTCCCTTCCTCTTTGTCCCGTCGTCTGCCTCCATCAGCTTTTGTACTCAGCGCAGGGCTCCCGATGTAACGCGCCCGGCTGCATGCGCGCTGAGAAGTGCGAGCGCTCTCTAGTTTTGTCGCGGCTCCACTTAGATCATCTGCCGGAGCTCAGCGAGCCTCGGCTGCACCTGTTTAACCCTTGCTGCACCGAAATAGTAAATTGATATTAACCAGTGCGTTCTTTATTTTACTTTGACTGTATTTTAACAACTCCTATGCCTATAGAACATCATGTGACAATTTAAGTGAATAATTTATCCCAGATGATGTTACAAATAAGCACTGTTTGTTAGTTTGTTATCCTGTTAAAGAACACACACACACACAGAGAGCGAGAGAGGCCTAATTTAAAATGCAATCATGTTTTAAATACCTATTTTTTTTACTTATAATTACTCAATATAATCTATTTTGTATTATTGTGTGTATGGCGTGTCAGGAGTCAAACCGTACTGCACTGGTTTTTGTTATATTTTTTTCAAGCTTTTTTGAAACATTTCATTGTGTCTAGATAGATGGTCCAAACGTGTATTATGCATATTATTAGTTAATCACAGATAAAAGAAATAACATGCATACATACTACGATAAAGTTAGCCTCATATTCAAAATCCAGTTTTCTGGCTGTAATAGGCTTATATTTTATTGGGAAGTGGTCTGTTGAGATCTGGTAAATGTGGAGGCCATGTGAGTACAGTGAATTCATCGTCGCGTTCACCAAACCAGTCAGGGACGATATGAGCATTGTGGCATGGCATATATCCCGCTGGAAGTAACCATTAGAAGCATTAGAAGGGTACGCTCTGGTCATAAAGGGACGATGCTCAGTTGGTACTAAGTGCCCCAAAGTGTGGCAAGAAAGTATCCCCCAGACCATTACACCACCAGCAGCAGCCTGAATTGTTGATACAAGGCAGGATGGATGGATGCTTTCATGTTGTTTACACCAAACGTTGACCCTACCATCTGAATGTCACAGCAGAAATCGAGATTCATCTGACCAGGCAATGTGTTTCCAATATTCCATTCTCCAATTCTGGTAAGCCTGTGTCCACTGTAGCCTCAGTTTTCTGTTCTTAGCTGACAGGAGAGGCACCCAGTGTGGTCTTTCTGTTGTGGAACCCCCTCTGTTGATGCTCTGCTGCATACCTTGGTTGTAAGGAGCGGTTATTTCAGCTTGAACCAGTATGACCATTCTTCTCTGACTTTGGCCATCAATAAGGCATTTTTGCCCAGAGAATAGCTGCTCAATGGATGTTTTTGTCTTTTTCGGCCCATTTTCTCATAGAGATAGCTATGCGTGAAAATTCCAATAGATCAGCAGTTTCTGAAATACTCATACCAGCCTGTCGGGCACCATTAACCATGCCACCTTCAAAGTCACTTTAATAACCTTTCTTCCCTCTTCTAGTGTTTGATGTAAACATTAACTGAAGCTCTCGACCTGCATCCTGCATGATTTTATACAATGTGCTGCTGACCTATGAGTGGCTGACTAGATATTGATTCAACGAGCAGTTGAACAGGTGTACCTAATAAAGTGGCCAATTTCAGTGTGATAGGAACATATGATGCAACAAACTGTAAAAGCAAAACTTTATCTAGGGAACTTAGTTTATTAAAAATAAAGATGTGTGCAATTAGGGGTCTGTGTCCATGGCCAGCAGAGCAATCACGTCACTGGCTTTTAACTCTTAACTTGTACAAAGGTGAATAAAATATCATTATCATAAAGGACACATATCAACAATTGTTTCAGGCTTACAGAAATTGTCATACTCTGTGTTCCATCCATCCATCCATCTACATAACCTCTTAAACCTATTGCAGGCAGTATAGGTCACAAGGAAGTAGAACACCCTGAATGAGATACCACTTACGGTGCATTCCATTTGAAATCGAAAATAGGAATTTCCAAGTTCCTAATTCGAAATTTCAACTGGGACACGCATGAAATCGAAATTCCAACTCAGAAAGTCAGAATAACCTCTACAACCCCAACCTCAGAATTCAAGATGGCTGCGTCCTTCATCAACAGAAGTGAACGCTGTACTTGTATACTGTTTATTAGCAGTTATGCGTTATTTGTGTCTTATTAAATCGGTCGTACACCCAGTACTGTCAAACTGCTATCTGTGGACATGTTGCTATGTTATTTTCATGGTATTGCTAACAATGTCTAACAACGAACCCAGCTATAACTGGTATTGTTAAATGGCTTTCCGAATTAGCTCAATATGACGTCATTCCCAGCTCTGACTTCTGATAAATGCTGTGTTTCATGCAGTGTTTAAACTGTTAAATTCTGTTCCCATCTGGACTCAAGTTTTGTTCATTTCAAGAAGGACAAGTAGTCAAATACGAACGCATATTGAGATTCTCCTGGAGGTTAATGAAACCAGGAGAATACAATACCACTTCCCGCCATCAGGTGGAGGAAATTGACGGGTTTAGTAGAGTAATATCTTCTGTGTACCCAGCAAAGATGTGTGAAATATTGGCTGTATATTTTCAATATTGTAGCGCATTTCCGCATTTCACTGTGGGGTTTGTTAAAACTGGACCAGACTCCATCCCATCATCCTATGTGGTGACCAGCCATCTGATAAGTGTCCAATCATTAGCTGAGAGGTGTACTGTATGTGAAAGGTAAAGGTAGAGCTAGAGGTAGGGGTGTGAAAGGTAGAGGTAGGGATAGAGGTAGGGGTATGAAAGGTAGAGGTAGGGATAGAGGTAGGGGTGTGAAAGGTAGAGGTAGGGATAGAGGTAGAGGTGTGAAAGGTAGAGGTAGGGAAACTACCATTGCCTTTTTAAAGACAACAAAGTGAATTATCTCTCTCCACATCATGACTCTACCTTCATTAGTTTCACTGTCTGTCTCTTCTACCCACCTGCGATGCTACAATATATAATTCCCTGGGATTTAATATATTTTACTATTACATTTTTTTTCTGTGTTTTTGTTCGTCCAAGTAAGACCTTATGGTAAATATCAGAGTGATATTTTTAAAAGGAAACTCATTTATACTCATTTATACTGTGCATAAAAAATGAAAATAATATATTTATTGAGGCTTACTAAATAATAATATTTGTTTATTTCTATTTAAATATAATATAATATAATGTAATATAATATAATATAATGTAATTTCTGCTATAAAAATATACTATGTATTACATTTTCTTTGCTACAATGCGTATAACAGAAGAAATTTATAATTCTTTCTATAGATGTGGTGTTTTTAATTCACTCTCCTTGTCGATGCTCATTAAGAAATTATTCGTAAAAAAGCAAGCAACTATCTTTGCAGTTAAACTCTTTTGTAATTATTGTGTAGTAACATTAGGTGCCTTTTTAGCAGAGTATCTTCTCTGCCTAATTCCCTGTGCTTCCCGGATAAGCAGTTACAGAAGACAGATCTGTGGTGGCATTACTGCAAATGGAGCTAGTGGCCTGACACATTTAAGAATACTTCCGTAGGTGGGGGGGGGGGGGGGGGGGGGGGGGGGGGGGGGGGGGGGGGGGGGGGGGGGGGGGGGGGGGGGGGGGGGGG
>JAODKC010000082.1:8499964-8522833 GCA_026777985.1 Mormyrops attenuatus
CTGAGGCTGGGTTTGAACCGGCGACCTTGTGATCACAAACACACAGGCTTAGCCCCCCGAGCCACACGCTGCCCCCCATGCACTGCTTTACTACTGGTGTCCACCACCGGGTTTGGAGGTTGCTACTGTGACAGGTACCAACAACCTTATGGCCATAGCTCTGCACAGCTACCTCAGTTCAATGTCTCCAGCCTCCATTGGGATGCAAGAAAAGTTCTGCCAGTGGTGAGACTTGAAGATATTTTGGAGAGGGGCTTCTGCCAGATGTTCCCAATACATTTTAATGCCTAGATCTTAATGGTTGTCCATGATGACCAAATTTTCTCTTAGACAACAACAATAGGCATTGACGATAGCCCACTGGACAATCATGCAAAATATTACCAGGTCCCTTTATTGCTTTTTATTGCTGCTCCATCAAACCACACATCCGTGATCAGATCAATCACCATCCCGTCAGTCCAGGCATCGCTATGCAATCTACCCAGCCAACTCTACGTGTTTTACTTGCCTGCTAGATCATCAGCCTCAACGTCTACCTCACCAATATCACACTACTGAATTCTCTTGAGTACATACAAGTATACATAGGTTGTACATTATGGAACAGCCTCAAAATTTACACATCAAATTTGTACATCTTAAGTACCTATCACATGTGTAATGCACACCTGCGATGTAGTATTCCAGATAGTTCATTTGTATGGGTATCAATTTGTGTGGTAGTAATGGGAATTCCACCTTTTTTTAGTGTGCCAGATCATTTGGCTCAGCTCAGCAGTAAGAGCTGGCTCTTTTGACTGCCAAACAGTTCTTCATTGAGTACAATCTCTAGCTTTTATAATTAAGGCTGTAACCCATCCCTGATAATACAGGATCATCCCTTACTGGAATGCTTATACAGGATGTGTGGCAACTCTTTGCATGATTTGGCCAGAATTAGCAATGTTGAACGTAGTAAATTGGTGTTTCACTACAAACAGTAAACACGGGCGCATCTGGTCCTAATTGCTAGATGTATCTTACAATTTTAATGCTACTGTATTGTCTATATCTAATGAAATACATACAGTTGACCCTTGAACAACACAGGTTGGGACAGTAGGAGTCAAGTTTTACATTAATTGTATTTTCAATAAATATGTTTTTTTTGTGTTGTGCAGTGTATATCATAAAAGTATAAAATATGTATCAGCATATTTTTTCTCGTTAACATAAATGCAGTATGTATTGCATAAAAATCTTATGTTTTAAAAAAGAAATGTGGTTCTGCACAGCTTATAGGACAACGCTAATCATCTCCGCATGTGTTGGAAAATCGTTATGAATTTTTTTCATTTTTGATGTCAGTGTTAGTGATACATGTATCTACAAACAGCACAGCAATGGTGCCGATGACGAACCTGATGATTTGATGATTGCAGTTCCCAGTGATAATGATGATCTAATGAGTATTGATCATACAGCTGAAAATGACTTAAAGTCAAACTTGTAATTTGACAGATTGAAAAGATTGAAATTAAATTTTGTTAAAAATAGTCATTCTTTCAAAGGATGCGTAAGAGTGGATGGTATAGATTGTCAATAAAATCTGCACGGACTGCTTTAAAATAGATGGCATCTATGCTATCGAGCTTATTAGGTAAGCAGTATGCTACTTCCTCCGAGCTGCTAACTCTGCACACACTGGTCATACCTCATATGAGTTAAAAATCAATCCTGAAGAATCTGTAGCCTTTTTTGCAGGGCAACCTTATGTAAAAGCACATAAGCTAGAGTTACCCAGGAGGTTGCCTTATGGATAGCCTGGAAAAATCCTTAGAATTGACTACTGCAGTCTTACTATGTGTTTGGGTCTACCAAGTCTATCCAACACTTTCCCCCTCCATCTGGTCCAATCCACCACTTGGTGCTGATCACTTGATGGCTAAACTCCTCTCTTTACCTGAGTGTCCAAGACATGTGATCGCAGATCTGATAATACGATGACAAAATTGATCATCGAGCTGCTGCCCCAGGTGATCTGGTGCCAGTTGAACCAATGAACACCCTTAGACTTGAACATGGTGTTCATTATGGACAAACTGTGGTTAACACAAAAGCCCAATAACAGAGCAGCACTTGGGTTCAGATCAGGCAGGGCGGGAAATCACATAGTCCTTCACAGGAGTTTTCTGAATCATACTTTGCCTGCTCCTAGGATCACAGAGTCGTGCAAACCCCTCCACCATGATATGGTGATGAATCGTGAAGGGGTTGGGCCATTGTTGCGTTTTAGAGTAATGTACAAGTCTGTGCCATTAGCATAACAATGGTAAGAAATATTATATTTCTGGAAAATCAACCCCAAGGGAGTGGATAAAGGGAAAACAATACAAGGCCAGTCTGGAAAAATTAGGGCTCAGGTCAAAAATCTTGGTGTCATCTTTGATTTGTCCCTGTCCCACTCTGTACAGTGCTTTGGTACAACTTTCTGTTGACTTTCAACGTGCTATATAAATAAATTTGACCTTGATCTTGACCTTACGCAAGGCCCTTAGTTCCAGTGGTTCCAGGGACCCTGGCTGATCATCTCTTGCATGTTGCTTTGTGTAAAAGTTTCCAGTAAATGTAAAAGGCTATGTTCATTTATTTCAGAGCAGCAATTCTCTTTGGTGTCACATAATGTTGTCCTGCAGGTGTAATAGTACAGAAGGATGTGGTGAGTGCTTCAATGACGTCCCTACTCTGAATTCCTTTTGTTAAAATCCGGCTATTAATGCATTATTTTAAGCCATAATTATGTCATCATAATTCAAGATATTCTCTGCCTCATGCTCTTTGTTTTCTTGGATGTGTTCTCCGCAACCTTACGCTTTTTTTTTTTTTGAAAAAGAATTTTCGAAAATCAGTGGATGGTTGTAATTTACAAAAAGTCACTTTCAATAAAAATATCTAAAATACGACCAATAATGTTGATGGTAAAACCTATGCGGATATGGTGGGTCCACCGAATGACAGCCTGATACCCCCTCCCTCTTTCACTATCTGGCTCGCTGCAAAATGGCCACGTTTTATGAATGATCCAGGTAGCCTCATTACTTTATAAACATGAATATTTATTTATACTTGGGCTAGATACTATGGCCAAGAACAGCTATCATGACAAAAAAAATACAATTTAAAGATTTTCCTTTAGGATTGGGTCACATGATCGTGGCAGTCAGTGCAAGAATGACACTGTGGACACATTTCCTGTGCTGTGTGCTATGGTAATGCTGTGCATACATTTTAGCCAAATTATCTATGTAGCATTGACCACTAAGACATTTTTCTGTAAACAGTGCCTTGGGCAGTTTCACTGCCCTTCTGTTCTCTGCCTCATTCTGTTTACAGCAAGTTTATATTCGGGCAGATTATACAGGGCATAAGCAACATACGTGTACATGGCCTCTGATTGGCTATTAGTGACACTCTCTGTTTCAAATTCCATCTTAATACATACAAACCCAATTTTTGGGGGTGAATCTTAACTATGACCATATGAACATGCTGGTTCTGCTGTGCCTCTGCTGTGTGTCTTTGAGTTTTCTGTCTCTCTACCTGCCTGTTCTACTCCATCCATCTCAAGACCTTCCCCCTTGCATTGTTGATCTGAGGAACCTGGAGGTGCTGAATGTCTTCAACAATTATATTGAGGAATTGCCCACCCAGATCAGCAATTTGCAAAAGCTGAGGCATCTCAACCTGGGGTGGGTGTCCTATGTTCCTTACAGTTTTTTTTTCTAGTATGATCTATGCTGACTTGAACCAACTGCTTCAATCTCTAATCAAGATATTGTGTGGAAATCACAACCTCAGCATAAATTTTTGGAACCCCATTCTGTCTAACATTTATGGTGGCATTTCAGTTTGCTTGGATAGACAGGATGTATTTAACAGGTATATTCTAGTAACCAATACAAAATAGGACAATTAAAAAATGAATAAAAAAAAAATACAATTTTTGGCAATGTTTACAGATATAAAATAATACTTCTGTCTATTGCACGTCCTCTCAAGACTGAGACAGCAGGCCGAATGGCTTAGCTATAAACATATGATTGAGACAGTGCATATTAAGCTAAGGAGGTCATTTCAGCCAGGCCCCAGAGAGTAAAGTCACTTAAAGTAAAGACTGAAATGCAGCACAAGTTCCAAAGAACCATCACTGAAATAATGTGGAGGTTGTTGGCCTGCCTTTGCTAGTAAGGCGGACTCCTCATCTACAGTATCCATCTCACAATCAGCACCTTCCTGAGTTGTAGCATCACACCACAATTAAGTTGCGCATGAGATGGAGGACGTAGCCCACACCCTATGGACCATCTTACCCGCCAATCAGAGACTCCATTGTTCTTCCCCTTAAACTGTAATTTTACCATCTCGGCTTAGCAACGACTTAAGTTAAGATCCTTTGTTTGACAGCAGGGTCACTCTGTGTCAAATCCATAGTCATTCAAGCGTGAGTGTTCAGACTCAGCAATTGCCAGCTTGTGTCAGATTAAATAACAAGGAAGTCGTTTGATGCTAATTGTAGTAGTAGCGAATGAGCTTGCCCCTGATTGCCAATGCTCGATTCCTACTTTCCCGCAAGTGGTGAAGTGCAAAGTTTGTACAGATTTGCTATATAACTGAAGGCCAGCCGTGGAAGTAGTTGGCCCTTAGGAGATTTCCAGGCACAGTGGAATATGTCATGATATTATATTTTATATGCATTTACCTTTAAATACGAATGAGGGAAAATTAAAAAAATATATATGTGGAAGGTTTATTATGAACAGTAGAGTGATCTTATTTCCACTGGGTACTCAGACAAGGTCTTTAACCATGAAAACCGTTCTAGTGGTGCTGAATAAAATGACTGAGCTTGTGCTTGGACCTCATCCTTCATTCTCATCAGAGTCTGTGTGTTTTACAGGAGAGCAAAATGGGATATGCAAAAACCAAAGAATTCTTATGTACAGGGATTGACATAACTGGTACGCAAGTACCCATTCATCTTTAAAAGCAATACGTGCAGCAATCGATTAATGTAACAGCGCAAATATTTAGCCTACGTATTTTATGTGCATTTGCGCCGATATGACAAGAAATTATCGTGCATTATAACATCTATACCGCAAATGAAATGAAGAATTAGCATATAAAGGTTAAAATGCACGATCATTTCTTGTCATATGGGCGCAAATTCACATAAAATACCTACGCATTCACGTTGTTACCACAATCAATTGCCGCACGTATCGCTTTTAAAGGTGAATGCGTACTTGCGTACCAGTTATGTCAATCCCTGCTTATGTACGCTGTATATTCCTTTCCTTCTTTATTCAGTTTTGTTAAATTTTTACTTTTAAATAGGATCTTATTTATATAATCTGACTGCAAAATTAGTACAATTTAGCCTTCCATCGTTTGTGACAGATTCCTTTGAGTGAAATTTAATATTCGGGAATTTTATATATTTCAAACTGCTTACTGTAACATTAGGTAAGTTTCATCTAGTCTGCAGCTTACCCGTTCAAATGATCTGCTTCACAGAAACAATCGAGTTTCGAAGCTTCATGAGTATAATCAAAACAACACTGCTCATGAATAGCCTATGTATACAGCTCTGGAAAAAATTAAGAGACCACACCATATTTTTTTAAGGAACTGCATTGTTAAATCCTGGTTTAATCGTGGTTCTGCTGCCAAAAGGCTACACTGAGTACCAACTCAGTTGGCTCAAAATTTCTGAGACTGCAGTACACAAGAGCGATGTGAAGCAGAAGACATTGGGACCGACTAGAAATCACCTAGGTATAAGGTGGAAGTGAGTCTAATGCCACAGATGACTGCCAACTTATCTAGCAGTGCTTCATGAATTGGGGGATGATATCGAGTGACCTTAAAAAAGAATTGGAAACATTAAGTATTGTGGAGTGCACTGTTAGGAAAATTCATAACAGGCTCCTGGAAACAGGACTGAAGTCCCATAAAGCCAGGAAGAAGCCCTTCATTAATGAGAAGCAGGGAAGAGCCAGGTTGGAGTTTGCAAAAATATATATATTTTTCACAAAAGCATACCCATAAATTGAGAAATGAGTGAAACTGAAATGTTGCTGTGGTCTCTTAATTTTTTCCAGAGCCATATATACACCACTTTATACTTTTCTTTTGTAATAGGTCAATGTATTGTAAATAAACTTCAAAATCCATTGTCTTGGGATTTCAAAAGAACACAAAGTATGTGAGCTGGATTTTTCTCCAGGGCACTCTGTAAATCCTGCAGGCTTCTCATTACTCCATCTGACCTGAAACTGGACACTGGGAGGATTAGTTATATGTGAAGCTAATAGCCTAATACCGGCTAATGTTCAGTGTGTAACATGGTACATAGGGCTTACACCCCACTGACCCATGCTGTGTGTGTTCAGCATGAACAGGATGAGCGCCTTACCACTAGGCTTTGGTCCTCTGCCTGCCCTGGAGATCCTGGATCTCTCTTACAACAACCTGAGTGAAGCTTCCCTACCTGGCACCTTCTTCTACATCAGTGAGTTTCCTTTGCAGAAATGGCACGGTTTCTTCTTCTCTGCTGCTACTAATCTGTCCACATCCTCCAGTACACTACACACACTACACACACTCCAGTCCTCATTTACTCTTACTCTGTAACCCCATACTTTTCATTGTTCCTCCAGCACATAAAAGCAGCATTGTTTCTTGAACAGTGCATTCATTCAGATTATTTCATTTGAAGGTCATTGACTAACTCTCTGATGCAGCAGAAACCCTGAATGAGATGTGTTTCATAGTAATCACTTAATGAAACCGCAGCTGAAATGTAATCAAGGCTCGTTTGATGCCCTTCCTCCGTATTCATCATGCTGTTTTTAAATTCGGGCGATGGCAGAACTTCAGAATTGCATCTGATTCTGAAGGAAATCTGATTAATGAACAGAGAAAAGGAATCAGAGGATGGAAACAAAGAAGAAGCGTTTTGGCTCGCCATACAAAAGCACAGAGACTTACAAATCCTTTGCCAATGAAAAATGGCACTTTATGTTTTAGAGGAAGAGACTCAGTGATACATATACAGGAAAAGGATGTTTCTGATACCAGGAAGTTTTATATTTTTTTGAATTTAGACCGCTTTGTCTAATCTGTATTACCCACAAAACAGTATTGTGTCCAAGGGTCATTTTTATCTCAGCGCTAACTTTGTCATTAAGGTTTGCATTAAACCAAAAGAAACAGAATATTCTGAAGGGCATGAACATTTCTAGTGTGTCTCAAATAGTAATAATTCTCAGGGTACTTTTTGGGTTATGGCATTTTTTATAACTGAACGTACAGGCAGTACTGGGTTAAGAAAGCCTGAGTCACGGACAACTCGTACTTACAAACAGACGGTCTTTAAGACTAATATCTTATAAATTCAGGTTAAATACAATGGTTCATAATAATGAACACATGCATAACTTTGTGACACTTGTGAAAACATTGTACAGCTTCAGTGGTTCATAGGCTCAAGGTACAGTGCAGTACTTATGCAGTTACTTTTATTAGTGTATAATTATTATTATTACTATGAACTGTATTATTATTTTTCTAACTTACCTTCACATTCAACATAAAGACAGACTTAGGGAATGTATTGTGTTCGTAACCTGGGTACTGCCTGTATGTAATTTGGAAAAAGGGCCTATTTATTTTCACTTGTTTTACAGAATTTTTTTATCATCTAGAAATTTCATTGGCCTGTTCAAAAGTCTGTCCACAAATGCTGCCGCACGTTTCCTCGAATGCGGAAAGAGCACATAGTGAGCTTGGGGGTTTAATCTGAGGGTGTATGCATGGCTGTTAACCAAGCCCAGAGCCAGTGCTTCCATCAGCGTCTCCAGACTTACATGTCTCTCTCCTTGTAGTCACCCTGCGGGCACTGTACCTCAGTGAGAACAACTTCAAGGTCCTGCCTCCAGACATTGGCAAGCTCAACAGGCTCCAGATAGTGAGTGCTTCACCTCACTAACAGTTCATTTAGGTTGTATGCTGTTTGTTATGATTGCCAGGTTGGCATTGTGATACTTCATTTCCAGTTGATCTGGCTTCCTGTGCCTTTGCATGGTCTTCTCGTATGCAAAGGAAATAGGGTACATTTGTGGGGAAAAGTAACCTAACTTGCATTTAGAACTCTAGAGATAAAATGCTTGACCAATTAGAAATTAATGCTGGCAATCATTATAAAATTTCCATCTGTGGATTCACTGGAATTGAATGCTGTACCCTGGTTACACTAGGTTGTCTGACCAAGGACACAGTAATTTAACGATGCTGTGTGTGTTCCTGTGTCCTGCTCTCTACAGCTCTGTCTGAGAGACAATGACCTCATCTCCCTGCCCAAGGAAGTAGGAGATCTGGCCCAGCTGAAGGAGCTACACATCCAAGGGAATTGGCTCAGCATACTCCCTCCTGAGTTAGGTAACACTAACACACAGACAAACTGCAGAAAAGCCTATAGAGTTTGGGTGCTTTTACACGGAAGTTCCGGAACCTGGTACCTGGTTACACGTTCCTGGGCTGTGGCCACTTTCATAAGTCACTTTCACACCATAGAACAGGAACTGGGACCTTTATGTTATATGAATGTGGGACATGCAAAAAACTTTTCTTTATACGAAACTATACTGCCACCCCAAAACAATGGAGGATGAGCAAGTAGTTTTGTTAGTTATTGGGGGGATTGATCGTGGTCAAAATGGGCCACAGCCTTTAATTTATATTTTATTTATATGATGTGCCACGTGTTTATAATGCATATTAAATTTGGTGAGAAGATTGATCTTTCATTTTCCACAGAATAAAAAATGATGTAATGTTATTCCACTAATAACTGCTGGCAAGTTTCACTGCCGGCACCGGCGATATTACACAAAAGTATATTGGTTATCGAATGAATTTAGAGCACAATAAATGTAATTTATGTACAAAAATAACTGCATACGCTCAGTTTTTACTCTGCTACTTTTAGGTAATTTCCCCACACTTCTGTGTAACTTCCAAGTCAGGGTCCGTGTTGGTAATCAACCAATCAAGTTATCGCTGTAAGCCACTCCCTAGCAGTTTGTGTTTGATGAGAAGTACCTAGTCTGGAGTTGGGACTAAAAACGGGTTCTGGAACTGACTCCGAGAAACTGCAACCAGGCTGAGATACTGTGGTGTGAACATGACAAAAGTGTCTGCATGGTTCCTGAGAAAGGTTCTGGTTCCTGAAAAAAGGTTCCTGTGGTGTGAAAGTGCCCTTTTATGGCGCTAAACAACTGGCAATACTGTACTTCTGATACCAGTAGGGTGGGTCAGCTCTAGCCCTTGAAGGCTGGAGTCCTACATGTTTTAGTTTAGGGATACATTTATACTCATTTATTGAGTAGATGCTTTTGTGCAAAGCGATGTACAAGCGAGGTAGATAAAACATTACAACCATACAAGTGTCTAACTAGGTATAAGTGTGGGTAGGTTGAGCTTGCAATGAATTATCACTAACAAGTGCAAGTTAGCATCAGAGCAAGATCCATACCAGGGATTCTTAACCTTTTTGAGAGTCTGCCCCTTTTTGGGGCATTTAAATAATTTGTGAATTTTCTGTTTTGTATTTTTCCACATTATCATTTCTTCTTCCTTTAGACTATCCTCTAAAAATCTATATATTTTTGTGCTTGATTTTGGGTCTAGTTGCCACCCATCCTGTATTCAGAGTTGCAAGCTGTCCCGTATTTTTATGGGATCATCCTGAACTGAAAAAGTAAAATCCAGTGTTCCATTTTAGACCAATATGGGATACGATAAGTCCCATATTTTGCAAGCACAATTCAGTAGTTAGGGGGCTAGATGTGTCCCTGGAACAGATGGGTCTTGAGGCATTTCTTGCAGTTTGAGAGTGATTCTGATGATATTGTAGGATATAGATGGTTTGTTCATTCTACCATCAAGGACCTGCACATGAGACATGTCTTCCTGTATGGTGATGGAATTTTCAGGAGGCCTTGGCTTACAAACCACATTTTTAAATATTTGCAGAGGTTTGACAATACAAGCTTGTAGCTTAGTCAGTAATGAGATGCAGTAGTTTAGAGAGATGACAAGTGCCAGGACGAGAAGGTCCAAAATTCCTCTTGTTATGTTACATTTGAACCTGATGGATGGCATGTATGGCCGAGTTCTCACATCTAGAGCGTTAATTTACCAGTTGCCGAGCAGGACCAAGAGAATTTTTATATTCACGCTACAGAAAAATCATCACCTGTATCTTACTGGGACAGTTAAGGTTAAATACCTTGCTCAGGGGTCCCTTCCCAGGCAAAAGAGTGTCCAGCAACATAACGCTTGGGTCCTACTAGAACAAATCCCCTTCATAGCAGTAAGCTCAGTTTACAGCAACTCCTGGGCTGTTGTTCTTGTGGATCCAGCATGAAAATGGACAAGATGTTCATAAAGGAAGACAGTGAGAGCAGTGACCACAATGATGAGTGATTAAAACATCCAATCTTCATAGAATGTAGAGCCTGAAGAGTTCTGTTGAAGTTATATTGTATCTGTCTTGTCATTTGGGTTATCGGATTCATTTATTTTCTGTTGTAGACAAAACATCATGTCTGAAATAATGATGTCCATCAATCCATCAGTCCATCCATTCATCCATCCATCAGGTTTAATCGTAGTCAAACTTTAGTCAATTTTAGTCATATTTTTCTCAGAGAGGTTAATGATACTGATATGGATTTTGCTGAAAGATATTTCTCCTGGCTGTATAAATTCCCTTGAGAAGTGAGCATACCTTATACATAAGCAGATCTTATACTAAAGCATACCTTATACATAAGCATACCTTTTGATGCCTAGTTATCTAGGCTACGTGTTACTGACTCACCATACTTCTTTCATATATAAAAACGAATAGCTAAAGTTTCTTAGAAAAAGTGCAATACAATCATATTTCCTTCACAGGTCATATTTATATTCTGCATTCATCAGCAACACATGCCTTTTCCCTGTTTCATTTTTGTTATTAGGGCATTAAAACATGCATTAAATTTAACTGTATGGCCATTTTATACTGTAATAATTTCTGTTATTAAGGCATCTAAACACCTATGAAACACCCACTTAACTGTGTGCAAAACCTTTCTTCACAATTTACAATAACCCTTCTTCAAAAACATAAAGAACATAATGCAGTAAAATTGCTGAAATGACAAAAAAGGGACATTACTGTGGCATTTAGGGCTAAGCATTAACCTTGTGCATTTTTCCTTCTGTTCCTTTCTACTAGATAGTTTACTAATCTCGGTTTAGTTTCAGGAGGATACTGATCTCCAAGATGACCCTTGCACATGTGTGTGTGCGTGCGTGTGTATCCCTGAATACCAAGAACAGTTCGTAAACAAACTGAACTTTTTGCACCTTTCTAAATTCCTTCACCCCGTGTCTTGTGCTTTCCTTGGCTGGGGCTTGTCGCCGCACTCATCGCCAGTCACAGCGCCTTTCACACCTACGGCATCGACAACAGGTCCAGATATTTAGCCTGCCTGACGGGCGACTGCAGCGCATCGTTGACTTGGTCAGGTTGCGTTGTGAACGGTTCACAGATAGTGATCGAGTGCCGATTTGCCAGCGCCGATCACACACCGATTTGCCACAGATCTGGGGGTTTTGTTGGCAATTTCCAAAAACTGTGGCGAATGTAAAATCTGGGCTAAAATCGTTCAGCGTGAACTTAGTTAGTTGTGCTGGAAGTGGCCATTTGCACAGACCAAACAGGAAAAACAAATCATCCAATGAGAAAGATGTACAGGGGCAGAGAGAAGTGGTACATGCACTTGCAGTTGTATGCATGTCAATGATTGGTTAAAAAGAAAACCTATGCTTTGAGATGGCTACTGTGATCCAGATTGTCTGCCCAAACAGAGCCAGAAATTTTGTCTCATCTTTACATGTCAGAGAATAACAAACAGAGATTTACTGGCCATCCAGCTCCTATCTTCTGCCAAGTATTCCTCAGTCTTTCACAGCTGTGTGAACACATTTGTTTGATATGTACAGCTGTGTGTCATGTGCACGACAATGAAAACTCACACTATGCTTCCTATTAATACCACCTACAGGCAGCAAGTACATGGTGAACACGCTTAGATCCAGTGAGACCAACAGGGAAATGCAACCATCATAAACAGCTATAAGCACGTTATTCATGACTCTTATGAGTGCAGTTTCGGTATTACCATTTGGCCTACATCTAAACATTTTATTGTCGGTGTTTGCAAAAACTGAGATAGCTGACTACCAACTACTTTTGCTAAGATTGTAGAAATAAATGAGAGGTCAGAAATAGGTCTGTAATCATTAGGATCCAGATTTGGATTCTTGAGGATGGATCTGACAACGGCAACTTTGAGTGAGTGTGGGACATACGCAGATCTTAAAGATGAGTTTATCATATCAAGTAGTGTGTTACTTACTACTGGTGCAATCTCTTTAAATAAGACATGTCTGTATGTTAAAACACTTTCTTTTCAGGCAATCCAGAAATGCTTAGTTTTAGTGTGTGGTTTGTTTAAGCTCACGAATTTGGTCTGTGTTTTTCTTAATGGAGCAACACAGTCAAGACCGCTGCATAATGCCTGTTCAACCACTTGGAACACAAATTCAGATTGTTGTGATCCAGCAATTTTTTTATTTGGTGCAGCTTTAGCTGTCTTAATAAATGAATGACTAAGAGGATGTCCGTTTTTGCACATGATGAGTATTTTTCGATTGGGGGAAACCTTTCTTTTTGTTTACACCACTAGCCTACAGTATAGTGACAGGTGGACTGATTATTCCGTTGTCCTATAGCGTCTGGGCAACCTCCCCTTTCTCCTCACTTAATGGCTGCTCTCCCTGATAGTAGTCCATACCCTGCTCCTTATAATAATGTAAACTTTATTAAAACGTTTAAATGTAAACATTTAAATTGCAAGGCAAAAAAATGGCATTTTAACATTAGACTCAAGTCTCAGATTCAGATCGAAGGAATCAATATTTCCATACTGATCTGTCTATTTGATGACAAGGGGCAAGTAAAATTACTTGCAGCTATTCTGGTTGCTTGTCTTTATGTTTGTTTTTCCATAGTTTTGTAGGGTTTTATAACTGTTTCATAATTACTAGATTACGTTAAACTGTGGCTATGTATTAATGTTTTATTTATAAACATCCATCCATCCATCCATCCATCGCCGCAACCATTTAATCCCAACTAGGGTTGCGGGCAGGACCGGAGCCTATCCAGGGCACAGGCAGGGACCAACCCTGGGCAGTCACCAACACACCACAGAGTGCACACACACAATTTAGACTCGCCAATCAACCTGCCCTGTATGCTTTTTGACTGTGAGAGGAAACCGGAGCCCCCAGCAGAAACAGAGAGAGTGTGTGAACTCCATACAGAAAGGACCCAGGATCTTCTTGCTGTGAGGCAGCAGTGCTAACCACTGTGCTACCCTATTTATAAACATATTGTTACATTTACAGCATTTAGCGGACGCTCTTATCCAGAGCGACTTACATTTTTCTAAATTCAGGGACAATCCCCTGGAGCAAGGTGAGGTTAAGGGTCTTGCTCAAGGACCTAACCACTAGACGACCAACACCACCACATACATTGTTATATAATTGATATCCAATATAAATCCATTAAAAAAATAATAAGCTGTGTTTTCTCTATTGCTATTTAACTGATAATTGATGTAAATGCTGCCCTGTTTTCAAAATTAATTTAACTTATCCTGAAGTACTATCTGAAAATTACTGCTATCTGACATTGTGACGTTTAAGGTGTTTTAGAATTGGATGTATCCAGTACATTCGCCTTTTTCTTTTCGTGGTTCAAAATAAAGAAGAAATAAATCTTTGTCACTAGTGCATGTCGCCAGTTTGAAAATTTCTTTCTTTTCATTCCTCAATCTGTTGCGAAAACTTCACATCATGTTTGGTGTGAAAGTTTTTGATCCGTCGATTTCACATCAGAATATTTTGCAAATTTGTGTAATTTTTTTTGCGTCCCGTTCGGTGTCTTACACCTGACCTTTTCCACAGGTAACCTGGATCTGACAGGCCCTAAGCATGTGTTCAAGGCAGAGAACAACCCCTGGGTGATTCCCATTGCCAACCAGCTGGAGATGGGCACATCGAACGTCTTTGAATACATCCGCTCTGAAACTTACAAGTAGTAAGTGATCATTGCCTATTGGTCGGTGCTGCAATTCAGAGCATGCTCTGTCAATAGGCGCATTGGGAAAGCATATTAAGGCACAGACTAGGATTCTCACTGAGCATCCTTAGAAAAAGTACTGTCACTAAGCAGATTGGGAAAGTGGACCGTCACTAGGCGTGCTCAGAAAACACTAACTGACCACTGAGAAAGCAGACTGACACAGAGTACACATTAAAAGTAGCATGTGGTGTGGTGGGCTGGTTGGAACGAGCTACATGACTCCCCTCAGCCTTTCTGTAGTGTTGTTATTGAAATGATATTTCCCATTTAGATCCCAATAAATTTTACTAAGACTCTATACAAAGTCGAAACACCAGCTGTTCACGCACATCAGCCTAAATATGAAAATGATGTAGAAGCATTATCTCCGTAGATAAGTAACGATAAATGTCCTGATGAATAGTACCGATTAAACCAATTATCTCAGGCACATGTTAACCTCATGTTGCTTATCGAGTGAAATGTTTGCTTGTGTGTAGCTACCTGGAGCCCTCTCCCCCTCCGGATTACCTCCCTGCCGGGCTGTTGAATCACTCTCTGTGGGGGTATAATTGCTCATGCAAGGCTGGGTAGGGGCACGTAAGGCAACAAAGTGGGGGCGTGTTATGGAGCACTGGCTGCTCCCGCTATGCACAGACACCCTCCCACACACATGCACGTGTGTCTGACTGCCTTTGCCTTGCTCTTGGGGCTTACCTTTGACTCCCATTTTAACGTAAAATTATATGAAGACAAATGTCCTTACAGGATGACTAAACAACTATACATAGTGCATACACCGTGCTCATGTCTGCACTTATGCATATATGCATTGAGCTTGTTTATATGCATTGAACTTCCAGATGCAAATATTAATCACAAATTATTATTATTGTGCCACACTAATGGCAGCAGTACAAAGAGATGGTGGCAGAGGTGAGATAGGTGCCTCTTGGTATTAGTGATGGATATGTCCACCAGGGAGATGGATCCCTATGCTTTTCTCAGCAATACTGACAACTTTGTATTGTGTTCTTTATCATCGAAGAGTAGATGGTGTACTGAAATTCAGTATGTCACTACATGCTCAATGAAGCAGCAGTAAAAGGTCTCCAGCAGCTGTTTGGGCAGGTAAGCTTAGTGTCATAAGTGTCCTCAGAAAGTACAGCTTTAGTTGTGCCTTCTTAAGCAGTATAGTGAGGTTGGAGAGAGGTCCTCTGATGATCTCTGTGCCCATGAGATCCTTGGGCTTAATGGTGTGCCAGATTGTTCTCTGAGCACCATTCTGAATGGTGTAGATGGCATAGAGCATAGGGCTCAGCACACAGCCTTGGGCTATACCAGTGTGTCAGTTGAGATCGTAAGCTAAATGTCAGAGGGTGGTTAGTAAGGTAAGTTAGTAAGTTAAGAATCCCACTGGTTGGCTATAGCCTGGGTCAGGCAGTGTGGAGACCATCCTTTCTGGGATGATCTTGTTGAAAGCCGAGTTATGATTCAATAGTATCCTAACATACACTATATTGACAAAAGTATTGGGACACCTGGCCATTACAGCCACAGGAACTTTTATGACATCCCATTCTAAATCCATAGACATCCATATGGAGTTGGTCCCCCTTTGCTGCTATAACAGCTGCCACTCTTCTGGGAAGGGTATCCACAAGCTTTTGGAGTGTGTCTGTGGGAATTTTTGCCCATTCAGTTTTTGTGAAGTCAGGCACTGATGTGGGACGTGAAGTCCTGGCTCACAATGTCCATTGTATTTCATCTCAAAGGTGTTTGATGGGGTTGTGGTCAGGGCTCTTTGTGGGCCAGTCAAGTTCTTCCACACCAGACTCACCCAGTCATGTCTTGATGGACCTTGATTTGAGCACGGGGGCACAGTCTTGCTGGAACAGAAAAGGACCTTCTCCAAACTGTTCCCACAAAGTTGGAAGCATGGAATTGTCCAAAATGCCTTGGTATGAATCCACTTCCTAGCTCATCATGCAGCCCTCCCCCTACCCCCCACCCCCGCTGCCCCCTTGAGCCCCTAGTATTATGTCATCAAACTATACACATGACTGGTAAAGGGAAATGGTAGCAAATCTGCACACCTGCATGAAAATTGATATGATTTTGAACATAAATTGACAATGATGTCTAAAGCATATAGTTATTTTTCTGAATGTTTACTTCATCATTGATGAGTGCAGAGGGTGTGAAAATTAGAAGATAGGCTGCTGGGTGTATGCGTAAGTCCCGAATGTCATAAATAAACTCAGCAAGCTACTTATATCAGCCTAATGTCCTTACTGAACAACGGGCTGCAAACACAGGCCACGGTCAGCTTGACAGACACTTATTTATAGTAAAGGGAAACGATTCAATTAGCAAATTCTGGACCTTTCTGTAATGTTTGAAATGAGAGTCGCACTCCACTGTAGCTTCAGAATTCTCTTAAAATCTTGTGTTACCTAAAGCAATGTACATTACCGATGTCTGCCAGCTGGACCCTCTTCAGTTGCTTGAGGATGACATTCTCCAGGTCACATCATGGTTATCTTGGTCGGTAATAAAACTTTAGCTTCAGCCAGGCTGGTAACTGGTTATACTGGCGTTCTTGTCTGACTTTTCTCACTATTTTGTATTTTGTGGAACAAAACTTCGTGCAATTAAGCCTAATATTGTCTATATTAATAATTTTTTTAAATGATGCAATTTTGGTGCCTGAGTTGTGACTGATTGGCTGAGTTGTGAAAAATGAAACTATTTTACCATTATTTAGAGTACTTTCTTGCACCAAGGACTGCAAATTGACTGGTTTTAATTCTAATATAAGAACATGTGCACATTGTTTTAAAATGTTTCTTTTTAAAAGGAAGGCAAAACTAAATGCTGCCAATATAATCAGAAAAGATGCTGACACTTTCGAGAATATTTTACTCTTTGTCCTTATTATTTCATTCAGCCATGGTATGAATGATTGCAGTGTCAATATCATCTCCTTCATCAGTCCTTCAAAGTACCGATCTCATGTGCTGTTACCTTGGGTATCTGTAGGCCTCTCTTGTACCGCTGGGTCCTTACACATTAAAACTGAGGTGAGTTTCAAGTATCAGTTGGATAGAACTTGGTCATGCTTTGCACAAAGGTTCTAATTTGGTAAGCTCTAGAAGGTTCTGTAAACACTTCCTTGTAACTCAGTGCAGACTTTGAGGAGGCGGTGTTGGTACACTTGTCTTCTCTGCTCAGTTTTTTTTTTCTGGCAGAAGTTTGCCTCCCTTGGTATTTTGACTAACAGTAGACGTCTTTTGAAGCAGGATTCACTGCACCCATGGGACGGACCTCACCATGAACACCTCAACACACTGAACATCATGCATTTAATACCATGTCAGAACACACTAATTGCTATGTGCTTTACCCAGTGTCATCACACATTGAATTCTATACGTTTTAAACTCTCTCAATGAACAACAAATGCTATGTTTTTTCTCTCTCAGTACACACTGCATTTTTCACACTGTCAATATACATCAAATGTCATGCATTTCATGATGTTTCAGTACCTACTAAATACCGTACATTTTACACACTGGATGCTTTGTTTTTGACATTCTTTCAGTAAACACAGAACATTGTTTATGGTGCTTTTAACTTCTGTGCAAATTGATACATAACTGGGCTGAGAGCTCATATACACACACCACTTTTTCAACCTGCAAATATTCAGATATGTTTTCTGCCTGACAGCTGTCACATTAATACCGCGAAGAACCACATTTATGCTGAGGCGTTCTCAAGCAAGTTTATAATGTAAGCTTTACACCTATCAATGCCATTCTGCTGCTACATTTTTATTTGTTTTAACTCACCGCCAAGTTACAGCATTGAGGCCAGAAAATAAAAGATTTTTAAAAGAGGTATTTGAACAGGTAGGTATGCTGAAGTAAGTATACTCACCAAATATTATGTCCTGCCCATCATGTCCGCCTGACCCTCCTGTCTCCCCCCCGATGTGGCACTGATGAGCCACGCCTGTTGCTTGTTGTCCCTCATTAGTGTTTTACATTTGAGGAGACTGTCACGTTAAAGTTAAAGTTCTGGGAATGTTTGCTGTTAGCTGGAAAGTGGGGCTGAGACGCAAAACCAGAACAACCACAACAAACCTACAAAGTCACCAGTTACCCAGCACACCACCAGCTGAACTCCAGCTAATCAGGGCCATGAACCCATTAACAAGCCCTCACCATGCCAACAACCAAGACAAAAACCCAAGAGTAAGACAAACAAGGTAATCCAAGCTAAACCAAGCACAAACTACAAATTAGGCTCTGAATTAAAAAGAGTTCTGAGCCCTGTATTCTAAGATCAATGATGACGATTGTTTAAATAACATTCAGAACTAATTATCTCAGACCAAGATAACACTGACCAAGCTCAATTACCCGATTGCCAATGCAGGACAACAACATTGAAAATGAAACCTTTTAATGGCCATTCATACTATTAATAGTTATTAGGCACTTCCAGGAGGGTGACTGAGGGCTTGAGGGCAGGATTGTGTGTGTGTATACATGCGTGAGTTTAGGAGCATGACAGTCCATGTGTGGGGCTGTGTGTGTGCATACACACCTGCTCATAAACAGTTTTTTAATTAGAAGTTATGAGGATGACACTGTGACAAATTAGATATATTATGCTTATATACACCTGGGATTGATGGAGGGGTGTGGAAGCCCCATCGTGTTTTAATGTCTTCTAAGTTCTGCTGTGGGTCCGCTGTAGAGATTACTCCCCGCCATGTTTTATTCATGGCTCTCTTATGCTTGTCAAAAAAACCAACAACAAACAAAAATACCTTCTAGTCAGAGCTGTCTGCAGCTGGATGGAAAATGGATCCCAATTACTCTCCTCAGATTTTTTTTTACACCATAGCTTCAGAGTTCTCAGCACTCTCGGGGGTAAGTTGATGGCGTGGTGAGAGCAGATGCAAAAAGGGAGCTGCAGTCTCATTGAAACTAGCAAAATAGTACTGGACACATTGACACATTTAATCCTACTGTATAGGATTCAGATCCTGTATCCCTGATTTAACGATATGGTAGAGCTGCACCTCAGTGCTAACAGTGGAACTGCGGTGCAGCTCGAAAAGCTGCAGACAGGTTATTACCATGTTGGTCCATTAGGTCAGAGGTTGTTTTAATAACTGCAAGCCAATTAACTGTATTCCCAGATCTCCTCTGTATTAAATCGTGCACACAATTTAAAGTTCCCACGAAGTACTAAACCAAGCTCACATAATACCTAAAAAATGGCTCATTATTTACTTTTTTGTGTCCTGAATTATCTATTTTGAGCTCTCAAATTAATTTTCAATTTAATTAAATGTAATGTTTTGGATATTTGTGTTCATGCCTAAATAAAGAGTGACTACTCAGCCAAAAGCTGGAGTAAAGTGTGTGAATGCTATGTTATTTAATGTTAATTTAATGTTTATTTGCTTTGTAATAATGCATAACTTGTCTCCCAGTCCAACCTGGTCTTGTTCTGGTAGAAATTGTACAAGTACTGGTCCAACTAATTCTACGGTAGATATTAGGCACTATGATCATCAAATTCTTAATACCATGCATGGTAAAAACCAATACAGTTGACCCTTTCAAATCCCAGGGGTTAGGAGTGCAAGTCCCTCACCATCTGGGAAAACAGCTTAAAATTTTTTGGTCCCCTTGGACAAGCAAAGCGAAATGATTCAAGAAATGCGAAATGCAAAGATCATTGCGGGATACCATGCGAGACGCTGCCATAAACTTGTTCGCCTTCCTCCAAACCAGCACTGTACATATATTTTATGCATTTGTGAGTTGTTTTTGTGTGTCACCTGCAGGCCTTTGCGTGTCGTCTGTGGCTTTCGCAAAATTCCCAAAATCCGTGATGGGGAAAGGTGCGAAGCAGAATGGTCAGCTGTATAATTGTAATGTTTAGGTGATTGACACAACACAACAACGAAATGTGTCCTCTGCATTTAACCCATATGTGACATCGTGACATAGCAGGGGGCAGCTAGTTCATCGCTCGGGGAGTGGTACCTTGCTCAGGGTACCTCAGTGGTACCTTGCTGGTTGGGGATGCGAACCAGCAATCTTTCAATGACAAGTGTGCTTCCCTATCCATTAGGCAACCACTGCCATAATGCATATGTGTACATTTCTGGGCCATGTCTTTATGCTAATGCATAATTGGAAACCAGACATCAGGCACAAGAAGAATCAGCACAGGTTGCCCCTAAGGCTGTGTGCTGAGTCCGCTGTTTACACCCTGTTTACCCATGACTGCGTGGCCTCACAGAACAACACGAGTATCATTAAATTTGCTGATCATACCACAGTCATAGGGCTGATCACCGGGGGGGGTAGAGACAAACTACAGGACTGAGGTGGCAGGACTTGTGGACTGGTGTCAGAAAAACAACCTCACTTTGAACACAGATAAAAGCAAGGAGATGGTCATCGACCCAAGGAAAAAGAAGTCGCAGCACACTCCTATTCATATCTGTGAGGCCGCAGTGGAGAGAGTGGAAATCTTCAAAT
Source organism: Mormyrops attenuatus (assembly GCA_026777985.1). Taxonomy (NCBI): domain Eukaryota; kingdom Metazoa; phylum Chordata; class Actinopteri; order Osteoglossiformes; family Mormyridae; genus Mormyrops; species Mormyrops attenuatus. Next base: position 8,520,833 of record JAODKC010000082.1, read on the forward strand.
TCCTTGGAACTTACATCAGTGAGGATCTGACTTGGATTCATTATACACAATCACGCGGCTCGATATTGTGAGACAAATTGCGTTCCATTTTGGTTGAAACCCAGAACACGCATTTCATTTTTCAATACGGGGTGATCATACAATATATGGATTGGATGCAAACCGTAATGCTTACATTTCCCAAAAGACAATATAAAAACTGAACAAAAAATAAACTTTTTTTACTTACAGTATATACCCATGTACCCAGGATTAGCTTCAATCAACAAGAACCTTGGAACACAAACTTAATTCATTCCAGAAGGCTGGTCGAGATGCGATTTGGTCGAGGTCCAAGTTGAATTTCCCCAGAAGAAATAATGTAAATGAGTTTAATCTGTTCCAGACCCCCAAATGATTCACTATTTAAATGTATCTACTTACCTAACTAATGATAAAAAAGCATTGACAATCAATATAAAACTAATAAACACATGAAAAAGCACACATACAAAAGTGATAAAATAAATGACAATCCCATACTCCGGAGCGAGAGCAGGCACACGTGCACCACCTTCAAGTCTCACTATAATTTCCTTTTTAAGTTCTACAGTTACTCTCACTACTTTCCTCTTTGGTTTGCTGCTATCACTCCTCACTTTCTTAGGGGCCATGATTACTGCATCACTAAATGTACAGTACTGTGGATAAAGCACAAAAAATCCACACCAAATACAGGAACACAGCTTTCGCACATTGAACTCGGTTGAGAGGTACCACGATTCATAGGTATCGGCATGCCAAGTCGAAAAAATTGAACAGACCTGTTTGACGTCTGAGTTGGTCAAGTTAAGAGGCATTCGAGTTCCAAGATTCCACTGTATTTACAAATCAAAGTAGTTCTAACTCTTGGCTCTTTCACTTACAGCAGTGTTTCTCAATCCAATCCTCAGGGACCCCCAGTCACTGCACATTTTTGCTCCTTCCCAGCTCCCAGCCAAACAAGAACACCGAATACCTGTTACAGGTGTGCTAGGAGCTGTGAGGGAACAAAACTGTAGAGTGTCTACAGGGTCCCTGAGAGCGGGGTCGGGAAACATTGACAGGCTATGGCCACTCTGCTATGTTTTAATTTAAAAACAAAGACATTATTCTCAGTTTTTGCTTTTCATCCACACTACCCTGGAGTTTTCAGCCCCCCAAAATAGAAACTTTTGACAACACTCTCAGAGCCATATACTTCTGATAATTCCATTTTAGCATTGAAGAGTGGATAAGTGAAAACACTCTAAATGTGCCCTAATTGGTCTTTACTCATCACATGGCCTTTCCCTGATTGGATCCATCTAGTTACAATGTCTCATTTTCTGATTGGTCACCTGGTCACCCTACAAGGAAGTAAACAGTATTCCAATATGTAGAATATTGATAAGCTGCTTTCAGTGGTGCTTTCCCTGTTGCTGACGTGTATTTTAATGTATACATAATGTGTTTTAACAGGCGTTATGGCAGTCCGTTTGTCACAGAGTTCTTAATCCAGGGACTGCCTGTAATCACTCTCCTTGTCAGACTCACACACAATGAGTGAAGCTTGGGGATCGAGTGCAGAGTCAGACACTTTATCCTGCACCCCTGAAGTACTTTGTGTGACTTGTCTTAATGCAATTCAGTTCACCAGCGTGTTCTTTCATGTGTCACCACTACCGTGGACTACTGCTAAAAAATTTCCCCATAATAAAATTAGCCGGGTTCCCCATGACACATTTCACCGACCAGCCACCAGACTGCTATGGGTTTAATTTGCTGAGCGGGGAAGCCAGCCTCGAAAAAACAACAAACTTTTTTATAGAATATTCAGAAAATCATCTTACGCAACACAGTTTGAGAATCACTGACCTCTACACGTCCCTGGGAAGTTTTTAAAAAGACACATGGAATGTATAGCCTGGTGTGGTACCTTCGGATTGGAAGCATGCTAATATTACGCCCATATTCAAAAAAGGGGATAGAAGTAATCCAGCT
>JAODKC010000082.1:8522868-8572359 GCA_026777985.1 Mormyrops attenuatus
TAGATAAGATTTTAACAACTCTGAGCTATTAGTTAGGTTCTCCCCAAACGAGCTTTATGGGCCGAATGGCCTCCTCTTGTTTGTAAATTTCTTATGTTCTTATGTTCCTTTTTCACCCTCTGCTGCCCTCTGTTGTGCAGTTCCTATTTTGGCTTGATTATCATATGGAAGATGTTCAGGTGTACATTTCCCTCCATATGATGTTTTTGTGAAATGGAACAAAGCTTGGCGGTGGCAGGGTGGTGCAGGGGTTAGCACTGTTACCTCATACCTCTGGGACCAGGGCTTGAGTCTTCACCAGGGTTCCATGTGTGTGGAGTTTGCATGTTCTCCCTACGGGGTTTCCACTGAGTACTCTGGTTTCCCTCCATAGTCTAAAAACATGTTGAGATTAATTGAAATTCCCAAATTGGTGACACAATAGGTGTCAGTGTGCTCTGCCTTGTGATGAGGTGGTGCCCAACCCTGGGTAGAGCAGCACACCTCTAGCTGCTCTTTGCTGACACTAAGCACCATTGCTTCAATTTTGGTGTGATTTGTCTCAATATTTGGCCCAGATCTTCACCCACACAACCTGTCTGCAAAGGTTAAAATAGATCTGTCAAATACTTTTTGAGTTATCATTCCAAAATGTCAGAAACTACCCTCTTTTTTGTTATCACTGTGAGATGCTACAATTTTGAGGCAGTCTGCCAAATTTGATCATTTCCTATTCATCACCCATACAATGCCTGTGAAAAGTTTGAATACGATCCATCAAACAATTTTTCTGTTATCATCTTAACAAGCAAGGTGGCAGCAGTGGCAGACCTGTCCCAAAAACATATGTGTTCCTCATCCAGGAAATAGAATTATACATATATCATTGTTGCATGGGTCAAAGCGTTACACTCCACTTTATCCACCAACTGACTTTTCATCAGATCATGACATTGCTTTCAAACCAGAAGGTTTATGTTGAGGAACAAAGGAAATTTAAAACCTATTTGGCAAATGGCTCTGAAACAGAAGCCTGACAAAGACTGAAAGTGCACTTAATAACTGAAAATTTTAAAGAATTAGCCTCGAATAAAACAAATATAACAAATTATTATATTTTATGATATATTTATATCCTCTGAACTGTCTGTCATTTTCCAAAAATGAAGCAAGTAATAGCATTATGCCTTTAAAATGTAAGTTTTAGGAATTAGCTTTGACAGCCTTGATTCTAACGAGCAAAAAATGATATTAACTAAACGGTACTGTCTCACCCCATAGCTCTTTTGAAAAAACTGCTACTCTCTGACTGTCTGCTATGATAATCATGAAAAGGGTGATATTATTTTAGGAAACCTTTTTTTTTTATCTTGCCCTTTCTGTGCTCAACATAGATATTTTCTCTTCATCATTTCTACATTTCTGTTATTAAAGCTTACATTCATACTTGGGATATAGAGTGGGCATGAACTCTTTTTGACTAGTTAGCAAATGAGCTAATTAGGGAACCCTTACCTTATCCGGGTGCACCTTGCTGCATGGCACAATGGCTGGGGTGCTACAGAGACAGCAGTCCACCGCGCACTGTCCCTGGAAGGGGAGGCACTTCAGGTACTCCTCAGCCAGTTCCCAGAGGAGCACTGTGATCACGCTGCCCTGGTCACATCTTTGAAACAACGCTTCAGCCTTGGTCGTTGTAAGAACACATGAGTGGGAAACTGGGGAGTTAGTGGAGATGGGAGAGTAAGATTCTGGGCACATTGGTTACAGATGGTAGGAGTACCTACATTTCCCGAGTGCCATGCAGGAAGAGCTGAGTCTCTGTGCTAGTATGTCCTGCTGGAGTGTCACCGGATGAAATTCTGTCTCCGCCATCAACACCGTGCCGACCTCCAGCTACGCTTTGCCACCTTCCATGATGTTGCACCTGTAACAAGGTGGTGGGAGCCACCCACCAAGAGACCCTCATACTGCTTCATCAAGAGGGGCGACCGGGTCACGTGGATGGTCTGTGCATGGCCTGCATAGTGGAGGGCACCCATGCCAAGCCTTGGTGGACACAGGGTCGACCATCACCCTCATCCACTTGCCAACCCCACTGAGGTGGGAGACATCCGAGGTCTGGCTTGTGTCTGTCACCCACGTATGCATGCCAGTGTAGGATGAGGGAGAAGTTTGGCACCATGCTAGTGATGCAGACCACAGAACAAGAAGTGTGGCTGGCCAAAATCTGCAACCCCTACATTATCAACCTGGATTTGCTGTAACGTCTGGGGGCTCATATTGATGTACTGAAGACCATGTGCCACCCAGTGTAGACATGGCACAAGCAGAATCAACAAACATGGCAGTGGACCACAGAGAAAGTGCCCACCATGCCCCCAACTGTTCTGGCACTTCTTGATGTGAGACTGACCCCTCTAATGTAGTGTTTAGGTAATGGTGTGGACAGCCCTTCCTGGGAGATGGTGCAGACAGTGGAGCAGCATGAGCCTGACAGCAGAGCAGCAGCACTAGTTGTGCTGCTTGACAGACATCTCGACATCTTTGCGACCCAAGACGATTAGTGCAGATCCACTGCACTTGACCAACATTAGATTGATACCAAAGATGCCCAACCTGTCCATTTGCATCTCACTGGTTACCACTCACAAAGCATCAGGCTGTGGAGCAGAAGATCCAGGATATGGCAGAAATGGGAGTCATCGAGCCTTCTCATAGTCCATGGGTTCCGCTGGCAGTCCAGGTCAAGCAAAAAGATGGGTCTCATGATTTCCATTTGAACACAGTGACCCAGGAGTACCTGCTGGCCCAGGTTGTTGATGCATTGGATCACATTGCCAGCTCCTTAGATCTCCAAAGTGGCTTTTGACAGGGTGAACTGGCCCCAGTTGCCCAACCCAAGACCACTGTCACTAGTAATCAGGGTCTATGGCACTTCTGTGTCCTGCTTTTTGGGTTCTGTAATGCCTCTGCCAATTTTGAGAAGTTGATGTTATGAACGCTGGACCACGTCATACAGAGCCAATGCGGCAATGAACAATCTGCCCATACTACTGTTTACCATGGAGTGCTTAACAATTTGTGAGCACACATTGTGGGCAACTTTTGGCGCGACCAAGCTCCACAGTACTGGTAGTTTGTACAGGACTTTGCCAGAACCACAAAGTCGTACTATCAGGTCATGGAAAATGGATGGACCTTCAAACTGTTTGTTTGCTGTGACACCATCTTTGACTGTTTTTTGACTGCATTAACTGAGGCCTAGTTAGTGTACCCTGGGCCGGTGTACCCTAACCTGGTGTTTCCTTTCACTGTAGACACAGATGCCAACAAGGAGGGTCTCGTGGTGGTGGTCCTAGAGCCTCAGGGAGTGTTGGCCTATTTGGGTGCTGAGCCGCCCCAAACCAAACTACTGTGGGACTCTCTGCAGGCTCCTAGCTGGTGTAAAAAAATCATCCCCTACTGTGCAACTCATCTCCATCACCCACCACCAGCCCCTGGTCCTGTGGGCATACCAGGCAAGAGAGGCACAGGCCCATTTCATGGATGGCAGTGAAACTACATACCAGTGGACTTGGTAATCCAGTTGCCTCTAGAGCCAGAGGTGCTGAAGGAGCCAGTTATGGAGTTTCTGTGCTGAGGGGTGTGCATGAGCTGGCCTGGCAACACCAAGGCATAGCAACCACCAAACAGAATCATGGCTGAGGCACTCAGCCGCAGGCAGGATTTTGGGGTCAGGGCTCCAGTTTGGGTAGTTGCCCAAGCAGGACAGTCACTGGAAAGGACCAGGGGAGATTCTTGAGTGTTTCTCTGACATCGTTTTTAATCTGAGGCTGTCTGCGCAATAAAAGGCTGCGGTCCTGCATAGGGACCGTCTGGCACTGTATCGTCCTGTGGCCCAACCTGACTCCCCTGCCACCACTAAGGATGGGGACGTCTTGGAGGTGGAAGGTACACTGGGGACTATGGGGACTGTGACTCGCCAGCTACAGTGACAGTGCCAGCCGCTGCTGCTAGTTACCGCTGGCAGTGCCCTGTCAATAGAAGTCAGAGCTTCAATTATTAAGGACCTGTCATCTCCCTTTATTAAAATGACCTACACAAATGCCACTATATGTGTATGTATATATCTCCTTTTTTTTCTTTTCAATGATTCATTTGTTGGTTCCCAGGTGTCACATAATCCACCACCCTTTAGCTCTATAGAATGCTAATAAGTGTTATGCTTTTTGCTTGAAAAATAATGTCCAACAAATAACAACAGTGGAGATTTTTGCTGTTGTGTGTGTCAGGCCGTATCACATTTCTTGTAACCACCATTTCCTCTGGTCTTTATTTGATATCCTGTGTTCACAGCACTATTGGACCCCTCCATGATGTACAAAAGTACTGCACACTCTGTGGTGACTTTGAGTTGCAGATTGTGCCAGGTGGAATGATAAGCCATCTGCCAATCAAACTGAGTCACTCTCCCACTGCGCCTGCTGGCTGGAGCCCTGCAGGGGAATCACGTGTCAGCCTACTCAGAGGGACCCTGTGGGTGTCTGTGCACGCGTGTGTGTCAGGAAGACAGCGCCTCCGGCTGCGTGATTCACTTCGCCCATGGACGTCATGCAAAAGTCACCTGAAAATCCTGCAAAACTTTCTAACTGTGCCATATGTAGCTTGTAATGTTCCTTTTCTTGTTTTTTTTTTTTTGATTTTCTGCATGTTATACAGAGATATCTCTTTTAGCCAAGCAAGGTAAAGGAGACCATGTGATGAACCACTCTCCCAAGAGTAACTTTTCCCCCAATGTAACTTTCATCATCCCCTCAGTGCCCTCATACAACAGCTTCAAGAAACTATTATGATAGAGAACATGAAGATGGAACTGAATTGGTAGCACTTTAAGCTGACAGGAAACAGAAAGTTGTCATGCTTGTCTTCTTAGAAAAAATAAAGCTGGACTATGTTTAAATGATTACTTCATTCACTCTTTTACTCTTTCTATTTTCTATATGGAAAAATCTGCGTAGTGCGTTGAATTGGGAATAAGTGAAACATGACAACAGTTTCAGACGCTATATTCCAAGATGCACTACAAACTTTGTAAGGAGCAGTTTAATATAGGAACTATTTTCTTCTACCAAAGCACACCAATCGTATCACTACGCTGAAGATATCGCCCGGGTGCTCGTGCTCGTATCCTCTGTGCAGTGATACGATTAGTGTGTGGAGTTTGGTAGAAGAAAATAGTTCCTACATTGAACTGCTCACTGCAAAGTCTGTGAATTATCATGAGTAACCGGGTCATGATTTCTGGTAAGAGACATTGCCGTTGAAAAGTGCTCTTTAATCACCACTGTAATAATGCTGTTCACTCCCATTATAATCGAGAGACGCCTGACATTTCTACAATAGTCATTTACAACATTAACATTGTCTACCCTGTATTTTTGATTAACTTATTTTAATGGACAAAAAATTGCTTTTCTTCTGGAAACAAGGAAATTTCTAGGTTACCCCAAACTTTTGAATGGTAGTGCAAGTCTGGAACTGGGAGTATATATATGGAATTACTTGTCCTGTTCAGAGTTGTGGGGGGTCTGGAGCCTATGGGAATAAGGCGGCGAACAAACTGGACGGGGTATCAACCCATCTTATGGTACACTGACACACAGGCAGTTTGGTAACTCTAATTCACCTTAGCATGTTTTTGGACTGTAAGTGGAAACCCGACAACAACATGGGGAGAACATGTAAACTCCACACACAAGGAGCCAGGGTGGAGACTAAAACCATTTTCCCAGAGGTGCAAGGCAGGAGTGATAACCACTGTGCCACCTCCAAATGCAGTACAAAACATTCTAAATTTTCATATTGACCATTACAATGCATTATGAAGGTGTCTATACTGCATTATAGATGAGAGCTTCATTTGAGCTTATGAAGTATTATAATCAATACTATAATGTCTTATGAATGTCAATATAAGATGCTATAATGCTTTATTAATTCTTATACCCACCCTTGTAATGCATTATGAAGGTATCTATAGTACATTATAGATGAGAGCTTCATTTGAGCTTATGAAGTATTATAATCAATACTATATGTCTTATGAATGTCAATATAAGATGCTATAATGCTTCATTAATTCTTATATCCACCCTTATAATGCATTATAAAGGTATCTATAGTACATTATAGATGACAGCGTTACCGTAGTTCCTTAAATGGAACCGACAGTGCCAAGCTTGATATATACTGAGCAACACTGTTGTTGCTCTCAGCGCACAATACTCAACTCTCATCTGTTTGACTGTCATTTCCATTTTTTTTTTAGTTTTGGCCCTGCATTCCTTTGAGTCAGTTTGAGAGCTGTTCCTGCACAGTTTGTTGTGGAACCATTCATCGGCAGTTCCAAGTCCACCATAATGCCACTGCTATGTAGCGTAATTGTTAATGTCAGTCTTACAAGTTACATGTTTTGCTTCTGAAGAAAATATTTTAACCGTATTATCCTTAGTTATGGCCCCATTTACAAATGCAGTTTCCAGTCCCATATTTTGTTTTTTTATCCCTGGCATCTGTCCTGAATTACAAAAAGGGGTGGGTTATTTTCTTGAGTGAACCTTACTTCATTATGCAAGATTCCACTGCATGCAAAGCAGGAATAATTGAGAAAAGGGGCAACAGGCTAGAACAACCAACAGAATTTAAGTTTTTGCTACCCTTTCAGTCTGTCATGCAGGTCACCAAAATCTCTCCTCCATGTTTATGAATACAATCACACTGATTCTATGGCTGCTTGTTCAGTTTCAGCTCACTGGACTTACAAAGCTGACTCACCTGGCAAACACTTATCATTTCTCACATGTACGAACCAAGCCCTAGTGCTTTGGCATAACTGGAATTTGTTTCTGTACATTAATGTCAATTTATCTTGCAGAAGCTTGTTAAACATAAATATAAGCCTAATCACCCCAGATAATTCCAAGTTAACCAGAAAGATTTTTGCTTTTGCCTTGCCAAGGCTACATTCTGCTAGTCTCACCCTACACCTTCCTCTGCCACTTAGCTTCCTTCAAAATCATCTGCTCTCCTTAAGTCCCACTCAATTTCATCAATAAAAATTAATTTCTTTTATCCTTAACTATTGTGAATGTGTTTGTAGGTCTTACATGGGTATCCACTGATGGTATCATGTGGAACTAGGGAAGCCATCAGCTTTAGAAATACAAAAAACATTGCAGTTTCCTTTACTGGGTTGTCATTTTGAGGAGTGATGCATAGAAGAGGTATCATGCAAGTTTTGGTTTTCTTCAGAAATATGGTTAAAAGAGGATATTGTGGCGCAGGACAGGGGCTGTGGACACTCTGGTCAATGGGCCTTTTTTGTGTGTTTATTGTGCATTTTAATTACAAGGTGTGGAAACATACTGGGTCAGGCAGTAGCGCGATGGGGTGCTGAGGTCCGCTGGACCAGCTCCCAACAATGGCCGGGCCAGCGGCATATCTTCTCATTTTCAGAGTCAACTTTGCCCGAGTCCATCAGCACAAGTCAGTCTCCCGATTGTCTCCTTGCCCTAAGTGAGGCCAGAATTTAAACGTGGCCACCCTGTCTCTCTGGGTGCAGCTAGGAGAGACTGTTGAGGTTCCAGTCCAGTTCCAGGTTCCATTGGGGATACTGTTTAATTGGCCAAGTTGATTGAGCGGAAGTGGTCACTGTCTGACCTTGTGGTGCTAAACCCTTCCAGGGTGTCGGTGCCCTGTGTAGTGAGCGGTGCTCAGTCAGTAATTCTAGGCAGAGATATTTAAGTAAGTCCTTTAAATGTAAGCATACAATGTAAGGGATTCTTATGGGTAATTAGAACTGGACTCTTTGCCTTCTGTGGGTATCTGAAGTATCTGAAACTACCCCGCATGACCAGGATAAGGCATTAGTCCCAAAGCACCATTGCATTCATGGTCCTGGAGCTAGTGAGGGGCAGTATGGCTTTCTGGATGGCTAGATTGCAAAGGAACTGCTTGGGAAAATACAGAGACAGAGTTCATTGAAAAAAATGAAAATGAAAAATTAAATGATTTAATGACATGTACATGTTTATATGGCATTGAATGCTCTACAAAGTCGGTGCCTTTTTACAGTGTTCACTTTTGTTTTTCAACCTCTAAGTTGCTGCCTCATCGTTAATTTTTGTGAATTGAGTTTTCTTTCCCCCAGATTGATTTGTTTTTTTTTTCCCTCTCTATCGGCATGACAGACTAAAGATTTTTTAACTCCTGTACCATCCATCAGAACGGTAGAGGTGCAATTATGCAGGCAGCTCAGATTGTTATGACAGCGTGAACGGCGGCTTGCGCATATTGACAGGATGAGTAATCCCCCCACCTCTGAAGTATGTCCGGCCAGCAGTCAGCCAGGCTTCTTGGCCTGCTCTCGGACAGGCTGCATCAGCTTCGGTTGCCATGGAATCCATAGTGTTGCTCTTGTGTTCTACAGTCACGCTGAGTTTGTGCCATTTTTCCGCTCCTTTCCTGGTGTTTCATGTTAGTCTTTGTGGATTTTTGGCGTTTTTTCTGAGCGATCAGAGACAGTAGAACAGTAGACCTGAAGCCAAACAGATTGGAATTGACATTCTGGCTGAGAACCAAATTGCTGGCTATTTTGGGGTATGTTCTGAAGTTATTTACCAGAGTTGGCACCATAGAGGGGCTCCCCCCCCCCTACCAAAAATAATCATGCAAATATGCGTTAAAAAGAATGATCAACAGATTTTACTGTTGCCACCACTCCCCCGGGCGACAACTTCTGCCATTTCCCTACCACTGCTTCCCACCTGTGCCCACCCCATCAACCCCCCTATAAAAATCATAGGCTCAGCCATCGGATCTGTTCTGGTTGCTGACACCAGACATCACTACAGTAAATACACCAGACATCACTACAGTAAATACACCAGACATCACTACAGAATCTGAGATTCCTGAGAATCCGTAAAACAAAAGAAAAATTCACTGATCTGGTTTCACAAACAAATGTCGGCCGACTTACAGATAAATGCGCTCAGCCCTGTGTACACTGTTCACTGCATCATACCTTCACTCAAACCATCCAGATCAATGTATGTGGGTTTTTAATGTCCTTCCTGTTTTTCTCCAGGTTTCCTCCCATGGTCAGACATGCGGTTTAGGGAGACTGATGGATAGTTATATGCATTAAAAAGCATAGGGCATAAAGGTTACTGTTGTAGGAATAGTCCACCGCAGTGTGTGCACAAACAATGGATAGATTCTCCTGACCAATGATTCTGTGGTACAGTACGGGACTGACAGCCCCTGTGTGTCACAGCTTAGTCCTAAGCTTCTTTTTGGGGTCACGCACTTAGGGAACCTTACATTCCAGGGAATGAGAGTACAAATATATCCTAAACAGACGTCATATACCAGTCAATGGTTGTCAAACTGCCTGCAACGGAGATCTAAAATGTTGCATCACGTGACCTGGCCACCTGACCTAAATACAGTAGAAATAGTTTTGGAGGAGTCTGACCAGTGAGTGAAGGAAAAGCGGTCAATGAGAGCTCAGCATACGTGGGACCTCCTTCAGGAGAGTTGGTGAAGCATCCCAAGAGGCCACCACATGGAATTGGTGTAGAGGAGACAATAGGGTCAGCCAGTCCCTGGACCAACTGGGGTTAAGGGCCCTGCTCAATGGGGGGGGATCACTCTGCCGACCCAGGGATTTGAACCAGCAACATTCTGGTTCTCAACCCACAGAGCTGAAACCCCACCCAACTAATTAATTTCTTCAATACTTTTTCAGTCAGTGCATAATTTCATATATGTTATTTTATAGTTTTAATGTCCTTATAATTATAAAATGTAGAGAATAATACAAATAAACCTTTATATGGGTAGGTGTGTCCAAGGTTTGGAATGGTATGATATTTGAGACAACATGCAGTATGGTTTGTTAGTTGGGTGTTAGACCATGATGCCCTGTGCATTCTAGAAAGTGCAGAATATATCAACACAGTTACTGTGAAGCATCCAGCATTATTTTTGAAATCTTACATTAATGTGCTGCTGAAATACAGCATAAAAGAGAATTTGTACATTTGTGGTTGTTCGCATGTCCTCCCTGAAGTTGGTGTCCCCTCTTATATCTAAAAGGCCTCGCCTTTTGGCAAATATTTCATTGCCACTGATCACTACTCATAAACCTAACCCTGAACTTGAACATTCCAATAATCAGTAATCAGAAATATTTTGTGAATGCTAAACTTGAATGATGAGTGGGGTCTGTGAATTTGCTCTCTTGGACCACCTGCTGGTCATTCGCCTCTAGCCGCCAAGATCACAGGCCGCTTTGTCGACATTTAATCATAATGTCGCTCAGCCTGGTGCATTGATCACAATGCAGGACGGCAGGCAGACTTCTCTCCCGTTCCCTGCATGTCACTTCATTAGCCCCATGGGTGACTCTGCAGAGGGCAAGAGTGTCGGCCTGGAAAGCATCACTCCTTCTCCACTTATCTTTCGCCTGGCCCCTTGAGGGCTGCCCATGTAGAGTAATTGGCTCATGGAGCCTTGTGCCTTTTGGACTGATTGATGGCCTATTTGCCTGCATGTGTTTATGCTGATATTCCAGGGGGAGCCTGCCAAGATGCCCACACTGAGCCCAATGGTGTGAAATAGGTGCTTTGCATGCTCTTCGTCTACAATCTACAGTTACTGTTACAGTTCAGTTGAAGATAATATGGTACTGTATGGTATCCCATAATTGATTTGAGTGGCTGATAGTTTGGACTGTGCATCTCATTCATTCACATGTCTCAGGATCTTGTCAACTGAAATACTTTTATGTTGATTAGGAAACTTCTACTTGGTAGAAGAGTAACAATTGTCTTGGGGGGTCATGGGGTGCCCATTTCATTGGCTGGAGGGTGAGAACATTGCCAGCTCATCTTCCTTTCCTTTCCCATGCAGCATGTATGACAGACACGTGCAATCCAGCCTTGAGCCACCAGAAATGAACAGCAACCAGTCTCAAGAAGACCAGCTGCAAGACCCTGGCCACCTGAAACGAAAGAAGTGTAAGATATAGATCTGGGGCCTCATTTATGAAGAATGTTCATAAATTCTTGAGGGAGAGGAATGGTTCGTACGAAAACTTGCCCTTCGTACAAAAAATAAAAATATGATTTATAAAACTTCGCGCAAACAGCGATACGAAACGTACGGTTATAAAGATGGAATTTTCTGGATAAAGGCATAGCGTGATACAATCAAACGATATATGTAGCTTTACCTCATTATACTTGAAAAGATGCTAGATTGTTTTCCTTTATTGTCATTTGCACCAAAAGAGTTGTATGTGGTCTTCAGTGCCTTTAAAGTATTTTCATCATTGGTCTTTCATTCGTTCATATCTGATTTTTTCAATATTGCTTTTGCAGTCATGACAAGATTTTTGAAGTTTTAAATGCTAAGACGTGGTGGTTAGGAACCACATATGCAGAAGATATGGATTAGGAGTTATACATGGGAAGATATGATATTTCTTAGTGAAGAGATATGAAAAGCAGTGAGAGGAGTGTGCACGGGTGACTCACTGAGTATACAGTGATTATCAGTCTACAACTGCATATGCCCTTAAGCAACCTTAGGAGGGTCAAAGCCTGCTGGTGTTGCTGCCTAAAATCCAATGCCTTCAAATTCTGCTTATCCATTTCCAAAAACTAAGCCGAGTCATCTGTATTCCATCAGAAAATCTCTAACTCTGCAAGGAAGGATTGGCAAGAACTAATTTTGGGGTGTAAGTTGAATCAAGGCAAGGAAATTGGGATGACGCTCATCTATAATGAATTATATAGCCCTGGTATTACCGTGCAACAGAGTAAGTACTTGGGCTACACAGAGTGGCAGTGAGTACCATCTTTATATATTAACAAGTTGTGCCTATAACCAGTTCTTTTGGGGAAAGTGAAACCACCAAAGTAAGGACCAGCTTAAATATGGGTAAAATGGCTTGTGCATAGATATTAGAAGAGAGAACCATGCCAAGACTAGGCAGCTGCATCTTTACAGTTCTCTTCAAGGTGTGCCTGTTATGAAACCATTTCATTACATACATGGATTACATACATTACATAAATTTCACACATGGTGCATGGATAAAATAGTCAGGGGCGAAATAGCAAGATATTGATATAAAACTGTAAAGCACAGTTCAAATTTGCTGCATGCACAGGGTCCCCTTTTCTGACTCCTCTCCCCTGAGCACTAACCACTGCGCTTCATTCCCGATTGCTCACAGCTGCCCTTCTTCCCAGTAATTACCTAGCCCATATAACCAGTCTGACCAGGTTCCTCAGTGTGAGGAATCGACATGTGCAATTATTGAGTATTACGCTATCTCCCCAATCTTTCTCAAGTGCTTGAATCACCTCCGGTGTACTTCAGCGTGCTTGTTATTTATGATCCCCTGCCCGCTGGACACTTTTCTCGATCCCTCTCGCGGTACATCCCTGCTCTCCCATGTCTGCACGTGCACCTGACTTTCCCCCCACCCCTCAATCTGAGCGACCTGGCTTATTGACCCCGGCTCATACCTCTGAATTTGATTGCCGTCACTCATCTCTGCGGTCACTGTTTGCTCTGCGTCCGGATTCCTAACCACCGATGTTTCAGTGTTACAAAAACATTGTTGTTGAACTTGTGTAGCTTTCACAAGTCAGTATTAATTCAGATCAATCAATGAAATGTTACATAGTCAAAAAACTGACAATAACTAAACAATTGTATACATTTTAGAGGACTGGACCATTTTTATTTCTATGGCTCTGTATATTGCTGTTTCTGTTACTTTACTGTTTTTAAATAACACTGTTTTCCATCCATAAACCTAATTTTCTAAAACTGATTGCCCAGTACAGGAAGACAATGAGCTTGGCAACTAATCCAAGAAGTAAAAATCACAAGGCAGGGCACATCAGAATATTTTTGGTACTTAAACGATTAAACAGGATGACTCCAGAACAGAATAGTTTGAAATTAAAGATTCACCAACTCCTTGGTGATAGTAGACTGAAACACGTAGAAAATTCTATAAAAATCCTCTTTCCTCGTTATTCTGTTCTATGACAAAAAGGCATTTTTCCTTGCAATTAAGAAGGGGCAAATGAATCCTAAGATGTTCTTGCACTCTGTGAAACTCTAACCCATCGTATTAATTATAAACACATAATCTCTTAAATTGTTTTGTTTGTTTTAAAGTATTATATTAGAAGCTGTGTGACAATATTTACTGATTGGTGATGAAGGACATTGACCGTTGCTATTTAAAATGACCCTTTTGGTCACAATTACTTCAAGATTTACAGCTGAGCCCAAAAGTTGAATGTCACAGACTCTTTGGTCTGTATCTTTCAATGATTTTTCTTCTTTATGTTTTTCCATCTCAAAGACACAATAAGTCTCTAACTCACCATCCCCATTGATTTTATTGTGTGATTTATGTGATGATGGATGGATGGCCTCTGGTGGGTCAAGACTGCTCACCAACACCCTGCTACAGCCCCAAGAATGAATGAGTGCTCAGTGACTACTCTTTTCAACAAGATACTGGCAACTAAAGCTTTCACTGCTGATAATTCAGCTAATTTATCTAGCGATTCCTTCACTGTTTTGGCACGACGATATGATTTAATCCTGCAGAAACCTAGATGGTACAGACTACCACACACCTAGACTATATGGTATAGCCTCAATAACGATAAGAAGCACAGTATAGTAAACAGTTTATTACCAAGTATTATATACACTGTACATAGTTTTATGTGCTATACTTTTATGACTGGCAGCACAGTAGGTTTTATTTACAGAAGTATCATCACAAACCGCTACAACTCCATTATAATCTTATTCGGCTCCATTATAATCACATGCGGTCCGTCTTTTACTAAAACGTTATGCAGCACATGACTTTACCTGCAGAACAGCTGCACAAACATATAAGGCAAAGATGTAGGTGAAGGAACATTGGTCCACAGCCTAGGTTCTACAGAAGGGAAGGCCAGGCTCATTGGAAGTTTCTATAATATAAACATGTAGGACAAGCAAGAAATGGAAAATGTCATGGTGCGGCATGTTTAGCTGCTCTACTGTATGATCTAAGCTGTGAAACACGGCGTCTGTTAGTAACTTTCTGAGCGAGTGTGTTGAATCATGGTCTGAAATAAGGAATCAACTAGGAACCAAAGTAAGGAACAAGGAAAGACTGGGAACCAGGTAACATACGGAGCAGACCTAGAAACTAAACATGTTCAAACTAACTGTTGTAAAGGTTGTAATGTGAAACATTGCAATAATTCAAAATGGTTATATGAAAACGATCATTAAATAGAATGTAAATAAAAACAAAATTTAATCTCAAAAAATGTTCTTCCATATGTCCCATATTCATTTTTGTTACAAGAGAAACACCACTGCAGAGAAACTGAACAAAGAAAACTCCAGGCTTTATTATCATCTCATTTTCGTCAATTAACAATCTTTGTTAACGAGCAATTTTCATCATAATTTCCATCGGCAAAATTAACACTGCTTACTGTACAAGCTCCCAACCAAAAAGCACTGGAAAACCTTAACTATAGGTTTAAGTATAGACAACAAAGCAGGCCTACTTAGCATTAAAAAGCTTTCAAAAAACGTACCCCTGACCATATTTAAAAGAAAATTGCACCCTTTTTGCGTCATATACAGTAATCACAGAAAGTCTTGGGATGCTTGCTTAATTCTGTAATTATGTTGCAAATTTACTGGTTTCATAACAAAAGTCCACTGACAAGCGATGTTTAACGTATCTGCACATACCTTTCGCCCAGACATTTTCTTTTTATCAAGTGCCAAATTTTTTTCAACAGACACATTGAGTTCTATTCCTGCCATTTTGCTATTAATTACAATTGTACACTCTCGGGGTAAAAAGGGTAAAAATTTCTACCTTTGCTTGTCACTGTGGCTGTACCCACAGGTTACAATTATTTACCCTTTTTTCTGAGAGTGTAGTCATCGGCTTCCAGAGGGATACTGAAGCGATGTCACTGTTTTGGCATTTTATGTTATTTCAGAGATGCTAGTAATTAAAAAGCACCCAGTGAGTCTGCTGGTCGATGGACTTTTAAAATCAGAACAACTCTTTCAGAACTACAATTTGGGTTTCAGTTTATCACTACTTGAAATGAATGTTTTACTTTAAAACGGGTTGTTTGTAAGTGATATATATTTTCTGTAAAGAAATGAATGAAGTAATGATTTTTGTTATGAAATCAATAAATTTACAGTATTTTTACTGAATTGGGCAAGCGCCTCAAAACTTTCTGTGAGCACCATACAAAACAACAAATATTTTCAAATGTATACTTTTTTTGTTGAGTTGCTTTCAAGTTACGCATGTAGGCTAATGATTTCCACTATTGTCATTAAACTTCATAATTTGTAGAAAATCTGTGGTCATCCATAACAGTCTGTCTGTTTAATGTCACATCCATAATATATAACATGCAGATTAATATATCAATTTTGAGGATTTGTTTATATTCCATGAGGTTACATAAAAAGATATGCCGATATGAGTCTAAATGTCACATCCATAATGTTGGAATTGCCCAGTGAATGTAAGTGAACGTTATCAATTCAGTTTGGTGCAAAACCATACAATAAAACTGATCATTAATGTTGGAAACTGTGCCGGGATCAATGCTGTTCCTTGCTAAATGGTTATAATTTGCCTGTAATTTCACTGAGAAACGGACTAAAGGCCTAATGTATAGTTACTATACATAGAAGAAAGGACTGGTGATCTGAAACTTTAAAATTCTTGGTTACAAATCACTTATGTTTTTCAATCATTTTGAATCTGCAGTCTTTTTGGTGCGGTCTTGTTTTTTGTGTGTGTTTTACTAGCCATTCTTTACCATCATTTGAATAAAATATTACTTCCGTAAGTACCGTGAGAGTCTGAAAACTTCATCCGGCCTCACAATTAATTTCTACATCATCCTCAGAGATCGCTAGTGGAAAGCCGTGTGGGGGAGATGTTAGGATCTATAGGCTTACAGGCTACCTGAACACATGTATCCGAGTGAGCGCTGTTGTCTGATAAGCTCACGGATGATGAAAATTTTTTTAAATAAATTCAGCGTTAAAAATATTACTTCAAAACCGGGTGCTTACGCATCAATGCTTCAAATACAAACGAGTGAGACAGACTGCATTCATAATGGGCTGACAGGTGCAAAAAAAAATAATAAAAATGCAATTTAATTGATTTAATTCGAAGAAAAATACATCATGATATGCAAACAGCAATTCACGAATGGCGAAGCCTTAATCGGATCAGACCTAGTGCGCCCAAACTTTTGATAAAGCTGGATACTTGTGTGTTGTCACAGTACAGGTGTTATAGCGAAATAGTCCAGCAAGACGAAAAATAGCGACGGGTTTGACGAAGAGCCCCTTAATATTTCAATCTTATAACATAGGTTTCTGACTCCCCCCTCGTCCCCCTCTCCGTCGCGCTGTGCGACTCTTGCCAGCGAGGACACTCAGTTGAATCCAGTTTCAGATGCAGGATGAGTCGCGCGTTTCTCTAACAATCAATCTTGATTTTTTTTCCAGCGAAGTCGAAGTTGTATTGAGTCAATGAAAAAGAGCTGGGCTTTAAGAAATGCCCTCTCTGCTCCCCGAAAGGGATTAGATCGCATCGCTTTGCCGGACGCGGACATAGAGATTTTTGGACACATCATCTTAAGAATTTAGGATATCAATAAAAAGTAGGGAAAACTGAGGCTTGGTCCAAAAAGTTAGTTACCGTGACGAGCCAAAACACGGTCTGTTTTTTTTTTCTATCCTTACGTTTCTACAACAACCAGCAAGATTTCGCCAAAAAGCAGACAAGAGGATCACCCTCCGCTGACAAGGCTGGTCGGCAGGAAGAGACTGATCGCCGCTGGGGTTTTAGGGGTCGTCATGGTTTTGGTGTTGGTAGTGCTGATCCCAGTCTTGGTCAACTCTGCAGGAACTTCTGCGCGTTATGAGATGCTGGGTACCTGCCGGATGGTGTGCGATCCCTACGGAACGAAATCCCCGACCACCGCCACCGCAGATACAGTGCGGGATAACAGCCTCATCCAGTCTTTACCTACGTTCATTCAGGGTCCTAAAGGGGAACCGGGGAGGTCGGGGAAAGTTGGTCCCAGGGGTCCACCCGGTGAGCCGGGGAAGCCCGGTCCTCCAGGACCGCCTGGAGAGAAAGGACAACCCGGGCGCCCGGGATTACCGGGGCCGCCGGGAATCAATGGTCCCACGGGGGCGATCAGCGCAGCCACATATAACACTGTCCCCAAGATAGCGTTCTACGCTGGGCTTAAGAAGCAGCACGAAGGTTACGAGGTGCTGAAATTTGACGACGTTGTTACCAACCTGGGCAATCATTACGACCCCACCACAGGGAAGTTCACCTGCTCCATTCCTGGGATTTACTTCTTCGTTTACCATGTTTTGATGCGCGGTGGAGACGGAACAAGCATGTGGGCAGACCTGTGCAAGAACAGCCAGGTAAGGAAACACCGCGCAGTGGCGCCTGTAGGAATTTCTGATTGGGGTAGCCGTCAGAGACCTGTTATTCTGTCTATTCTATGCATCCGCTTAGGAAATAAAATAATACATATTTCGATATTATTATTTTGATGTGGGGTGACACCATGGCAAGAAGTACAACTTTTCAAGTGCAAGAATTTTACCCCTGCTATTTACAGTGGGTTAGAAAATCACCGCAAAAAGGGAAATACTATGTAGTTGTATATTAAAAGCTCTATGAAATCATAATTCGAGAATGAAAGTCGGGATCTTCGTAATTAAAAACGACATTCAACAAGTGGGTAAGATCATATGCACAGAGAGCAGACAATCTTATTTAAGGAGAAAACAAAGACTGATGGGGTCGGTGTATAAGTGACTATAAGTGCAAGGAGTACTCGGGTGTCAGACATGGTTTTTGCTTAAATGAATGACGATCACAGTTATAAATATTGAATCAGTCTACGTAGCAGAGTTGCAGTTCATATGATTTCTAGTGACAGCCAATTGTAAATTAAAAAGATATGTTAAAAAAACTATGAGAACTGCTTGCCTCATTAAAGTCTTCCAAGTGAAACTGATTTCAACTTAAACTTAGTTTGTTGTTTACAAATTTTTCAAAGTGTGGCATAAATAAAAGTGTAACGGAATGTTAGTTATGAAAAGAAATATTTTATAATACTACGTTAAAAGATGTTATGTTGAAATTTGGGTTATACTGTGAGCAAATCTCAAAATTAAACTCATTTAAAATTGTACTTCTTGCTGTTATGCGCATTTTACTGGTGCAAATATGAAATTTAAAATCAATAATATAAATTATAAAAACAATAGAGATTCAGCAGCTAGCCTGCTTGGACCCCTAATAATAATCTTATTCTGAACATTTATATATCCGAGACTACATAAAATGAAATAGTCAATATCTGTTACAAAGAAGAAAAAAAACAACAAAAAATTTAAAAAGTATAACTATATTATAAAAACATATATTATACGTTATTGACAAGGTAATAAACTTGGCCTGAATTGAAATATAACCAACTCAGACGTGGGAAGTTCAACCTGCCCCAGAAATCGTAAGAAATTGTCTTTCCTTTTACTAATATTGCGCTACACGAAATGTGTAAGTAGGCTGGTAAATAGGTCTGGTAAGATGCTTTTCTGATCAATTAAACTGCAAAACCTGGGGAAAAAACAGAGCGAGTTTTATGCATCTTGGGGATAAAATATCACAATACTATAGAAGTCAGCCTATAGGTTGACATAAACTGTTAATTTTGTTAGTGTACACAAAAATGGACCTACTATTGATAATCCAAGAAAAACTAATAAACAAAGGAAGGACAATTTCATACGATTTCTCGGGCAGGTTGAATTTCCCACGTCTGGGCTGTTGATATTGAAGTGCAGGTTTACTTCATTACTTTCTTTCTTGATAACGGACAATATAAGCGATCAAAATGACCATGATTCAACACACTCGCACAGAAAGTTACTAACAGATGCCGTGTTTCGCAGCCTAGATCATACCATAATACAGCGAAACAGCTCGGAAAATTAGCAGCGATCTTTTTTTTTTATCACCCTCACATGTAGGTTTAAAGCTTTCCGTTTATCACAAGGAAAAAGTCGTGGTTTAGACACCTTTCACATCACGACAAACTAATTATTATAGTTAAATTATGATCGTTGCTTCTCTTATCACAATTTCCGGTTGAAATGTAATCGGTTATATAAAAGACACAACTAGTAAATATGAAAAAGTATAGATTGTTCATGTACGCTGAAAGTCCTTTGGTTTTTAATGTTGTCATGTTGATCACGTTACAAAAATGAGCAGATTCCGATTTACCTGTAAATGAAATACAGGTGAATGCATCGATCTATAGGCCTACTAGATTGTTCCTTAATTATTTAGTAGTGTTGCAGGGATGTCGTTTTGTATGAATTTTGTTTGATTTCTTGGTGTTGGATATCTGAAGAGTATTTTTTGTCGTCCTAACTGGAGCTGCCACCTGTCTTTCAGGTGCGGGCAAGTGCCATTGCACAGGATGCTGACCAGAATTACGACTATGCTAGCAACAGTGTGGTGCTTCACCTGGAGCCTGGAGATGAGATATACATCAAACTGGATGGGGGCAAAGCACATGGAGGGAACAACAACAAGTACAGCACTTTTTCAGGGTTTATCATCTATGCTGATTAGTGGGGTCCACCAGTGTCTTTCCAGACCCTGTACTCCCTGATTTTCAGCTTTCTGTTTCCACCTTGTCTATGGAGGTAGAAGGGTGGAAAGAAATCTGCAGCGCAAAGAGGCTGACCTCAAGCTGAACACACAAAGATGGAGGTACATCCAGCCTTGGAGGACATTTGAACTTGCAAAAAAAGAAGACTAAGAAACAGAAGTGAGTCAAATCATTGAGAATTGACCTTCTACCACCAAAGCCGTTACCTGTGTTGTGTTTGTGTAATATTTGAGACCTAATTGTGTATGACTTCATGACACATAATGAGTGCAATAATCAGCTTGAAAATGAAGACAACGTCGAATCTTCATTTTCATGCGCAATTTAAGCACAGGAGACATCTGTGTAATATTTGACAAGTCACATGCAGCTTGAAGTTGCAGGGGAAAAAGAAGATAGTTTGATGTTGTATTGAAATCATATGTATATATATATAAAATGTTATGACAGCTGTGTACTGAATCCATAGATAATACAGCAGGTTAAAGTGAATGTTACATTAGGGGTGTACAGAAAAATGACAACTGAACTGAAATATCTCATATTCTTAACATATCCACCTCATGACAAGAAAGTATGAGGTTGATTCTCCCATGTGCGTGAGTCAAGAAAGCATGTGGCTGTGCTATTTTTTCACTTAAGTGTATTCTCCTGATGAATTATGTTTGGGGTTTACTCACATTTAGGCCAGATACGCACTTTCGGTGGAGAAACACTAAAATATGGGCGTGTCGCATGTAACTGACCCTCGCACCCATTCTGCCACTGACGTAAGGACTTTTAATTGTTTTTTTCATTAGGCACTCTGGGGGGGCCATATTAAGTCACATTCCTCTACATGGCCAAACACAATATTGCAGAAAGATGAACATGTAATAAAACAAAACTTTTTACATTAATGACTATACATTTAGAAATAAATTTTACAATCCAAATATACAAGAATTATATAACAATACTATACAGAAATATATTAGCGCATACAAATATATTACCATTAGACTCGATTCACCTGACGTCTGCCTTGTCCACATGCCAAATCAATTAGGCTAAATGACTCGTGGATTAAAAAAAAAAAAAGTTTCATTCGAAATGAGTAAAAAAAAATTGGTTTAACGGAAGTAGTGTGTCCTTGCAATCCTTATGCTGCGTTCCATTGCTTAGAGGTCAGAAGTCGTAGCTGGATATAATGTCACACGCAAGTCATGGGGCATTCCATTTAAACTCAGAAGTTAGAATTTCTGAGTTCCTAGGTGGAAATTTCAACTGCAACACCCCCTGAAACTGGAATTCCAACTTGGAAAATTGGAAGAAATTCTGCAACCCCCACCCCAAAATTCAAGATGGCTGCACCCTTTATCAACAGAAGTTAAAGTTGTAGTTTTATACTGTTTATTAGCACTTAATTTATATTTGTCGCTCATTAAATCGGTCATACTGTACACACAGTATTGTCCAACTGCTATTTGTGGACATGTTGCTATGGCGTTTTTATGCACAAAATACCAGTTAATGTGTTGTTAACAACTGATATTGCTAAAAATGGCTGACAATGAACCAGGCTAGACCTGCGGCCTGTTTCAGAAAGCAGGATTTCTTGCTTAGCTGGATGATCTGTCAGAATTAAGGCAGTCTGAGCTAAATGTAAGTGAATGAAGAATGAGGTCAAGTTGTCTGGTTAAGTAAGAAATCGTGCTTTATGAAATGGGTCCCAGGTATTGCTAACTGGCTTTCCCACTTGCTGTACTGGAACATGATTAACTTGGGTGTGATGTTATTCCCAACTCCGACTTCTGACCTTTGAGGTAAATGGAATGCAGCATTATCCCAACTTTAGAGGGCATTCCAGTTGAAATTTCTGACTGGGAACTCAAATGGACACAGCATAAGCCACTGTGCATGTACTCATGCTCCTGTGAGAGTGTGACAGACTGAGATGACCAGAATATTCTGCCCTTGTATTCATGTACGTCAGCTGACACTGAATGAATCACATGTTTCTGGGTGGATAATTTTGAACCAATGTGTGACGCGATTTGTCCTTATTTACACAAACATACAATTCATATACACACTACAGACACTAGGTCAGGGGTCCCCAAAGGAACTACTTCACCAGGACATTTGCCTAACTGGTAAGTATTCTGCACTTAATGGTGTAGCTGTGGGGGATTTTAGTGGCAGTGATGAGCAGTTGGTTTGGAATAATAGATTGCAGCCTCCCCTGTAGCATATAAGCTTATTTGGATTGTGCAGCTGATTGCATTATTAATTTATCAGCAATGTATTCTAAACTTTTAATCCATCTAACAAGTACTACCACCATTCACACCACAACTATTGCTCAGGCATATCTGCTTGTTTACAAAATTGTTCTGAATGAACAGGGAAAAAAAGCTGTAGCCCAATAAGTATATAGATTCGTTCTTGAACACAATATGGGTCATTCTCATGAACTCATTACCGTAACATATCAATTTTCTCAAATTATGAAAATTAGACAGACTCGAGTTGTACAATTTCATTGTCTAAAATGTTGATTTTGCCTTTGGGGTGGTTAATCATTTGTAGAGTAGAGGAAATGACAATTGAAGAAATGAATAATTTCTCTGTGTGAAACTTAAAAACTTGTGTTTCATTGACACATTTCATTTTTATTGAAGGATTCTCGTGTTCATGAGAATAACCAAATACTGACATAGTAGGCTACCACCCTGCTGCGATTTTCAGAATGAAAGGGTTTCAGCAGATTCCAGTGAGGTTCCTAACGTAGATTAAAGAGTCCAAGTTCCACGTTCTGCATGTTGTCAAAATCATTGAGGGCGTAACCAGATTTATTGTTTTATGAATTAGACGTCTTACACAGCCGCGCCTTCTTTTTTGGGTTACATACAGTGGGTATGACTGTACTGATGAGGGGAAATATGCGTAACTGAAAAGCATATAACTTTTTAAGCACTTTATTGACTTAAGCGCCTGATGGGAGAATAGACCCCTGTTGTGAATATGATTATAAAAGGCTAACCCAGGCAGATGAAGAAGCAAGCCAATGACCAATGCTTGTGTAATTGTAGATTTTTTTCCCCCCTTAAACTTGTCCAGCTGTACCATGCTACACTCTTTAGATTAAATGTATGCTTTGATCAGATGAATGTTTTATTTTCATATACATGTTTTATTTCATGCATATAAAAATTAAACACTTGCCTGAATTGCTAATTTGACAAGTGTTGATTAAAACTTTTCTTCTCATGGCTCCTGGATCTTAAAATAAAGTGGGCAGTTAGTGTTACATTATGAGCTATCAATGACACCATTGACCTATATGCACTGGTGATTGATGCTTCAGTTTAGGACAGTGTCAGTCTGGGTCTCTTCACACTGAATGCTGGAAGGTCTTCGAAGACCAAAAAAAACATAGTTAGGGGATGTTCACTTTTGGAGAATGAGGTTGCCCTTATATGTGTATTTGAGGTATAGCACATGTCTGGCGTCTTTGCCTCAAATGACACCCTTGATTAGTTGAACATTACCTCAATTCTGTGATCACTTTCAAACTTGTTTTATTACCATGTATTTCCATGTCTAAAATACTTCACTTTCAAGATTGCAAGATTCCATGCCTTTAACTCCAAACATGTATCTTGTTATATTCAAGCATTCCCATCTTTCATTCAATATGAATGTTTGCCAAACCCTGTGTCAGAATTTCCCAGGAACACAGGATCGGTACAATCACTGTGAAATCAAATGGAGATCTGAGCTTCATTAGAAATGTGAGGCCATCTATTTACCTTATATGGATGTCTGCACATGAAACCCCATATTTAAATAAAGACATTAAATCCATTCCCTCAGCCAAGGTGACAATGTGTTTCCTCATACCATTCTCATTAAGTCAGTGTTATCTACTTTTGTGTGCTGGGCCATGCTTCTAGTGGCCTCACAGTTCAATCCATGACCTTTCACTTAAAATGTAATCTATACCCTCTGCTTCTCCATTCTTCACTTTAAGAGCCATCTGACAATTTCCTGAGACAGCTTGAATGGCAGCGAAATAGTTATTCAGCGACAATAAAGGCAATATCTCCAAAATATACAATATTTTAATTAAAAAATAGGTGTTCTACTCTATTAGTTTTCTATGTTGGATGTTTTCTTGTGAATTAACTAATTAACTTTTTTGATTAAAAAAACAGGTAATGCTAACATGATGGGTTGAGCTGGGGGGAGCGTGGGAGGAGAAAAAAATGAAGGAACCTTTTTGTAAGATCTCGCAGTACTTTTCTGTTATTAACAATAAGTACAATGCACAAAGGGTAGAAATAATAAACTAATGCCTATATAACTAAATGGCAGACATGACAGTAAAATGTGCTTTCAGCATTAGACTACAGGGGACAACAAACACCATATCATTTTCAGATTATTTTTATATGTGTTAATTAATAATTGCACTGCAGAGGTGGAAAGTTCAGGTCCAGAAAGTATAAATCCAGACCAATGAAACACAGTTTTTAAATTTCACACAGAGAAATCCAATTTTGTTTCAGTGAACCAGTTGAGTACTCTGTGACTGTGACTCTGTACTGTATGTTCAGCTGGTTGGTTAAAACAAAATCTTCCTCTGGATTTTAACTTTCTGGACCTGAACTTTCCACGTCAGTTGCATGGTGTGCATTCACCACCAGTGCCCAGGAGCACCAGCTATTGAACGTTAAGTGCACATGCAAACATCCAAATATTTATTAAAATTCACCCATAAAGAAATCTGGGAAACTAAGGGCTGTTGCTTGCTATTGTTGAAAGACGTTGCAGCTAGATAATGAATTTTGAATATAAAGCTAACTTTTCCCCCATGTCAATAAGGTTTAAACCCAAAATCCACTTTCTGGAATACCTCCCTTGAAGAAGTATATGGATTAGGGATGTGTAGGTCGATACCGAAATAGATTGTTTTGATCTGAATGTTTTCATTTTGAGAATAGATTCTAATGTTAAAATATCGATTTTTTTACCTGTTAATTTAATTGTTTACATTCTTATAGAAACAAAAGGACTCATTATTTTTCTTCTTCATTTTTTTTTCTCCCATGTGCCCCTAGGGACCCCATACAAATGTGTTCCAAAGTATGGGACAAATCATGTACTGTATTTATGCGAATCAATACAGGACAATGTTTTATTTTCCAGTATGGAACAGTCTGCTTTTAAATAGCTTAGCCTAGTTAACATAAACATTTATTGTTATTTTTTAATTTCAAGTTTTGACTATAGCCTGTGAAGACCATTCCCTCCCATAAATGAAAGGATGTTAAGAACTCATTTGTAGCCAGGCTATCAAGGCTGTCGGCAATTTCCTTATCTTGAAAGGGGATTAACAGTGGTAAGCGCTTGAATGATTCAACCATTCACATAAGTTGTTCTTGAAATTTTACTTGTGATATTACCAGTTCTAAAAACCCAGTCATGGCTGATTATATTAATCTTATAACAACACAGGACTTCAATAACAACATGAGATGCAAATCCAACTGCTTCAGATTCAAGATATGTAGCGAGACCTTTCACTTTGAAGCCATTTGTCACATAGACATCTCTCTGCAATTCATACTGAAAAAGCTGTACTATCCTACCGCACAGTATGCCACACTTAGGCAGTCTGTAGAAATCTGTAAGAAACAGGCTTACCTGCATAAAAGAAACAGGAAACAATATGGCTGTCATGGGTTTAATTGTTAGAACAGAATACATTTAAAGATGATGACCTAAAATGCTCTCCAGTTAAATGGGTTCTACAAATTGCCTTCTATGCACATGAATATAAAAAATTATTGCGTCATTTTTATAAATTGATATAAAATACACTGTACTGTTTGCCGAAGACCCATTTTATGAGAATCACAAAATCCATAGGAAATCAATGTTATAACCAAGAATAAGCTGTCATCTTGTAGGTCAATTCAAAGATTACAGTAAATTTAAAATGTGGTTAAGTAATACTATAAGGACAAAAGTAAACATATAGAACAAGAATCAGGTTGTGGTAATTAAGACAAACCTGAGTGGATAATTAGATTCATCAGTCTGCAGAAAGGTAAACGCCTCATAATCTTGAATCAATGGACAGAATGCGTTAGACATGGACAGCATAATGGTTTAGGGATTAATGCCATCGCCTCGCACCTCGATGGCTGTGGGCTTGATTCGCACTCGCAAATCTCTGGGCGGAGAGCTCTTTTGTTCTGCCCATTCATTTAAAAGTCAGCCATTGCCTGGGATTATCAATCAGAATCTTGTCCACCTGGTTCTGGGTAAAGCCTCTTGTTAGCATCTTGGGAACGATGTTGTTGAGGATATGGGAGTAACCGTGGCCGCCATACTTGGTGAGTCGATTCTTAGTGTGGACATCATGAGCAACCAGGATTCTATCCTCATAGCCTTCTGCCACAAGAAAGGCCAGGCTAGAAACAAGACGGTGCGAACACAGAAAGACAAAAACAATCTTCAGTTCCAATCACATCTATTTCCCCACTTCAGGCCTTTCAGAAAGGTACATATTCATACTACCCTGGTTTTACTTTACCATGTCACTGTTAAACCTTTCCAGGCATGAAGGATAAGAAATTATAGCTAAATTGAGAAACTGAAGCACTACGGCCAGTGAGAGAAGATGATCCCCCAAGACATTTGTTGTGCATTAGCAGTGCAGTGTAAACAGTGAACACTTCAGTAAATACAACTGTCTCAGGGACTTGTTACAAATCTCATTCTAGGTCCCCTGAAACTGCAATTACAGGTGCTCAGAAACTAATAGTAATGGGATGATGAACTGGAACATCCATTTTGGAAGAAGGATAACATTCAAGTAATTACAAAATAAAGTCAAAGATTTCAAGCGAGATACAACCAATATGATTTGAAGATATAATAACAGTATTTATATACTATATGTTGCAGAAAAAATACAGTAATGTTTCATTAATTCCATTGTGTAATTCCACTAGTGGAATTACAGTACAAAATTCATGGTTTGGTACAAACTTCGATTAAGGGTTCACAGTTCGGTGCAACTTCGGTACCGCAAGGAAAATAATTTGTTCTGAAATTTATTATTAAATCTGAAAACAATCTGGAACAGTTGTTAAAAAAAGGCAATACTTCTGTAAATGTGTCTGGATAACAATACCTAAAAGATGGTTATTTGCACATTTTAAAAAGAAATAAGTAAAATATATTTTTAAAAAAATCAAAAGCATCATAATAATCATAATAAACTAAACCCCATCCAAATCCTATGATCTCTGCTATGGAATATGGTCACATATCTGCAGTAATAAACACCTCTATAGCCGTAATTATCTTTTAGCCTAGTCTAAATTTCCTGGCAAAAGCACCTTAAATGCTTCAGGAAGACTAACTTGCCGAGGCTGTTTCTGCTTTGCTCTGGATGCGCTTCCAGCAACATATCCAAGTTTGGTATAACAGAATCAACCGTCTCAATCTTATCAACTACTCTCACTCCAATGTTCCCAAACTGCCAATTATGACTGACTGCAACCAACTTAGACGTTAGTTGTGGCTGTGAGTTGGATACATGCTTTCTACGTTGGACATGTGAATTTAGGTTCTGCCCATCAATAAATATATTAATTTGGTTTATTGTAACAAACTGCAAATGATGTACCGAATAGTAATCAAAATAACTCCAGCCACGTTCATGCACGTGGTTGAAAAATGATCTATAGCTTTATAAAATTTTTAGTTGCTTGATAAAATGTAACAAAAGCTGGTGCCTCATCAGTGCTTTTCACCATATTTTCCCACATACTTTATGAGCACCAAAGAAGAGCTTTGTGGCCTTCAGCATTATCTACAGTTTGAGCTTATCTACAGCCTTTTGTACTAGCCCATACCCACTGACAAAGAATAATTTGCATTTGCAATTTTCATTCCACCACCTGTGCATATTTGTGTGTTATGTACAAAAGTTGGCAAAGGTCAGATCATTCATTATTTTTTGCTCTCAGCCTTTATAGAAATGCATGAAAACTTAGATGTTGTGAGACTGACAACAATGTATTCACCAGATGGCCCCATCACCCCACTATATAATCCCTATTCCTTCCACACTCCCAACCACCACAATCTCTAGCGCCTCTACACACTCTGCACATATTTTTTATTAACAGCTCAACTTTGTGTGACTCAATGTAAACAGGTTCACCAAATTTGAATCTGTTGGTGTTCATGAGCCACCACTAAGTGATTTTTGGTGTGACTCGTCTCAAAATAAAATAAGGCCTATTCTTCATTCATATAATGTTTTTGTACAGTGGTAATAAGATGCATCAATTATTTACTGCGGTCATCCTTCCAATTGCTGCCACTAAGCAGTGTTGCTTTAGTTTTGGCGAGTGAAGTGTTCCAGACCTTCTACTATACAGTCCTATACTATCAAGTTCCTGAGAAGTTTGAAAAATATCTGACAAATATTTTTTGAGTTATCGTGATGAGTGTCTTCAACTACCCTTTACTTTGCTATCACAATGTTTCAATCTTGGTGTTATATGTCAAAATTTGGACAGTTTCAAATCTTCACTCATACAATGTGTCTGCAAAGAGTGGGGGAAAAATCCATCAAATACTTTTTGAGTTATTGTGATAATGAAATAAGTGCCTGTGGTGGTGGCAGCAGACTGGTTCCAAAACCATATGGACTCCCCATCTGGGGAATACAATAAAAATAATGACTCCATTTTTCACAAGTGGGCAATCTGATAGTCATCTGAAACCACTGCGAGCAGGTGAAGGACTTACCAATGTCTCAATAACCCTTTGAGAAGTATTGAAACCATATTACAATGACACCGCTCCATATGATTTCAGAACAAAAAAAATGAAATTAGGTTTTAGTGGGTGGAAATACTCAGTTTTTGGTCTCATTTTTTTCCAGAGCTGTATGTTGTAATCAAGACTTAAAAAGTCACTATATCGGTAGAGTACAGACCTTTGGACTCTCTGGCAGTCACTAGGCATGTCCACTTGAAGGTTAAAGGGGTAATTCAGTATTATGGTTCCAAACAGGTCATACTCCAAATAGCTCCCCATCTTGGCAAATTCCAGGAGCTCCCCATGATCAAATATTGTCCTCCAAACAAAACAAATAGGGAAATATGGGATGAGCATGGTATGATAAACACAGAATACATACGATATATACTGGAACATAACTAAACATAATCAAATAACCAGAACACCGAAAACACAACTAAGTAAAGTAGCGCCCCTGTATCCAGTGATACGTTCCAAGACCTACCATGGCTAGCTGAATCTTTCTGTCCTCTACTGTGTTTGGGTTAAGGGTGTACCTGTCCAGATGGGACATGACCGTTTTGCTGATGTCCCCACCAGCCTCCTGCAGGATTTGTACCACGGCCTCAGGTGCCTTTGAGTTGCGTCCTGGATGGATGATGACGGGACAGCCCAGCTGGGTCTGGGCGTGGGCTGTGGCCTGCAGGACCTTCTTCTCACTATCAGTAATAGGCCAGGACGTGCCGATCTCTCCAATCACACCACAGCAGATATCCGTACCGTCTGCGCCACGAAGAACCTCGCTGACAATGACATCCGTGAGCTGTGACAGAGACACCACAAAACGGTGCTGCACACTGGTTTCATCCACAAATTCATCTGGTGCAGTAGTTACAAGCTACAGCATAACAGCAAAACAATACAATGGCTATAGTGGTCCAGCGTTCTGTAGCAAAAATGTCCGAGTTGAAATTCCAGCTTCTCAATTAGGCCTAATGAAAACCATCAATAACATTGCTGACTCAAACACGTTAACATACCTCTTCCACAGTCATTTTCCTTGTCTCATTAGAATGGGTGACATCCACATAATATCCAGCACCAGCAATGATATGAACGCCGGTCTCTTTAGCAAGCTTCTGCAGTACCCTGACGTCACGGCTGATGCCGGTGGTGGTGTTCTCCACAATCGCACCACCTCCTGCCTGCCGGTAGGCCACAAGCTCCTCTCTCACAGCCTCCAGCTCCTGATTTAACAGCAAGTTTTCACTGTGGTTGTAAGGGTTCTGATTCAACCAGAACATGTTCTTCATCTCCATGGGAATTTTCACCAGATGCTCTTGGCCTGGTGCCGGTGGGCAGAAGGAGCACTCAAAGGTCATGGTCAGATGCTCATGGGTCATGGTTCGGCCCAGCTGACTTGGGTCCAAGAGGCCCAGCACTGTCTGGACTTTGCCACTTAAGGCCGACATCGTTTCCTTTACTGGAAATGAGAATATAAAACACAATTTCCAACTTTATACTGAATATAATACTGATTATTTTGAACATAATAATGAACCAACAGAGATTATGTGTTTCTCAGGGGATGAGACTGAAGAAAATTTATGATAATGATTATGCTGATTCGTAATGCCATGGCAGCCACTGGAGCTATATGCATGATGAGTAATGGCTATTAAATGGGTATTAAAACAGAGCGAAGAACCAAAAAGTTCTAA
Source organism: Mormyrops attenuatus (assembly GCA_026777985.1). Lineage (NCBI taxonomy): Eukaryota > Metazoa > Chordata > Actinopteri > Osteoglossiformes > Mormyridae > Mormyrops > Mormyrops attenuatus. The sequence continues at coordinate 8,553,266 of JAODKC010000082.1, forward strand.
ATAAGATGTTTTTACGATTTTGATTAAAAAAATCAATCAAAAATTATTTTGATAAATCTTTAAAAAGCCTCCTGAGGACCTTTACTTAAAAACCTCTTTTAAAGAGTTAATAAAACGGTAACTCCACCTAAGGGAGTAAAAGGAAGGACGATATAATAAAACATGTATAACAGATAAAGGAGTGCTACATATAGGACATGCAGGTGGATCTTCACCTGTAAGTAAAGACTTGAGTCAGTTTGGTATGCCCAATGCAACACCTTTTGTAGATGACCTGGTCCCAGTGATTTTTAAAGTTAACTTTCACCATCTCTCTAAGAACTGGACTGATTTTGTACATTTTGTAATTAATAGTTTCATCACATTCAGATTGCCATATTTACATTACATGAGACAAAAGCAGAGGTTTGTGATCTGAAGGTGGCATGTAAAACTGTTGTATATCGGAGTTCACAGCTTTCTCGGCAGTGGTTTCTGATGCTCATTCCCCAGCACAACACGATGACCTGGCACCCAACACAAACGTATATTGTACTGCTATGCACCCAGGGCCGAGAAAACTTCTGCAATCACCGTATGATCTTTAGACCTCACCGAGCTTGCAAACAAGACTTGGAGTCAGTTGAAATCAAATAACCCTCCTGCTGTTTACTCTCAACAGAGTCCAAAGGCAACAGCAAGAAACAAGCTTCCGTAATGAAAAAAAAATTCTAGTCAAGTTCAGAATGAAATTCAGTTTCTGTAGCTTCCAGGGAGGGATGCTGCAGAAATGAATACAGGGGTAGAATACCCAGGTCAATATTTAGTTTTTCAAAGTGAGGTTTGATTCTTAGTGAAAATGGACGAATGTACTTTAGTCTACTTTCATACAGTTATGAAAACTATGGATGGAAAATGATAGGGTGTGCCGTATTCTGAGGATTTGTCTTGAGCTTAGTTGCATAAGGCAGGGGTAATTCCAAACGTCTAATTACAAGTGAGAGCTCATTAGCTTCTGCATGCAAGCTTTGGACAGGGAAGTACGAGAGGCCCCAAGGCAAGCTGTGTACCTGGGTAATGGATAGAGTCTCCAGCTTCTCATACAACTTTCTTACTGAGCCAAGAAAAATGCTTCCACAATCCAGTCTAGACCTAACCAGCATGCAATACAGACGTAAAAGTACTGAGCAGTCTGTGCCTCGTCTTGCTTTTGCTAAAATTTTTAAAAATATCTTTTTTACATTTCTTCTTCAAATTTATCAAATGTGTGATGAAAAACCAAAACACCACAAAATTTATTCTCTGTCACTACCTTAATTGGAGTTCCATCTAGATACAACTCCGCATCATTATGTCAAGTCAAATTTATTTATATAGCACATTTAAAAGCAACACTTGCAAGTGCTGTGCAATGCATATAGGCAGATACACAGGATGAAAAAAAAATAAAAACAAAATAAAATAAATACAGACAGGTCTTCAGTGACATATATCAGGGTGTTTCAAAGGCCACAGTGTAAAAATGAGTCTTTAAAAGGGCTTTAACTAATACAAAACAGCAGTCTATTCAAAAACTTGGGGGCAGCTACTGGAAAAATTGTGCAATTTGCATAGTTGGCAGAAGTGTGTACAGATAATTTTTTTCTTGGAGAAGTGGAAACCATTAATAACTGTCTAACTGCGCATCCTATTTATAGTTAATGAAGTTTCCTTTCAATAGTGTCCATGTTTTTCCCTCTATAGCAAATATCGACATTGCCTTCAGCAGTGCTTCTCAACCTTTTTTGCACCGCAACCCAATTTTTTTACCATGCCAGTTAGGACTGGGAGATAAAATGGTAATGATAATTATCGCGGTATGATTTCCCCCTCGATATCAATGGGGAAAATATTCAGTAAATGTTCGATTTGATTTGAGACCTGCCGACACGCCTTGCATCACGATGAAATTACTTTCCCTCTTCTATGACAAGAGCAGACAACATAAAAATACAAATAGGGGACTAATTAAACAAACAAAAAAAAAAGAGAATGCGATATGGCAGGCACGAAGACAAAAGACAACACAATCAAAACAAGAGGGCGAGTCACCAGGAGAGCAGGTATGTGCAAAGCAACCCTTTCGATAAGGGTAATCCATCGAAATCCAATAGTAAAGTCCACAGTAAAATTCAGTCCATGAGAGATCCACTCTGCAAAACTCCACAGAGGATGCAAGCAGCAGAGTTTTTGGAGCGGACTAAAATAACCTGACCTGTCTCCATTCACCTTTGCACAACAACCACACAGCAAGGTTTGTTGAGTTAGCACTCCACATACTAGCTACTAATCTAATAATACTCCTGAGTGATGGGAGAGAAAAAGCCTCCCTCAGAGAACTTGGGTGTTGGTGAAAAAAGTGCAGCAGCCGTGACATCCATCTAAAAGGGAGATATTGTGGATACGCCAGGTAAAAAGACGTTGGTGATGTGGTAGCATTTTGTCAATTTAAAGAAGTTTACGACACGCAATAGACTGGTGCTGACTAAAATTAGAAATACTATGAATTTATTGCGCCACTTGAAACTTTGCCATGCAGTAGAACATACAGAATTGTACTGCTTACAGTCACAGACACCAACAATTAGTGTTGCGACTTTCAGTCGAGTCCCGCGAAACAAACACAGCATTTTATTCTTCAATTCAAGGGAGGTGGCAACTCTACCAGCAATGTGAAACCCATCCCCTGTAACGAACAGTGAGGCAGTCCGAGAAAAAAAACAGCAACACACTGTACTGTCGCGAATTACTACTGTTACGCCCTACAACAAAAAAATTGCACGATCAATTTAATAGGTTAGATTTCAGTTTGCAGTCCATTCAATTTGTCATCCTATTTATCTTCTGTTTAAGGGGGACCCTAAGGGAATTTTAAGCATAAATAGAGCCTCAAAATTAAGAAATTATGAATTATTATTGAATATAATAATTCATGAGTTATATTGTGATAATTATCAATAGTCTGATACGAACATTTTTAACGCCATAACATTTTTGGCCGTATCGCCCAGCCCCAATGCCAGTTCAGGCGCGACCCTATATCAAGTATAGGTTTAAATTTACGCTATGATCAAGCACCCAGTGCACTCTGCAATTTACGCTAATAAATGCCTATTACACAAATCTGACTGGATGTGCCAGTGAATTTTAAAGTAAGCATCTATGGTTTGACTTCTTCGATTGGTTGAGTGTTCACTAGTTTTGAACCAAGACCCGTTCATGTAAGTTAAGTCTAGGACTGTGGCTGGGAAATTTGATCGTGGATCAGCATAGGAGTTTCCTGGTTTTAAAATGCTTACATCTCCAGCTCTGCCTTATGACCCTTTCAGAATTTGTCGCGACCCATGGGTTGAGAACTGCTGATCTACCCAGAGGCTACACTGAACACCCGTTCCACTCACCGTTAAAATACTGTCTATTTTCACATTAACATCATAACTGATAAAATGCTTCCCTGGGGTACTCCCAAGTCTTGTCTACGAACAACTGAGAAAGCATTGTGCACTTTGACTCTAAAGCAGCAGTTGGATAAAAAATTTGACATGATAAATTTCCTCTATAACCCAAATGGTGAAAATCCTTCAACGTGCCAGACTTCCATGTCATATCATAAGCCATCCCCAGACCAAGAATTACAGAAGACATGCACTTTTCTGATAAGGGGTCAACATGTCACTATTGCGTGGCTGTCTCTCCGGCCATCACAATAAACAATCCCCAAAACATCTGGAACAATCAATTCAATCCAGTTACATTTTTATTTGAAAAGATTTAAAATATTCTGCTTGTAGAAAGCTAAGTTCATTAAAGTGTTTTAAAAAATCTACAAAGATCAATATCGGCAGGTCAGGCTTAAAAAAGAATGAGAGAACACTGAGTTTTCATGGGATTTTATTAAGATCTGTAACGTCTGTAGTTCGCACTGACACACGCCGCATATAAACAGAGTGATGGCATTTGACCTTGTGAATAAGTCAAAGAATTTCATTGACCTTACTGCTGAGTCACAAAGCATTACATGGATGGAGATCAATACAGTACCTGATGTCATTATCAGACAAACTGCACCAAAAAAGGAAGGAAATTGCAGCTATATAAAACAATATCTGGTCTTGCGAACACAGAAACCACCTGATCAACTTCTGAGACACATCACGCCAAAAGTGAAGCGACGCTGAATACTCACAGCAAAGACACGACTTTGTCAACAAAATTATTTGAATACTCTACACGACTCTTTATCCTCAGCTGGTTAGCGGAAACAAAATTTTGGTCTGGATTTTCACTTTCTGCATGGACCGGAACCATCCACGTCTGGATATCAGCATTTATATATATTTTTTTTCCGCTCACTATTTATGCAAAGCGAGTTTCCTCACTTAATTCACCCTACAGCCCAAAAGCACAAAGAAACCTTCCAACAAGATTTGAACTGGAAACCTAGAATTATAATCACTCAACGTCCTTAGACTGTATCAATATTTCTGGTGATTATACTGTTTGTTTTTCCTACCCTGGAACCAATGTAACATGTAAAACTGAAGGTGAATGAGCGCAGTTGTTATCGGCGTACCGCCATGTTGCCCAATAAACAAGTCGTCCCTAAAACTATTAAAGTTATTGCAAACACATGTCTATAACACTGACAACACAGACTTAACCACCTAACGTCTTCAAAAATAACAGATCACGTGATACTGCTCTCCAGGGAGAAAACTGTGCATTGATTTTGTTTGGCGACCTGAAATAAGTGTTGCTAAACTTTGTATCTGCATAAACGTTTTTCTACGGTAATTTTAGAGTGTTCAGTGCATGTCTATAAAGTCAAGCCAAATACTGTGCTTAACACATTTATGGAAATTTAGGAGCTAAATAAATAAATCCTAAAATGCATGCCAGTATGTATAACAAAAAAAACCGTTCTTGCATGCATCTTAATGCAGGTCACAAGACTGTATCCGCCCCACTAGTAAAAGGTGCACAAATGGATTCACGAAGGTTAAACGTTAAGTGAAACTAAGTTACTCTGTGCCTCTGTGCACACTACTGGATTATTTACGGTGATGCAAACTAAGTGTTTTTCAGTGCATAAAACGTATATTAATGTATGCCGTATTAGTAACAAAGTACACATAAAAATCCGCTTAACCACAGAGGGAAAAACAATACAGACCTGACAACAAGCGTCCAGCGGTGTCGGAAACGTGAAATCGCGGAAAGTGCAAAACCAAAATATCGCGAGCGTTCCCCCATGATCGCGTGAATGGAAGGAACAGTTGTTTTCACGGGCTTGAGTAAATGATTTATAATTTCCTATAGGTGGACTATACTGTAGTCTATCTATGTAATTTCGCTGTGCGTCTTTGCTTATTTTGAATGTCTTTCTCTTCCACATATACACGGTACTAACCCACAGGGACACAGACCTCACTGGTCTTTTATAATCCGCTGTGTTTGCTTTCAAAGCTCCTTCATAAATCTGCTCCCAAAACGAGCTGGTTCGCCCAGTCCCTACTACTTTAGCAAAATCTCCTAGGGGGTAATTAAATCCAAAACAGAAAATCTCTGACAGACACAAATCCCTTCTTGACAGATTGATGGGGGCAGGTTAAGGGGGTGGGGGGGAGAGTCCAATTACTTCCTATTCCACCAACCCCTTGCTCAGCGCTGCAACGGAGGAGTGTGTCCTGGGAATAACCCGTTCGAGTTGTTGGAAAGAAATGAATGCAATTGAACTGATTTAAACACGGCAAACTAAATATAATGCCCAGGTAATAAGTGATGGTGTTTATTCAGAAGTCTATATAACCAGTAGTGATGGCTTTGGAAGCATATAAATCATTTATCAGAGTGAATACAGACTGATAGTATTGTCAGGACCATATAGTTTGTCTTTCACACCGTTTCACTGTCACACTTTCTGAAATGTATTAAAATGATTTTCAGGGTGATTTAAGGAATTTTCTATACTGCTTCCTGTTCAGCTCATTTAGCTATAACAGCATAGTTACAGCATAGTAACAAGCATAGTTAAACACACACACACACACACAACATTAACACTGTGCTTAACAGGGCCCAAATACTTAGTAATAACTCAGTTCAAGTCAAAGTCAGTGAACTTTATTGTCATCTTTCCTTATACAAGTATACAGAAAAACGAGAATCCACAGAATATACATATAATTGAATTTTTACACATAGTGTAAGTAGACACAGTAGTCAAGAGATACTGAGAAAAAAATTCCAGTTAAGTAGACAGAGAACAGTGCAAGACAAAGAAGAGTGCAAGTGACCTGAGAAGTATTTTAAGTAAAGTGGCGGTAAGCGCTAACAGCTTTCTGGTGTGGAAGCATAGTTCACAGTAAGATTGTTTTGTGAAATATGATTTTTGTGCAAATACAGTATAAATACAGTATGATATTTGTGTGAAAATACAGTTTAAATACAGTATGATATCTCTGTGAAAATTCAGTATAACTACAGTATGACATCAGTATAATATCAGAGGGTGTAGCAGCAGAGTCAGTTTAAAATGTAAAAAAAATAGGAAAACAGTGTAGGTCAGGTGGGTTAAGAGAGGGTTGAGGTGGATTGGAGGACCCTGGGGGGGCAGCATGGTGTTGAGAAGCCTGACAGTCTGGGGGTAAAAACTGTCATGCAGCCTGGCCGATCTGGCTGTGATGCTGCGGTATCTCCTCCTGGATGGCAGCAGGGTAAACAGTTCATGTGAGGGGTGTGAGGGGTCCTGCACAGTGCTGCAGGCTTCTCGAACAGTCCTTGTGGTGAATGTATCTTGTAGTGATGGCAGAGGCACCCCCATGATATTCTCGGCTGTTCTGACTATCCTCTGCAGGCACTTGTGATCATAAACTTTGCTGTTTCCGTACTAGACGGTGATGCGGCTGGTTAGAACGCTCTCAATGGTGCCTCTGTAGAATGTGGTGAGGATGGGAGGGGGAAGGCTTGCTCATTTCAGCCGCCACAGGAAGTGTAGTCTCTGCTGGGCCTTCTTGGTTAGGGAGGTGGTGTTGGTCGTCCATGTAAGTTCCTCAGTGATGTGCACCCCAAGGAACTTCTTGCTCTCCACAATCTCCACAGCTGAACCACTGATGTTGAGTGGAGAATGTGCAGGACGTGTCTTCCTAAAGTCAACAATCATCTCCTTCGTCTTGTCAACGTTGAGGGACAGATTGTTGTGCCTGCACCATTCGGTCAGCCGTTCCACCTCCTCTCTGTAGGCAGACGCATCATCCCTGCTTATCAGTCCCAGCACAGTCGTATCATCAGCAAACTTGATGATGTGGTTAGTGTTGTGTGCGGCTGTGCAGTCATGAGTCAGCAGGGTGAAGAGCAAAGGACTGAGCACGCAGCCCTGCGGAGCTCCTGTACTCAGTGTGATGGTGTTAGAGGTGTTACATCCCATCCGAACTGACTGGAGCCTCTCTGTCAGGAAATCCAAGATCCAGTTACAGAGACTGGTGTTCATGCCTAAAAAAATTGTGAACAAGTCAAGAACATATATAGTTGCTACTTGAAATAAAAGATTTCACAATTCATTAATGATGAACAAACATGAGATCAGTATTTCTCTTCTGTTATTCCTTGTTCCTGCAGTACTTCCTTCAGTAATTCACAAACGCTTACAGAATTAAATATAGTAACAAGAAAACTAAGTGCTTGACATAAAACATGCATCAGGATTCATTAATGATGCGTTAACATGAGATCAGTATGTAACTACGACACAGTTTGTGGTTAATTAATACATACTGTAAGTAATAGTATAATAGTATATTATTTGTGCCCTGCCAAATAAAGTGTTACCAAAACAATGTATAATCTACTGCCACTTAGTCTGACTGCAGAAGGAGAGCAGAAGAAACCCAGAGAACACAGGGAGAGCATCCAAGCTCCACACACACACACACAGAGCCAAGGTGGAATTTGAACCCCCAGCCCCAGAGGTATGAATAAGTCTGTTGCACAGTACAGACCACAAAAAGTATCCTGATTTCTATCTTGCCAATAAATGTTTTCATCTCACCCATCAAAACAAACTCCATCCTCCCTCCCTTATTGGAAGAAACCTCATGGTGAATTTGCTGCACAAAAGCCATTCGTTGGGGACATCTTGATTTGATCAGAAGTGACAAGTGCCATGGTAGTATCTTTCCCAGGATGTGATTCACTCTATGCGTATCAAATCTGCCAGAGAAAGAGACTATTAACTCTCAGTAAATTGCGCCAAGTAGCTTAAAAGCCCCTTGTCTGTTCTAATACTGTTGATGTCTTTATTTTTTATAAGGTGTTTCAAAGAATGGTGTTCTCCATCAGCAGGGATTTCACAGGGGAAACACGTCTCCTGCTGCACATCGCTATTAACCAGAGGTTGTCTGCTTATCTTATGGTTGTGTATGGAATATAAACTGCAGGAAGTAATTGCTGAAATTTGTTTTAGGGACGCAGGCATTTAAGTTACTCTGTCAGAAATGTGGCTATTAAAATAAATTTTAACATTTCAAAGTGGGAGGGAATGAAAGGGAAATATTTTAAATATTTTGATAGGGAAGCATTTTTTTTAAAGGTATAGTACATGGAGGTGGTGTAGTGGTTAACACTGTTACATTTCACTTCTGGGGCCAGGATTTGAGTTTCTGCCCTGGTTCCTTGTGTGTGCAATGCACATGGGGTTTTCTCCAGATGTGCTGATTTTCACCCTACAGTCTAAAAACAAGGTGAATTGGAGTTGCCAAATTTTGTGTGTGCACCCATACTGATATGTTGGCCATCCTGGATGATTCCCCACCTATAGCTTCCAGGGTAGGTTCTGTGACCCTGAACAGGACAAGTGGGATAAGAAATGGATGACTGATGGATGGATGGATGGAGATATAGTACATATTGCGTTATAGTAGTGAAGAACAATGAAGTAGTCCTTGAGGTGTGCATAATCGTATGGTTCCATAATATTGTTAGCATTATGTAAAGTTCGCATAGTAATCCACCTCACCGGCATATGAATCCAGCACAATTCCTATAGACTTTCTGACCTGGTCTTGAAAAACATTTGTGCACCCCTGAACTATAGAGCTTTTATTTACCAATATTTGTGTATCTGTTTACATTTCGTTACATTACATTACGGATCAGTGTTCAATAGCAGTTGCTACCTGTTGGGTGTAATGTGAATAATGCAACACAGCTGCCTAAAACATTCATTTTAAATGAAAAGATAAGGCTTATAGGACATGGACTGGAATTTCCACTAAGAATTCCTGTTTGATTGATGTGGAGATGCAGAGCTTATATGACAGTAGATTGTGTAGTGTTGGGCATACTAGATCTGCAACCAGCCAGTTGTGGGCAGACATAGACAGACTACACAGGACATCTATTCCAGTTTCCTTATCTGTTGGCTACAGCTGCCACCATATTTGTTTATTTCTGTCATAATACCTGCATTGAGTGTGACTTTTGCTTTGTTAGTGGTTGGTAAGTTGCAATAATTTAGCCTTTGTGGCTCCCAATGAATGACTCATTAATTCATGACATAATACCCTACAAAACTGCCCTGACAACAAGTGTTAGCAATGAATGTCGATATTGATCAAGTCTGGCTTTTGCTGGAGCCAAGTACAGGTGGGTATTAACTCTCATTTCTGTCTCCCTCTGAACCTCTCCCTCTATGTAAATTGTGTGTCTAACTTTATAAAATACAAAGTTAAAGGTATTTGTCCCTTTTATTTTCTTTCCCCTCTTTTTTATGCAGCCCCCTCCTCTGAAGATTGAAATAAAGTCCTGGCTTGAGGAAGACAAATCAATCGTGACATTTCTGGATGGAGCACGGTGCATTTAATTAGCAGCAGGCACATGAACAAGGTCCGAATTATCCGATAAACCACTGACAGGCAGCCTAGGCTGTGCCTGGGCTGGGGGGGGGGTTGAGTCTGTCTGCAGAGACCAGCAGCTCAGAGATAACGAGCAGCCCTGTCCATTTAGCTGCCCCTCCCTCCCATGACGTCTTTGCTCCTTCACTGAAAATTGGCACTAATTGCTTCGGATCCCTGACATGTTCTGGCAACTAACACGGCGACTCACGAGCCTTCGCCATGAGCCCCGAGTCATTCTGCTACGTCTGTGTCGTGACGTCTCACCTTTCATGGAGTAAACGTGTGACCTTCCATGGGAAAGCATGTTGAAAAACAAGCAAATAAAATTAGCAGGATGATCATCGATGGGCCTGTAACCTTGAGTGTTTCATGTTAATAATTTAAACATACTTGATAGCTGCTGGTCTGAGAGTACAAATGCTGTTTAACTGATTCTCAGTGTCTCAATGAATTGGGGGTGTATTGTTGGGTAGTACTTGCCTCGCACTGCCACATTTTGAATTACTGTACACAGTGTGGAGGTTGAACATTGTCCCCATCTGGTGCAGGTATTCTCTGGTTATTTTGGATTCCTCTGCACTTCAAAGATATGTAGTTAGGTTAAATGGTGTCTTTAAGTTGCCTATAGTGTGTAACTGTGTGTGTGCGCGTGTGTAATTGTGTATATATTATATTTTGGGGACTGGGGCTGCACGATTTTGCAAAAAATGTGAATCGCGATTCGTTTACTTAGAAATGAGATCGCAATTCTCTGTAACGATTTTTGCTGCTTACATTTCAGCCTTTTTTGTACTCAATAAACTGCAAAAGGAATCACAACAAAACATGATTGTGCCAAACATATGATTGATCCAGGACCGGCATGTCAACTTCTAAAAACCGAAAGGAAAGGCCATTCAATAGGAGTAACCAAAACAGCCATACCAAACGTTCTAGTACCAATTAAAGTGGCAGGGGATATTTTTTCGGTACTTCGGGATGGGACTTGAAAAGCTTTCTCTGTCGAACGGTTATGTAAATACCTTACCTCTGAAACGCAATACAACCGCCGTTTTGAGAACATTTGCAAACTCAGAATACAACGATAAACGAGGAACTAATAAAAATAAAAAATAAAAATAATGGATGCGTGGACAAATTAAGTGACCCAAGCTTTAACTGCGATATCGTCGGAATGACGAGAGATCAGGAAACATAAAATAAAATATTTTGTATAATATACCAGAACAGCACAGTACTGGAATAGTAATTTTGTTGTCATACATATTGGGGTATTTATAAAACAAAAAAGGGGTTAAACATAAATTTCTCAGAACCCCGTCTAGGAGTGATTTAAACAGCGAGGATGAAAATTATTATGATTTATTGTCTGGGAGAGCGCGTGCAATGCTCATGCAAAAGCAGCGGATTAAGTAAACTTAAAACAGATTTTTAAACATATATTAGATAATCTTGAAGGAATAATCATTAAAATAGCAAAACTTGATAATTTGTTTCTTACAACAAGGTAAAAATGTTTTAACGAAACCTAAACTCCCTATAATGTCCGTTTACAGAACTTAAGGTAAGAAAACAGCCTGATCTTAATCTACCTGACTTACGAAGAATTGCATGTGCATTAATACGCATATTGACCAGCCCTATTGTATACTACAGCCATTTTTCAAAGTCAGTAAAAAATACCCCTCCTGGCACTATGGTGTCTTTCAGTGCCAGTACCGGATTTTACGGCTGTAGAAAACCAACACCTTGAAGTACCGTACTTTGGTATCTTCTTGAAGTACTAAAAGTTAGGTACCCGGTGATCGAGAAAGCGTCCTTTAAAGAGAATGCAGAATTGTGGGACGCTTGCGACTCTCTGGGGAAAAGTAGTTTTGATTTGATCCACCTGATTTAACACAACGCAGAAGAACCGTTGTAATTTAGAAATGAGATGGCATAGAGGTGTGAATTGAGATCAATTTTTTTTTATTAACTAATTTGAATTAATTTTGCAGCCCTAGTGGGGACTACAAGAGGAAACTCAATTTTATAAAAATATGTGACTGCAATCATAAAAATACCCTAATTATTATTATTTTTTTTGGTTACTTGTGGTTAAAGATAGGGCTGGGTATGGGTTAACGTTGTTATAGTTAGGATTATGCCCGTAAAAATTATGAATGGATGGTCCCCACAAAGATATAGATACATAATACGTATGTGTCTGTGTGTCTGTGTGTTTGTGGCCTGTGATGGTATGGCATTCCCATGAAGGTGTTCCCCTACCTAATAGGAGATATAATGCTCGTATAATGTTTTTGTGAATTGGTAATAAGATCCATCAAATTCTACTGGAGTTATGATGTTCACAAGTGCAAGTTTCTTCTGCAGTCTCCCTACCTTTTGCTGCCACTAAATGGTGTGTTATAATGCATTATGTAATAATGCTGCCTTGTATAATAACTCAACAAAATGTAAGAAATTTTCATCACATAATGCGTCATCATTACATAACACTGTGTAACAACGCATTACGTAATAACACTATATTATGTAGTAACTCAACAAAACGTTACAAATTTATAGACATTATAATTCCATATTCCCTATTATTATTACCATTATTATCATTGTTATTATCATCATTCAATTTGTTACATTCTGTTGATTTCTTACATAATGCAGCATTATTACATAATGTGGTGTTGCTTCATTTGGTGCAATTTATCTCAAAATTTTAGCAATTTTAGATCTTCACCGATACAATAAGGCTGCAAAGTTTTTTTTAAAAGAAAACAAAATCCAAGTGAAGTGTAAAAAAGATCTGTCAAATACTTTTTGAGTTATTATACTAATGAGAACAAGTGTCTGGGGCTGCCTTTCTGTTTGGTGTTCTAATATGTTGTACTCCTTCAATTTGGAGCGATTTATCTCAAAATTTGACCAGTTCCAGATCTTCACCCATACAAAATCTTTGTAAAGTTCTCAATCCTGTTATATGGAATCAACATCTGCTGGAGGCTCCGAAGTCAGCTGGGCTCCCTGTGACTGAAATAGGGTGGGCTGCTTTTGGAAGGTCCAGTACCTGCTCCTCTCAGATATAAATAGGTTCATGTGATGGATTTGGAGCATACCCTCTCTGGCGGACATGCAGGGGGATGGCCAGTCAGACCCCCTGTGGTGGCTGCCTCCCCAGAGATTGCTGAACTGGAATGAATTTGTTACAGTTGGAATGGAATTATCAAGAAGTAACAGATGCTGATGTCCACCACCTTCAGACAATGATGATGAAGCAATTATAGACCCTTTTTGGGCAAAAACTCTTCTCTTGTCCTTGAGCTTTGATCCTAATTGCTAAAGTCATCTTGATCCACTGACCATGTTCTCCCTGGGATGGACCATAGATGTAAACAAGTAGACGGGTTTCATGCGCCGAAGGATTCATGCTTTAATCAAAGCACATATCCAAAATCATGGTTAATACACTCTGGTAGGTCAGAGCAGAGATAAGACACAACACCTTGCACCGAGTATCCTGAGTAATGTGCTTATAGACACATACTGGGCAATTAGTTACAGGTGATCAGTACTCCAGTAATCAATGAAGCTAACCGGAGAATGTTAACTGGGTATTGGGATGATCCGGAATGGCTCCTGGATCTGGATCTATGATTTGTTAGACAGGAACTGCGCTAGATTCTTTTGGGCAAATACATGTATTACTTAATTTACTTGCCTGGTGACAGGGCTGGTCAACCCATTAGGCGACAGGTGAATAATTCTAAATGAGGAAGCAAAAGCTATCAGATTGTTAATAGGGCTGTCAAATGATTAATTTTTAAATCACGATTAATCACACGCCTTGGTGATTAATCACATAAACAGTCATGTTGCAATAACATTAAAAAAGGGTTTTGTAGTCTATGCATTAAATATAGATACCAAAACCCTCTATGCCTACCAATCATCTTGGTGAATAACACAAATAAATATCTCCTATAGACCCTGTGGCCCTTGCCATCTATTAAGTCTTTGAGGTGTGGGATGGAATCTGGAATCTGTTGGAATGGCAGGAGAAAGGAGGAGAACTTTACGAGACACAACTGAAAATTAGAAGGAGAGGGAATTTTAGCTCCAGAAAAGGCGTTACTGTTGCTGGGGTGCTCTGCTAACTCTATCAGTACAGCAAGGGATGGGGGAGGGTGGAGGCAGTATGAGGGCTACCTGCTTCGTGATGCCATTTAAAGTATGGGTAGGATTCTGCTACAGCTGCTAGATGAAGGTCATGGAAGGTTATGAAACTTATTATTTCCTTTGCAGACAAACCCATGGAGTGAGGAGCTTCTTTTGAGTGACAATAACTGGACAGCCAGGCAATGAGAGCCTGCTGTCTGTCAGCCTGTAGGGTGACTAGGCACTTAAGTGATCCAAGCCACTGTGAGCCTTCTGTTATGTCTCTTTCATTGATCTGTTCCTTGGTTTCAGTACAAATGTTTCCAGCAGTGTTTCTGGGCAAGATGGAGCCACATGGGAACGAGGCTTTTATTTGAAGATAATAATGAGTAGGGTTGAACAAAAGCAGCAGGGTGGAATGAAAATGAAAGAAAAACAGGTACACAAAAGCTTTGGTCAAGGATGGACTATGACTGTGGGCTTGTTAAGGTATCTGCAGGGCCAGTCCATCCAATAGGCAAAATTGGAGGCCACCTAGGGTTTCAGCTTCTGAGGAGGTGACGACTTAGCAAGTTGATTTCATTTGTGCATCACATGCACAGTCTGAGACAGAATGATATTAGCTTGTTTGTGCCCCTAGAAGTACTTGTGCCCTATTTAGCGCTGGCACAGAACAGCTAGTCAATGTGGAGCGCCCCTAGAAGTACCCGTGCAATCTGTTCACCAGCACAGAACAGTTCCGTGATGTGGGGCATCCCTAGAAATACTAGTGCCTTCCGCGGGGTTGGTACAGACATAAGGGAGGGCACCAACTTCTGTGGGGGGTGCCAATTTGCCAGCCGATTTCAGTTTGTCTTGGATAAGGGGGTGTTGCGCTGTTGCAATGTTGGGGGAGGTTGGGGGAAAGGATGCTATTAGGTTAGAATGGCATGATCACAAAAAATTGTGTGGCGGCAAGAAGAAGATTGATCATAGGCCATCAAACAATTTTTTTTTCCGATTCATTGCATACACATGCATGTTGTAATACCATAAAAAAGCATTATTGTCAGGGCACTGTCATTGTGCTCTCACTATCTCCAACCACCAGAGGGAGCCGTTGCGCCCTCCTATGGGTGATACCTGGCACATCTGTTCCTTGTTACCCTAAACATTTAACCCTCATTCTGTTTTCCTTCCATGATCTGACACCAAACCACTAGTGTACCGCTACTGCCCCCTGCTCTTTAGACAAATTTCCCAATGCCCTGGATTTTTCCTGTGTCCGCTCTAAGCCCCGTGTTGCCTCTCTGATGACCTATTCTCCTGGTTATCCACCAGTTTCCTCTGGTCCTGACTCCCAATCACCTTGTGGTCCATCTTCTTTATCTTCCCCCCTCCTATGCTGCTTTTTGGGTCCGCCATCCTCTTGTGGGCATGACAACATAGTCTGTATATTCTGTTTAGAAACGATCTGCTGCAGGCAGAAAGGAAAATATATACAAACCTATACAGTCACCAGTCATGCTGTCTACAGTTCTTTTTCCAAGGTCTGAAAGGAGTGGTGTGTGGCTCAGCAGGTTAGAATACCCACATCTCTGTTGGGTCCTTAAGTCCTTAACAGAGACCCATCTCTGTTGGGTCCTTAAGTCCTTAACAGAGACCCATCTCTGTTGGGTCCTTAAGTAAGGTCCTTATAAGACTCCCCCAAGCTTTATGTATGTGTATGAGATATACTAAACGCATCCCAAAGGACTGTAAATGGCAAATTAAATTTTTACCCAACCAAGGCTTATGCTTGAAAACCCATCTTCATTGTCTCTTTCAGACCTCTTGAAAGATCTAAGTGCTCAGTGAATGAAAGGTATTGAATTACAGTTTTTCCCAGTTGCTTTGATGCATTTCTCACAACAGAACTGAAGTTCTCAAAACTGCTCATTCAATTCCCATAACTCTAGTCAGTTGTGCACATCATAACAGCAATTTCTGGGTGTTTTCGTCATTTTGCAATTGCTTTAGTGCTCAGGCAGATGCTTATGTGCAATTCTCAGCTATATCATACATCAGCGGTTGCTTATGTCATGATGATCGAAATGCATTGTGTAGCCGTCTTTTGCATAGTCTTACACTCCAGACAAACTTGTCATTTTGTCATTGTGTAGGTCATTGCAGTCAAAAATGTTCAACAAGATATCATTAGCTGTCAAGTGTATTTTAAAGGTTTCTACAAAACTTTTTTGGTATGTATTCACAATACTAATGATTCCTGCACCATTTTCATATACATGGATGAGGCTGGCTTCAACTTGGCCAAAGGAAGGAGACGTGGGTGTAATGTGATTGGACAGAGAGCTACTGTTGACATGCCAGGCTAATGGGGTGGGAACATCACCATGTGTGCAGCTGTTTCAGACAATGGGGTCCACACTTGTATCCATCTTGCGGGGCCATACAACACCCGACATCTGTTTACCTTCTTGAACACCCTCTACAGTACAGGGATCTCATTCCTGAAAAGGAGATTGGTCGAGAAAAGTACGTGATCATTTGTGATGATGTGAGTTTCCATCATTCCAGCCCAATCAGGCAATGGTTTGCCAACCAGCCCAGGATGCTGATGGAATTCCTACCACCATATTCCACATTCCTCAACCCAATTGAGGAGTTCTTCTCAGCTTGGAGGTGGAAGGTATATATGACCATAAGCCACATACACAAATGACACTGCTTGCGGCCATGGAAGCTGCGTGTGGAGATATAACAGCAGACGCCTGCAGTGGCTGGATAAGACATTCTAGGAAGTTCTTTCCATGCTGCATTGCAAAGGAAGATACCCGTTGTGATGTGGATGAGAACACGTGGCCCAATATACAGGATCAGCTGCAACTGTAGAATGCATTTAGAGTTTCAGCATGTTTATATTGTTTCCTTTTTGATTTTGTAATTGTTTTTTGTTTCATTTCCCATGTTATGCATTGAAATGCATTTTTTTGCTAGACTGCAAGTGCAGTGCATGTTATGTCACCATATACCTGTGCAATCAACAAAATATTCTTCTTGAATCAATCTTCCGCAATCAGTGTTTTTTATTTTTATGCTTCCTGCCCTTGTCATTCAGATGTTTTGTGCGTCAGAAAATGTTTAGATTTTGCCAATTTTATACTGATAACATGACTTTACATTTTGGCTGTCTTGTCCGTGGACGATGATTCATGGACTTGGCATTTTGATGGCACTGACATGTTCAGTGACATAAATACTGTATTCTAAGTGTGTAATTATAGTCTGTTGATAGTCCACTTCGCATCATTATTTTCTCTAAAACCAGCTGGCACGGGAAAGAATGACTGCTAACCACATAAGACATTCAAGACCTCAGACATTCAAGACTGCTCATCAGCCTGTCCACGCATGGGCAAACATGTCCATGGCCATCTGTATCCTTGGCAAAATGCTGTAACTGAGAAAAAATGTATATGTAGGTTATGTTTGTAAATAGCATGTCAATAGTAAAA
Organism: Mormyrops attenuatus; assembly: GCA_026777985.1. Lineage (NCBI taxonomy): Eukaryota > Metazoa > Chordata > Actinopteri > Osteoglossiformes > Mormyridae > Mormyrops > Mormyrops attenuatus. The sequence continues at coordinate 8,570,826 of JAODKC010000082.1, forward strand.
ATTCCATTTTGATCAAAATCTTTCATGATAGATAGATAGATAGATAGATAGATAGTTCAGAGGTAGAGGATAGAGGTAGTTCAAAATGTATGTGGGAATTGAGAAATAATAATGACATTTAATAATGAAAACAGTTTGACCCTAACATTACAATCTCAAACAATTGTAACGGTATGAGATGAAAAAAGTTGGAATAGCCTCACAGAGCTCAGTGCTAATAAAATGGTCATCTTGGATTGGCCAAGCCCCGGCTGTTAATGCACAGGGGCACGGGTGGCCACTGCACCATGACTGTTGCCACGATACTGTGCTGTCACCCACCACTGCCATGGGGGATGAGACAGGAGCTGTACAAGAAGAGAGAGAAGAGAGATGATGCAGATCCTCAGTGATAAAGAAGCACCGGGACTCGGAACCAATTGGCAATCCTGGGGCAGTGTTTCAAGTGTATATTTAGCACATTCAAAAGAGGAGAAACAGATTAAATTATATGATTTCTTGATAGAGATTAAAAGGTTGCTGGTTGTTTACCAACAGACAAAGCTGCCTACATTCCTACTGACACAGAGGCTTATAAATTAATATGCATCAGAAATGACATTGAGAGTTTTTTTTTTGTAGGTTTCTTTCTGGATGCTTTCCAAACTGACATATATTTGGAAAGTTTGTGTACAGAAAAATGATGTTAATGATGTTACATAAAGGTATGAATTCATTAGCTCTGTGGCATCATATCATTAAGAACATGTATATGTCTGTTACCTTGATGGCTGCAGAACTCATTCTAAGTTAACTTTGAATAGGAAATACATATGATGCTAGAATAGTCTTGACTGATGAAAGGAGTTGATGGAATTTCATAGGCTATGGAGTACACTGTGGAATGAGCAGAACCACAAGGATCTGAACCCAATCAATACAATCACAGCAGATCTTTCATTATTAAAAATAGCTCTCATACACGAAATACCTGCTCTACTCTGTTGACTTTAGACGGAATTTATATTTCCGCATTTAAAGATGTGGATTCGGTCTTTGAATTACGCTTCATGTGTGGCCCTGCACAACCCTATACTAGTCCTGGAAATTTTATAGATGGATAGATGGTTATTCATAAACAACAACATCAACACGTGTAATTTACAGATACATATTTTTATAATTGTATAGAGGTATACATGGACAATGGCACGTCTGTTGTGGTTGGACAGATATCTGTTTACAGTTTTTCTCAGTTGCTTTGATGCATTTCTCACAACAGAACTGAAGTTCTCAAAACTGCTCATTCAATTCCCACAACCTCTCGTCAGTTGTGCACATCATAACAGCAATTTCTGGGTGTTTTCGTCATTTTGCAATTGCTTTAATGCTCAGGCAGATGCTTATGTGCAGTTCTCAGCTATATCATACATTAGCGGTTGCTTATGCCATGATGATCGAAATGCATTGTGTAGCCGTCTTTTGCATAGTCTTACACTCCTGATGAACTTGTCATTTTGTCATTGTGTAAGTCATTGCAGTCAAAAATGTTCAA
>JAODKC010000082.1:8582008-8596509 GCA_026777985.1 Mormyrops attenuatus
GGCAAACGGGAGGATTCCACACGGGGTTAACGAGGAGGTGTGGTCCACATGAGGGCGATCGGGGCTGGGCGTGACAAGATATATTTAATTGAATATAATTGATGTATGCAGTATTATGATATCTAAATGGGAGAATAGTACCAGCAAAGATTTTTAATGCAGACCTATGATATTCCTTCCTGGTTCTAAACTATGTGAGACTTCAGGTCATGAAATTGCACAGAATCCCAGAATTCAAATCTAATGTAATTGTATTCATTCATGAAGATGACTATTTCTCAATGCACCTGTTTTTTCAAGACGCACGCGGCTTGACTGTAGGTGAGCTCACTAAACAGATGGTCTTTTTTTTGTCCGATACGGGACAATCCTGTAATATACTGGGGAAAAAAAATATATATATACATACACACAGTATATTTACAAAGGCCTTCCTCTTTTTGTTAGGGAAACAGCATGTACTTCCACTAATAACAGAGTTTTAATGGGTACATACAGAGCTTCAGTGGGTTGTACTCTGCATCACTGAGCGTGTCGTGACATCCTACATCACCACCTGGTTTCCTGTATGCCTTGTCTGTGGAAGTGGTCGTTATGAATTTAACGGGCTCGTGGGGAGGTGACGTAGCATGATACAGAACTCTTATGAAGAACCTGCTATACTGGATACTACGCTCAATAATAGTGTGCAGCATGCAGTATATATTGGTTACAGTATGCAGTACCCATGTTTTAAAACAGCTATTCAGTCAGCCTCTCAGAGAGACGCTGAAGTTACTTAGGCCCTGTATTATAAGCCAGATTTCTTGCTTAGCCAGATAACCTTGAGGCTAAGTACAGGTAACTCTGATTCCGATACCACGACTCTGGTTTACTTCTTGGCAGGACACATCTCCATGGTAACAAGTTACATGCCAAACCTGTTCCAGAGCAGGTTATGTTTCTGGCTCATGGATCTCAAACGGTGCTTGAACCAATCAAAGAGAAGACATCAGTAGACTGCCTGATGTAACAAATGGACTTTCCCGAACTCTTGAGATGGCTTGTCCGTGAAAATCCTGTGACGGCGGTAAAGTTAGCAGTATATTCAACTTGCAGTCTTCCGGCTGTAATATCTTTCATCAAGCAAGCTAGGCAGCTTTTAATCACAGACCACTCATGTCCACAGGCAAAGATGCATAGGAGCCCTTTTGCTATATGTACTACAGTATATCTTCTAAAAATCTATGAAAAGAGGTGATCTCTGCTGTAACAAGATATTGCTTCAGCATTTTAAGTTGACAGCAGCTCGTGCACACTCCTTGGTTTTGAACGTCGACATGCGCATGTCACGTTCAAAAGCTGTCGCTTTCTTACACTCATTAGACTAGTCCAAAAATGGACACGGTGCAAATATTAAGAAAAATGTATAGAAATACGTAATCTGAAAATCATGTGGTGTGCATTGTCCCCCAAAGTCCATTACTTAAACCACACTTTTCTTGACATGTCCATCTCATTGAGTTTTGCAGTTATTAGCCCATTTACTCTACCCTTTAGACTTTGAATGGTGTAATAATAAATGGATACTTCTGTCCTAAAATATGTCAACGTCTTTGTCATCTTCCACGGCCACCCATGCTTGTATGTGTGTGTGTGGGCGTGGATTATGTTTATATTACATGTGGGGACCAATTTTCCCCAAGAATGTGATAAAAGCCTGTTTTGACATCATGGGGACCATTTTTCAGGTAAAGTAAAGTTACTTGTAAAGTTACCTCCCATGATAAATTTTGCCAGCTGGCTGCTGGACTGCCATGGATAACATCTGCTGAACTAGGAGGCTCATGACCAAAAACAGAATAGAATTCTTTATTGTCATTATGCGTATACATAATGAAATTTTTTGTTGGTAGGACTCCGCTTCAGGCAGTATCAATCAATCAATCAATGTAAACTTAATTATAGAATATTCAGAAAATCATCTTGTGCCCCACTTTTTAGAATTACTGACCTGTACAATGCTCCTGGGAAGTTTCCACAAGATGGCGGCTGCAGGCTCAATTTTCGCTCTTGATTGCCCTCTGTCTTGCAGTTCCAATTGTGATGCCCTCTGTTGTTGGAATTACAATTTTGGATCTGATCAAGTGTACATTTTCAGGATTAGATTTTCATCCATATATTGTTTTTGTGAAATAATAATAAAATCCATGAAAGGTTAAATAGAGTAAAAACAGTAATAAGAACAATTACAGGAAAAAGTCCCTCCCCAACAACTAACATAGATACTGACCTCCCAGACAAACTCAATACGTTCTATGGAAGGTTTGAACAGTGTGCAGTCCTACCTTATTCTCATGCCTCCATCCGTTCTACCTTCAGGAGAAGGAGGTGGGGGCCACATTGTGGAGAAGACAACAGAGGGTTAAAATAATACGATAATAGCCTTTTATCTAGCCCTGTGACCCTCAATACAGGTGCCCCCCAGGGCTGTGTCCTCTCTCCCTGGCTCTTTTCGCTCTACAGAAATCACCTGACACCCCACCACAGCTAGGTCACCATTCTTAAATACGCAGAAGACACAACCATAATTGCACTTATAACCAAATAACCAACAACAATGAAGACCAATACCATGAGCAGTTAGCCCAAGCGGTCTCTTGGTGCCTTGATATCAACCTCCAGCTCAATGTATTGAAAACACAACACTTGTTATAGATTTCAGTAGCAGCTGAATGTTATGCATGAATCTTCAAAGTAATTCATGTCTTTGATGGGACATTGACTGGCAGTGTTTGCAAAAGAAATAGAAACCAGTTAAGAGACAGTATAACTAAACAGGATAAGACTATGTAGCTAAATTTGGGTGTTTTCAGGAGTCTGGCGTATCACACAAAGAATCATTGAAGCAGAGCCCGTTCTTCTCTGTACAGAAAAAGAACCAGGACTGAATGGATTTAACTTCCAGAATTTGTTCCTTCAAGTTCTCTGTTCATCAATTTGTGCTTCCCCAGTGACCTCTGTGGCTCCGATGTCTGAGTCCAAGTTACAGTCTGTAGTGATAGATTGTTCTTGTCAGCCGAGCAGCCCGATACAGCTTGAGACACAAAGAGGGCCGCAGTGTACCTGGCCAAGGCTTTATTTGTTTCCACATGTCAGCTTCTAGCTAAGAAATATAACTGACAAGCAATTATCATTGCAAGTGTCTTAGATTCTGTGCTGTCATTCACCAGCTGATATTTGTCATTTATCTGGACGGTCGCTCATTAACCGCTAACGTTCATGTACTTAAACAGTTTTAGCCAAAGCAACTGTGCTTTCAAGCCAAAACTTTGAATTGCAGGAATGTCTGTTTTCAGTCTGGAAATGAATTTCTGCCCATTTCTCAATGGAAATTATTTACATCAAACCCAAATTAGTCAGGACTCAAGGACAGTCCATAATAATGATCTTCTTTTAAGCCATTCTTTTCTATTTGTCTTTTTCCATTGCTCCTTTGAAGATCTCAGGGTCAGTTCATGGCTTCTGGCAACTCAAAGCATGATGAAAATTTTCATCACTAAATCTCCTTTAGTGATGAAAATATGTATGTATTTATTACCTATTATTTTTCATTTGCAATATGACCTACAGGAACGATATTTCAGTTCAGTGTATGACTTCATGCATCATATATCTGAAAATAAATTTTTAAAAAATCACATATCTGACAGTAAACGACACTTTGGCTTTGAGCTTCAGTTACTGTTTGACTAAGCACTAGAATGCCAAAGATGCATGATCTGGCTGATTTTGAAGATGGTGCTTCCAGAATCTCAGAAACAGCGACCATCCTGGGATTTTCACACAATATAGTTTGTATAGTTTACAGAGAATGTTGCAGGGAAAAAAACCCAGTCAGCAGCACTTCAGTGAAGAAAAACACCGTGTTGATGAGAGAGGTCAGAGCAGAATGGCCAGATTCGTTAAAGTTACCAGATGGTCCACAATTGCAAAAGTAACAGCTCAATAAAACAAGTGTGCAGAAAGGCTTCTCTGAACACACAACCCATTTGCCCTCCATGCAGTTCTGAAGACAAAAGTGGTTCCTGTCTCATAATAGCTAGTGGCCGCTAAGTGTGTGTGTGTGTGTGTGTGTGTGTATATATATATATTTTCAGTGTTATTAATTATGCTCCATGCAATGGTTAAAGTATTGCCAATATTTTACAACAACCCCAACCGGGGGCACATTGGTTACAAAAATATATTTTGCCAATCACGATCAACCTGTTGGCCACCATCAAAATAAAACATTATCCATTAATCATCTACTGCAATCGACATCGACTGATAGATTAACTGCCCCTGGTAAATAGGCTATATAATACCAGGGATGGGGAAGAAAGACTGGCCCTCACAAGATCAGCCCATCAGGAAAATTCTGGAGCTACCTGATGGCCAGTCCATACCTGTCCCCGACTTTTTACCACCTTTCATTTAAAAACCTGGTCTTTATGAATGAATGCTGATTCACTTGTGGCACCTGGCGAAGTCAATCATCTTCATTCTGTTCAAACACATGTGGACCTCATTTACTATTTAATATGTTCTTTTGCAGCTCACAGACAGATCCATTAATTTCATCTTTATGAAAATGATCATACTCAGTTTAAAAAGAACTTGTTACTATATAACTTATAACACTAACAGTTATATACAGCATGTAAATGTATTTATAAAGCATAAATAATATGGAAACTGAATGTTACTGTCCCAACCCCATTATCGTCCATCCATCCAGGCTCCGGACTCCCTCGACCCTGCATAAGACTCTGTTGTTGTAAATAACAAATTAACCCTCTGGAGTTAATTAACCCTTCGGGATATGACAGAAATTTAGGTTTTTGAAAAGCATATGTTTAAAGTTGATTTTAACAAAAAATAGTATAATAACATTCTAAGTGGTCCCAGATTATTGGTGCTGAGTTTGTGCTGAATAAAAGCACATGTAACACTTTGGGATAAATCTTTTTAGATAGGTGAAATATTTTAAAATGTCAAGGCATGTCAGACTACCTCAAAAGTGGCTGAGAGCCCTCAGACTCCAGAGGGTTAAATGGGAAACAATGTATAGTCAATCTCACCATTTGTAAAAGAGTTAATTACTTTAGACGACTCATTTTGCATTGAGATCCCATGACAGGTACTGCTTTTGAGCATAAATCCATATAGGGGATAGGGGTTAAGCACCAGTGGTTTGCTAAGTCAGATTCTTCTAGAAGATGCTGCCCTGGCCATTTTTTTGCACTTGCCAGGATCTACTCCTGGCTGCAAATAGCCGGCAATGCTTCTACCCTGTCATGTGGCTGACAACTCACCAATGTTCAACATGTCAAACAGTGTTATACATACTTAGCATTTTGCGTTCTGTTCACTTTTGGAATCTATAGCCAAACAGTTACAGTATTTGGGTTTGGCAAGCCAAGCCGGCGGAAACTTGCACTGTAAATGCAGTAAATGGTAAGGTAGCCTACATCAATACACAGACACACCCCCACTCTGTGGATTGGGGAGTTGCACTTTGATGTGTACCTGTTACACATTCTAGCACTGTTACATCAAACCCGCATCGGTAATTTCAGCAAAAGCATTAATAAGTAAATTTACATGTTACTTTAAAAAATAACAAAAAAAACATAGTAGGCCAATTTGTTAGTCTGGAGACACTGAAATATTTCCATACTTTTTTTCCTTCTTCTATACTTATCCAGACTTGGGAAACTCCTAAATCAAATTCCAAGCTTTTCCATACTGCATAAGAACTAGCTGAAGAGTTCCACTTCTCAGTTAGTACAAGAGCCAGCCGGTAAGGCTCAGTTGTAAACCACATGAGAGGAATTGAAAGAGTATAGCGAAATGAAGATCGAATAAGAAAGGGGGACAGCTTCTCAGCTTGTTCGTCCTTGAGATAAGACCCCGGTGTACAGCACTGAATGATTTATGGAATGCGATTGTTGCGCTTTTCAATATTGTTCAGTATGGCTTCTCTGATTGCCACCGTCCGGCTTTCTTAAGCTACACCTCAACTGCCTGCTTAGCTGCCCCTGGGCCATAGAACCTTTAATTGGATCTGAGAAACCTTTGGACGTTTCCACCTCTGACATGATTTCCATCCAAGCAGGAGGGCGGCAGGGCAGGAGGGTGTGCCTCTCTTGAAGGGCAGCATTTTAGGAGATCCACAGAGGAGAACAGGTAACAATCCAAAGGACTGTGGCCATATGCAGATGCATGCACACATACATACATGTTTGCAGTCATATATTTGTGGGGACTGTCATTCAATTCTATGGGAAAAACCCTAATCCTAGCAATGACGACCTTAACCCCTACCCAGCCCTAACCATAAGCATAAGTAACCAAACAAAATACTTGACTTTTGATATTTTTAGTTTTTTGATTGCACTGACAGATTTTTATAAAATTTAATTTCCCCTTGTGGGGACTGAAAAAATGGTGGGATTCCCTAAAGGTGGGAAGCAACAGTACCAACGACTACACCACTATCCCGCCCCAGGTTATTTTACTATATATTTTGTTATGTTATTTATTTGAACCATTTAAGAGCCATAAAACAAGCTTTTTGAGTGGCTGTTACAAATGAGGTTTGTAAACAATGCCACCAAGTGGCATGCAAGGGAATCACCTCTTACAGCCACAACAAATCCTTGTGAGAGAGATGTCATTCTGCGGATAAGCACAATGTTGCCCTTATAAAATTATGCCAGAAGTAAAAAAAATAATAATTACTTTTTTTGGCTGCACCCAGTATTTTTACCCAGCATTAAAACACAGTTCACTTCCTGCTGATGAAACAAGCAGGCAGTGTGTGGCTCAGTGAGGTAAGCCATTGTGTTTGTGATGGGAAGGTTGCCAGCTTGAGCCTGGTCTTGCCAGAATAGCCATGTCTGTGGGCCCCTGAGCAAGGCCCTTAACCCCCAGCTCCATGGGCACTGCTACAGGTGGCTGCCTTTCACTGCAAAGCTTGCTCTCAGCTATATACATCCATCCATCTGTTTTCTGAAACCACCAAATCCCACTGGGGTTGGGGGTACTGGCGCCTATCCCAGGAACAATGGGTGCAGGCAGGAACCAACCCTGGGTAGTCGCCAACACACTGTAGGGTGCACACACTCACAGGGCCAATTTAGACTTACCAATCAACCTATCCTGCATGCTTTTGGACCATGAGAGGAAACCGGAGCCCCCAGCAAAAACCCAAACGAACACCGGGAGAGCATGCAAACTCCACACAGAAAGGACCCAGGATCTACTTGCTGTGAGGCAGCAGCGCTAACCACTGCGCCACTGTGCCGCCCAGCTATATACAGCCATTGAAAAAATTAACTATATTATTAAAGAAATCTGCATTTTTAAATCCTGGTTTAATCCTGGTTCTGCTGGCTGAAGGTTACACTGAGCAGCAGGTTGCTTACAGGTTCAAAGTTTCTAAGACAGCAGTACAGAAGCACAAGGTGAAGCAGGAGACACTGGGAATGACCAGAAACCAGCCAGCTAAAGGGCATAAGCGACTTTCTAATGCCAGAGATGACTGTTAACTTATCTGACAGTTTCTCACGAATTGGAGGATGACACCTAATGACCTTCAAAAGGTTTATATAAATATATATTAAAAAATCACAGACACTCACCCATAAATTGAGAAATGAGTGCAAGAAACAATTGTGATGTGGTCTCAATTTTTTCCACTGCTGTATGTCTGTGTCATGGAGGGCAAGATGGGGTAGGCAAAAAGAGAAACACGGAGTAGGCAAAAAGAGCAAGACGGAGCAGGCAAAGGCAAAACACGGAGCAGGCAAAAAGAGAAACACGGAGTAGGCAAAAAGATCAAGACGGAGCAGGCAAAAGGAGAAACACGGAGTAGGCAAAAGGAGCAAGACGGAGCAGGCAAAAAGAGAAACACGGAGTAGGCAAAAGGAAAAACACGTAGTAGGCAAAAGGAGAAACACGGAGTAGTCAAAAGGAGAAACACGGAGGAGGCAAAAGGAGAAACACGGAGTAGGCAAAAAGAGCAAGACGGAACAGGCAAAAGGAGAAACATGGAGTAGGCAAAAGGAGCAAGACGGAGCAGGCAAAAAGAGAAACACGGAGTAGGCAAAAAGAGCAAGACGGAGCAGGCAAAAGGAGAAACACGGAGTAGGCAAAAGGAGCAAGGCGGAGCAGGCAAAAAGAGAAACACGGAGTAGGCAAAAGGAGAACTCCCCATGAGGGATCAATAAAGTGTTGTTATCATTATTATTATGAAACAGGTGGTCAGGTGTGAAATGAAGACAGAAGTGACTTTGAATGTGAATTGCCTTCCAGGAATTTTATTAAACCAACAAAGAATTTTACGTAACATACTGATCATTCACAATCAGATGTTTACTGTAAATTACTGTATTAAATTTTTTTTATTACAATACAAGCTGGCACGTCATATGCAACAGTCTCAGAAAATAAAAAAACTATTAGTTGTTATTATGCTATTTAACTGTTGGAACTTCTGCACCCCTGACTGCCGTTCCAAAAAATGTCATTTAGTCAGCCATTAGTGTTTCTATGGAGCAAAATGAAACTGCTATATTAATGGAAGCCATTAATCTGTGTCGAAAGAATATGTACATATTCTCAAAGCAATCACGCCATTTATACAACATTCTGTAAGAGCAGTGGACCATATAGGCAGAGGGGTTGTTCTAAATGATAACTAAAGAATGCTACAGCCTCTTGATTTATGGAAACCCCTTACATTTGACCAACTTGCTTACATATTATCAGGCTGGGGTACACCCTGGACAGACTGAAATGATAAATTGGTACGTTTCTGTATCTATCTATATTTGTGTTCAATAACCAAACTACAGTGGAATATAATATAAGGTCATCAATTAGGCACAGTTTATTAGCTTATTTTTCAGGTATCAAATTGAGGCATCAAACTAAGTCATACTTCAGCCCAGTGACAGACAGAGATCATTTCCCAATACTAAGTTTAAGTCGGGTGTTGCATTACAAAAATAGTGAGAAAATGAAAAGATGATACTCTTAAGACCAGAAGTAAAATTTAAAATGCTATTCATGTGGAAGGCCAGTTTTTTCTTACCCGTTTCCTAATCTTGTCGTTTGAAGAGTTAGCCCCTTTTTATGTTTAACCATCCATCCATCCATCTATCCGCTTATCAGGGCTGTTGCCTGAAGCCTATTCCAGGCAACACAGGGCACTAGGCTGGGATACATGCTGGATGGTATGTCACAGGACACAAATACAACTCTATTGCCAAGTTATAGACCCTAATTTGTGAATGGATGGAACTTTGTTTTCAATTAGTCAAAATCCAGGAAGAAATGTTTGTAATCCTGTCCCTGTACCTCTTCCCCTCCATATGACATTTGGTTTTCTTCTGAGACTAAGGTAACTGCACAACTGTTTGCCTGAGCTAGCTGTTTTAATTCCTTTTGTCATCATTAAAATTAATATATAATGCTAACTTGCTAAAGACACATGGTGGTGTAGTGGCACAGTGATTAGCACTCTTCACTGCCTCACACCTCTGTGAGTAGGGTTCAGGTTTCCACCCTGGCTCCATTTGTGTGGAGTTCGCATGTTCTTCCTCTGCCGTTGTGGGTTTCCTCCAAGTACTCCAGTTTCCAAATGCTAGGGTGAATCGAAGCAACCAAATTCTCCATTGTTGTGAATGGTGTGTGTGCCCTGCGATGGGCTGGCACCTCATCCTGGGTTATTCCCTGCCTTGCACCCATAGCTTGTGGCATAGACTACAAACTCCTGCAACCCCGAACAAGTGGGTACAGCAAATGGATTGATAATGCCCCTTAACACATATGTATCTCTTTCCGTAATCATCTTGTAGCACACAAACCCCACATTGAGGACCGTACCACTGCAAGTTGCAAACTGTTGTGTCTACGCCGAACAGCAGTTTAGAGTACCTTGGAGCCTTCTTGGAGACGGTGGGTAAGGTTCCTGAAAATGTATCCCCTATAGTTTCTGTGATCTTACTGGCAGATTTTGACGCACACATGAGGAACAATGATTGGAAAGAATGGCCTCTCTGATCTAACTTCATGTAGTCAGTTGTTATGGGACTTTTGTGCAATAAAAAACACTGTTGCGTTCAACATGATCACAGTGGATGAGATGTGAATGTGGCACCCGTAAGAAATGCAGTCCCAGTTTTATCAGCTAAATATCAACTGGGTTATACCATCAGAATCAGAATCAGGTTAATCAGAATCAAAACAAATTCGCTTTCATTTGGATCTGTTTAAAGCTTCTAATGCAGGCTTCCCCAATTCTGGTCCTGGAGAACCATAATGCAACACAGCTTGCAGATTGCCCTGTTGAAACATACCTACTAAACCTGGTAATTAGCTGATTAAAGTGTGTTGGGCAGGGAAATCTGCAAACTGTGCTGCAGGACCAGACTTGGGGACCCTTGTTCTAAGGTTTTACAAGCCTGGGATCTTGACCAGTGCTTGATGTGGGGAAAAATAGGTGCCGGTACTCCCCTTGTCATTCAGTACCAGGTGCCGGTACTCCCCCTGTTATTCAGTACCAGGTGCCGGTACTCCCCCTGTTATTCAGTACCAGGTGCCGGTACTCCCCTTGTCATCATTCAGTACCAGGTGCCGGTACTCCCCTTGTCATCATTCAGTACCAGGTGCCGGTACTCCCCTTGTTATTCAGTACCAGGTGCCGGTACTCCCCTTGTCATCATTCAGTACCAGGCGCCGGTACTCCCCTTGCCATTCAGTACCAAGTGCTGGTACTCCCCCTGTTATTCAATACCAGGTTTCGGTATTCCCCTTGCTATTCAGTACCAAGTGCTGGTACTCCCCCTGTTATTCAATACCAGATGCCGTTACTTCCCTTGTTATTCAATACCAGCAGATATTGCGAGGTACTGGTACTTTGAACAGAAAAACAAAGAGGTGTTGGTACTGCATATCATGTGGCTGTGTACCGGCCCACTTCAAGCACGGACCCTGACCCAAGTAAACTTATTTCTTTCTTTAAGGTTGATGTTTCCAGCAGAGATTAGAATATAGTCAGTTTGGAAACCCAGACTTTTTGTTTTCTTTCACCATCTTCGTTCTTTCATGTTTTTTATCCCCCTTTGCAGTGATTTTTCATATTACGTAACTATTGTCATGTCTGCATGATCTTGTGTTTTATGCCCTTAAAATTATAACGCTGCTACTAAATGTAACATCCATCCTCTGCATAAAAAATGGAGTATCTTTGCATTCATCATCATGTACCTGCAAACTCATTATATTTAACTTCATAATCACATACATCAAAAACACAGAAATGCTATTACATACATACATTCACAAGTCATTTTCAGTAATATTGTTATATAAAGATACGTTTCTAATTCAGTGTGCAAAGATTTGTACACCACTAGTGTGTTTCCCCATCTCAAATGCATATTGATTCACTGCTTTGGCAAGCAAACACAATGCATCTGTTAAAGTGAGCATAAAACGCGCACCATCTGGAAACAAAATGTGGTATTCTGTATTCATTTTGCACTAGGAATTATGCTTATACGCCATATTTGTTGATAGTCCTTAATAAAATAGAGCAGCATGTGGGGGCGGAGTTTGGCCTTGTGAGTTAGGACTAGACCGTGACTGGAAAATCCCCTGGTGCAGTGACGTCACCGTTGGAATCTCCAGCAAGGCCCTTTACTCTAATTACTCCACGGACTGACTGACCCTATTTTCATTGCGTTGGACAAAACTGTTCTAAATAAATGTACGGTAATGTAATAACACAAGTAATCACTGCATATTTGCAGCAGTTAGCCTGCCTCTGCTGCCCTCTAAAGGTGAGAGAAGCCTTAGCACATATCCTTGAATACATTTTGGACAAAGTGGAGTGTTCATTCACTTCCTCCTTTCATTGGTAAGAAATGAGGTATGGAATTTAGACCATAAGAACTGAATGTCCTCTCATGTCCATCACTAAAACAAAGAACTTAAACAACTGCTACTCAGAATTCACGGAACCAAAAGTCACTCTAACACACACTTTCATTTTTTCTTGTTCTGGCACTGCAGCGCCTTGTGAGAACCTGTCATACGAGGAAGGCAGTGCCAAAGCTGTCTCTGAAGGGGGGCGTTAATGTCATTTGGCTTTGCTGTCGTACATCATCTCAGGCTCCGTGTCCAGCTCTGTCAGACAGCAGTAGCCCAGGATTTGGCTGTATCGAGTGAAGGCATCTGGCAGATAGATAGAGAGTGAGTGAAAGATAGTGAAAAACCACTCAGTCAAACAGAAAGCTCCAGTTAGACCTTCAAAAGACAGGTATTTAAGTCTGTAGTGCTGCTTACTGACAGTAATGATGACATAATGAATATATAATGTGACTCTATTGTAGTGTAATGCAAAACCAAGTGGGCCTTTCACCACCTACACCATCTACTTCCCATTATTCTGGTTTTTGTTTATTTGATTTTGCTTCATTTAGTTTTATAATTGTAAAAAAGTAATGTTACATCATTTTATCCATCTGAGAAGATGGATGGAGGAGACTGACGTGGGACATGATCCAGGTATATAAGATTCTAACAGATCTGGATGCTGTTCAACCAAATAGTTACTTCAAAATTAGATCAAGCATGAACTTGTGGCCATAGGTGGAAATTAGCAGGAGAACATTTTAAACTGGATTTGAGAAAGCACTTCTTTACACAGTGTGTAGTTAGAGTATGGAATAGTCTTCCTGTTAGTGTAGTGCAAGCTAAAACACTGGGTTCCTTTAAATCAGAGCTAGATCAGATTTTAACAACTCTGAGCTATTAGTTGAATTCTCCCCAAGTGAGCTTGATGGGCCAAATGGCCTCCTCTCGTTTATATACTTCTTATGTTCTTATGTCTCCTTGCAATGCTATTGCTAAATATCTGTGCTTTGAGAAATCCACAATGGAGACAGTAGGATGTAAAAATAAATGTCATGAAGGACTTAAATCAGGATATAAATAGAGAGAGACCCAGCACCATCAGAAACATGATAGTCGTAGTTCTATTCTAGTGACATGTAAACTCCCCAGTATCATTTTCACAATTCTTAGTGGTCACAAATTCCCTCTGGCTTTACCATTCAATTGATTGAGGAAGCTGGGGCGCCTGTCTTCAGGGAGGTAAATCCCAAAATAATAAACAGGAACTCCAGACAGTGCGATGGCCACACCAATGAGGGAATTTATGGTGTCCCAGTAGAGGGGGACAATGATGAGAAACAGACTGCACAGGCAGTAGATGTAGGCAAACAGCAAAGTCAGCTGCAGGCACAAAGGAAAGGCTTGAGTTACTCAGAGGACTAAACGGACTGAACGAAGAAAATGACTGAATGATGTTCAGGACAACAGGTTCCCATGGAAACCTCCCTGTTACCTTGACAGGCCTGTGTCTGTTGGGCTGTGTGATGCGCAGGTAGATCTGTCCAGCCACGGACAGGCCTACAAACAGCCAGTAACTGAAGCTGAAGTAGTTAATAAGCTGGAAGACATCTTCCACACAGAGGAAGATCAGTCCCATTACTCCCTAAGGCAGAGCGTGATATTGACACCATAACAATACTGATTGTTCTGAGAGACCTGACATTTTATAGTAGAACATAAAATAAAAATCAGAGTACAAGGTTATGCTTTACATTAACTGTAATTCATTATACATTCATAAGCCACATGAAAGTATAAAATATCCTAAGATACCTTAACAGTTTTAAAATACATTAATAACCAACATTACATGATAAAAACAAACATTATATAATGTTTGTTATTAATGTATTATAAATATGCTAAGGTATGTTAGGTATACTTAAATGCTGCTTATAAATATTCTATGAAAGCACTATGAATGCATTATGAAGGTGCACTGAGTATCCCCACAATTCAATAATTACAAAAACACACACCCCAGAGATGCCGATGACCCAGCTGTATGTCTGTGGAGTACTGGGCTAAAACCCACACACAGAGAAGCTGGAGAGAACATGCAAACTCTGCACACACATACAACAACCCTGGGGGTGTGTGACAGTGCTACCCACTGTTCCACTGTACCACCCAAAAATAAACAGATTAAAATCCACCAACACGTTAGTATTATCAAGGATGCACATAACTGGTACGCAAGTATGCATTCACCTTTAAAAACAATATGTGCGGCAATCGATTTCTGTAACAGCACAAATGCGTACTTATTTTATGTGCATTTGTGCTGCTACGACAAGAAATTACTGTGCATTTTAACTTTTATACTGCAAATGAAGTATGAATTAGCATACAAAGTGAATGTGAAGGTGAATCGCGTGCCAGTTATGTGTTCCCTGAGTTTTTTGCAATACGTGTGTTCAGTTCTACTGTCCAGAAAGTAAAAATCCAGACCAGGATTTTGTTTCAACCAACCAGCTGAGCATAAACAGTCACAGTCAAATAGTACTGAA
>JAODKC010000082.1:8602748-8618756 GCA_026777985.1 Mormyrops attenuatus
ACACTGTGTGTGTGTGTGTGTGTGTGTGTGTTTGTTTATCTGTGTCTCTATATATATATATATATATATATATATAAATATATATATATATGCACCCTGAAATGTAAAATGATTTACTACTTTATTATTTTTAAGCTAACGTAATATTTAAATGATATATATTTGAGATATGTATGTACATATATAAAATTATACATATTTGATATGGGGAATTACATTACACTGCATTTATTTAGCAGATGCATTTTGTCCAAAATGATGCACAAGTGAGGCATACAGTGTACACACATACAGCTAGGCTGGGCTTCCAGTGAATCACTATTAAGAAGTACATGCTAGCACCGGTGCAGGAACTATGCACTATGCTACAAACATAGCAGGAACCTAATAAGAGAGCTACTCAATCAAAGACAAGTGCAAAAAAACATATGCAGGATAAGCAAGAATTAAAAGGGGGATTTCTTTCGACATTTTAAAGGCACATTGTGGTCAACTAAGTTGGGTGGTCTCCCAACCACAAGCTGTTACTTCTTCATTCCAGTTTTAGTCAGAGGAAGAAAGCATTACACAAAGGGTCGCTTGCCATAATCCCAAGTGATGCCATATCCGCTGGGTGGAGCCCACGACTGGTATGCAGGGGGAATTTATCCGGTGGGCCATGACATACAAATACTTACACACATGAAAACGGCTAGTCATTCTGAAAACTGACTCTACGCCAGTCTCATCACAGACTAGCACAGCATGCTTTATTTGTTTTCATCAGGCCTGGCTACTACTCCTTTTTAAACTCAGCCATGTCCACTTGAGGAACAAATTACAATTTTTACAACGGTCCTCATGTTGTTTACGTTTAGCCAATAGTTTCATGCAGAATATGGAAACGCCTGCCATTAAACAGGCGCCTTGACTGTCATACTAGTCTTATAAACAAGTCTCATAGGCATGTGTGGGTATGTGTGTCCAGCTACATTTATGAAAATCAATGCTTACAGATGCAGGCAGCAGCGATGAGCCTTACAGCATCGTAGGGGGGCTTGCAGGTGGGGTAGAGACCTTCAACCAAGTAATTGGCAAAGGTGAGGGCAATGACGGCCTGGCTGGCCGGCTCGATAAGAAGGATGGATGTCCACAGACGGATGAAGGCCAGAAATCCGCCAAAAGACTCCAGGATGTAGGCATAACTTGCACCCGACTTGATGATGGTGGTGCCCAGCTCAGCATAGCAAAGTGCCCCGAACATGGAGAAAATGCCCCCTAGCGCCCATATGAGCAGTGACAGGCCATAAGAGGTACTGAACATCAGCACCCCTTTGGGAGACACAAAAATGCCTGAGCCAATCATGTTGCCCACAATGAGGCAAACACCGTTTACCAGGGAAATCTCCTTTTTCATCTGCATCTTGACCCCTGCTCCAGATGGGGCTTTCAGGTTCAGGGATGACTCAGATTGGGTCTGTGACCCGCTGCACATATCCTGGGTCCAGGCTTTCATGGCTACCACCTGCTGCCTACTTCCAAATGTAGGTAACATGAGGGAAGGACCCCTGATTACAGCTGAGGAGAGAGCAGGGTCAAGGAGGCAAACAGATTAAGGTTAAAGGTCAGCTTGGCAGGGAACACAAGAAAAAGTGCATAACTACCAGCAACTTGAGGACACAGCACTACAGAACTTTTTAAGATACCAATATTTACACATTTACCAGAGTCATTTATAGGAAAACATACTATTGGATCAAATCCCAACAGTAAAACAAAACTTGCTTAATATTTTGCCCATTGAAATACAGAAAAGGCATTTCTACTTACCCAGTAAAATATCCAAATTTGCAAGACAGTAGTAGTGACGCTAATCCCTGATAAGACGTAAGACATTCTCAAACTTTCTAGAACAGAGAGATAGGTAAAGCTTGGAAAGGAAGTGTAAACAGTGTTGCAATGTCTCTGAAAGGAGATATAAGTGTCCCCTCTCTCATCCACTAACATCTCTATTTTTGGCACTAGCCACTCAGAAGCGAGAACCTCCATTCCAGGAAAGATGCCAAAATTGGCTTAAGAGGACAGCCGTTCATTGCTTTGTCGTCAGAACCAGCTGAAATGGGCCCATTAGATTAGGGTACACCTAAGCACAGACAGGGTTCGTAAATCCAAACCAGTTTAAATTAAGGATCCATTCCTGAAAGTATCATCGGTCTGACCCAAACAAGTGAGGGAACAAAATTATGGTTTACTTTGTAAATAGAAAATACTTACAGGAAGTGTGTGCACTAAACATGAAAAGATGCCTTTCCAATAGCCAACTTTAATTCAACTATGTTGACAACTTCAGAACACCTATCACTTATTTAATTGAAGAGAAAAAAAATATTTGATTTGAACGATATTGAATGATTTGAACGATGAACAAGTGAGCAGAATTTCAACAGGCTCAAAAGTCATACAAGGTAGCAGATCTATAGCATGATCAGAAAACTTCAAAAATATTTAACGAGATACATGTAAACAAAATGTTTATTTAATTTAGTAACCTATCCATTCAATGCAGGCCTATGTCTACATTACTGTGATACAGTTTCAAAATGTAGCTACAGAGGACAGTGAATGAACAAGTTACATTTCAAATCCGTTGGAACATGTGGATACAAAACTGAAAATCACATTAACACGGGGTATTCTGTTTGGTCCATGGTATTGGCTACATTATTATTATTTTTTTCCCCTTTAGTCATTCTTAAGATGTGAAAAACTAAATTCAATGAGAATCCAGAGAGTAAGGTTAAAAAGCACAGTTAATGCAAACCAGCTATTTTGGAGAAATGGCAATGTCAGTAGTGCGAAGCAGCAGACATCACAAAATCATCTAGAAGGTATTCTCTGG
The DNA here is from genome assembly GCA_026777985.1 of Mormyrops attenuatus. Classification (NCBI taxonomy): domain Eukaryota; kingdom Metazoa; phylum Chordata; class Actinopteri; order Osteoglossiformes; family Mormyridae; genus Mormyrops; species Mormyrops attenuatus. Next base: position 8,605,627 of record JAODKC010000082.1, read on the forward strand.
TTTAGCCAGAGCTGCAAATTGGCACATTGATTCAAGTGGGAAAGAAGGGTGAGGAGGAAAAGGAGAAAAAAACATTTGTTCTTACTCTGTGACATCTGGAATTATTAACTACTGTTTACTGCACAAAAAGAGACAGTAATTAACAAGGTTAAAGGATCCAGTTGTCTGCAATTATGTGACCACATATTGGGTTTTAAGCCCTCAGCGAAGGAAGAGAATATATAAGCCCTGCACAATAAAAAAATCCTCCATTACCATTAAGCTAATCTTAGTTCTTTAGACAGTGCATACACATCTGCTAAAATAAACACGGAGAGAGGGACTTGCACAGAGAAATCGTTTTTCCAGTTTCGGAAAAAGTACAGTTTCAGTTTCAGTGCTGTACTAGTCATTAGACTTGTCTATCTCCCCCCCCCGCTGAAAATAACTTAGGGTCATATTTTGTTCTGCTCTCTTTGGAAGTGTAAAGCCATTTGTAAAGTCCAGATATTCTATATGTTTGAACCATCACACATTGGAGACTTCAATATAATACAATATAAAACTATTAATTTGTCAGCGATTTGTTTCTAACGTCTCATTTTCTCATAAATGAAAGGCTATTATTAAAGGTAAAATTAATAACTCATCTGTATGGTGAACAAACATCACATAGAGAAGAAAAAAAAAAACAGTTCATGTTCTTACAATTGTTCACAAATACTATGTCTTCATAACAATCATGTTTCAGAATTAACCCCAGCATGCACAGAATCTACTGACAAAAACTTCAGAGTAGCACCAAGTAAGGCAGTGAACACTCAGCTGAGTGAAAATATCCATCACTAAGTATTATTAACAGCCGATTACTTGTATTCAGCTTGAAAGTGAAATGATCCACTACTGCCAGGAAGCATTTGAAATAGGTTTTGTAATGCCAGTGGAATGTATAGTGAACAACATACCCTAATCACAAACTGTGTTACTCATTAGCTTCACTGCATCATGGGACAATGTGAAGTCTCTCACACAGTGACTGTTTGTCCTAAATTTCCTCTGTTAGCAAAAGTGTGTAACATAAGGCTCACCAAGCATTTCAATTGCTAACATGGACTGTGTCAACACTGTTTTACCATCCATCAATCCACCCATCCATCCATACTGCTTATCCAGTTTCACGGCAAGCTTAGAAGCACAGGACCATCTGGAAAGGATGCTAATCCGTCATAGGTTGGACGCATGTGCACATAAACACACACACGCATGCACACACGCGCACGCACACACTTTAGAGACATTAATTGGTCTAAATGCTTATTTTGGAAGAACACGCCAACACTACGTATACTGAACTGGAAGTTGAAGTCACAACCAATCAAAACCAGCTGTAAAACTCAGTGTTACTCAATGTGCTACCTCCCTGCTAAACAATTATTAAACATAAGAGGTTTCAGAAAACTAACTTCAGTAAAAAGTACACACTTTTACAGCCAGACAAAAATAAACTCTCCTTTAAAAATCAAAGGCAAAGAAGCATGAAATTCCACATGCAGAAAGGCATTCAAAGGTCTTACGCTCCCTTTCAGTTACAATAAACATTACAAAACAGTCAGATAATAAAACCCAACCTAAAAGTTTACCTAAGGCTTTCAAATATAATTTTACTAGCGATATGAAGAATAAAATGTTTTAATCGACCCCCGGCCCCACCCGCACACAGCAACCAAAACTAAAAGTGTTTGCTGTGAAACACTACACTCCCCTCACAAACCAAAATTCTCCATTGTCAAATGACCAACGTTCATTTTGTCAGAAATAAAAGATGTTAAACTTCTAAGATATTCACATATTGTAAGCCATGTGTGAAACTTTACTATTACGCAAACAGGACATTGACATAAAGGGACTCTGACGAAAACTTTCCAAAAACTGAAGACCTCTAAAATTGAGTACTGACCGGTTGATTCAACCACAAGAAATTCTGCATGTGGTAAATTGCATATGGCATAGACACAAACTGCATAAACTTAATGACCCACGTGGATATCCCTCCAACAATTTTCTATACCAATCATTCAGTATAGGCTCACCCTGAAGCACAAAGAACAAGACAGGGGATACCCCGGGCAGAATGGAAAGGACACACATAAGCCCACGGTCACAAAATGGGCAATCCAGAGATGCCAAACAACATGTTTTCAGACTGTGGGAGGAACCTGCACAGTAACAGGGAGAACATGCAAAATGTACAGACTGACACACAGACACACATACAGAGGTCATGGTGTCAGACCACAGTGTTGATCAAGTGCTAATGATTTGCCACAGCAGTGCTGCAGAGGGTTGAACTGCAACAATACAGAGTTTGATTTCTATATCTCATAAGTCAATCATGCTTATTTCTGACAAAAAGTAGGTTGGTGGTGTTGTTCAGCAACGCATATAATGCGACAAACCTTCCCAGTTTCCAGTTTATGAGAAGTATGGCTTTATGGGGAAATTAGAATGTTCTTTTGCTGCAAGGTGCACTATATCCAAGGAAAAGGCAATGAAATAAAGCAACTGGATCTCTAAGCTTGGTCATGTTGAACTGCTGATGTCTAAAACAACCTCAGTGGATAGGAACCCTTTTAAAAGGAACACATTTATAGACTGTAGCATTGCTCTTAGTCTTTGGGAAGGGTGTGGATGATCATCAAGGTGAGGCAAATATGGTCTCAGAGCTTAAATTTTGAGCCCAGGGCTGGTGGTATGGATGGGAAGTCATCCTTCAATATGACAACCACTGAGTCTTGTGGTGAGGTTTAAAATATGTTGTGTGTGTTTAAGCAGGATGCCAGAAGGGGAGCACTTGGGGTGGGGCTGGCTGAGGACATCTCAGGAAAGGGCTGCAAGCCGGCCTGCCGGTTCTCCTGAAGTTTCAGCACAACCACACGGCAGAAGTCCTCACTCTGCCGGTCGCTGGTGTCCAAGAGTTGGCGCACCTTAGCAGTACGTGTGGGCTTGTTGGAGATCAGCTCGTAGTCCTCTCGCATCAGCAGGTCACGTGCCAACAGAGCATCTAGGCTCTGGTTCAGGCATGCCTCTGTCATCTGCCGTATGATCTCCTCTCGCCGTGCCTGCACCCACTGCGCAACAAGGCCCTGTGCCACAGGTGGGCTGAAGGGCTGGGAGACAACTGAGACATGAACAAACAGATTACCGACTTTCTCTTGTAGCAGTTATCTCACAGCTGAAGGGTCAGGCTTGGAGATCAGTTACTTCTACTCAAGATCATACATTCAGCATGAAATCAAAGGTAATGGCAGATGTGCAGAAGTGAAAAACCATAGGAAAGTTAAAATTACTAGTAGGTGGAAATTAAGGGGTAGGTACTTTATAAAGGCCCTGCCCACATGGTTTCACTATAAATGCAATATGCCAAAGTGCACGCTTTACTCAGTCTGTACAGGTAAGGAATGGAGCATACCTTGGTGATGGGGTTCACAAGTGCTCTCTGGGATGCTGGATTTGCAGGGGATGTTGTACTTCGACATAGGTTGGGTACTCTGGCCGTACTGCACATTGTCCTCAAGGCTGGGCACCACCAGTGGCTTTGGGGGGTCAGGGAACTGGGTCGTCATAGAGAGTTGGTTGATATCTAAGAAATTTAAAACATTTGTTTTTATAATAAATGAAAAAGCCTTTGCCCATTTTCAACGATTTTACAAATTTTTCACATAATACAAAAGTTTAAATAGAGACCGATGGATGTGAAAGTGGACTTTCTCATTTCTTTGCTGCATATGGCAATCAAAGACACAAACTTCAGTTAATTCCACTGGTAATTAAATGAAGACAAAATAAGGGTCAGCAGTTTGACCAAATAATCAGGCCTGATCTAACCTGATCACCCAACAACCTGTTTTCTATATCTAGTATAGGGTTGCAGGAGGCAGCAGAAATGCTGGACTGAATGCCAGCCCATCACAGGGCACACACTCAAGACACACAATCATGGACTAAGGGCAGTTTAGGGACACCAGCTGACTAAAACTCATGCTTCAGGACTGCAGGAGGAAACCCACACCGGCACTAAATGTATTGATACACTGTAGGGTCAGCATTAGATAACATTCTATAGGGCTCAAAAATAAAAAAGTAAAGTACATTATTTATATTGTGTATCTAAAAACACTACACTGCACAGTAACAACCAGATACAAGTATGGACCTGGAAGGCTTTCAGTGAGGGGAATCATAATTAATGATTTAACAGCTTTGAACGGAGGTTCATACTAGAGAGCAATAAGACAAATCAAAATAACAAGTCTATATAAAAATGGGAGAACAAAGTTCCGAATGGTCAAAATTCAGACATCAAAAGTTCAATCTGTCTTTTGCTTGCATGAAAATATGACAAAGTAACAAGTAACAAGTCCATTTAAATTTCAGTACTTTTAAGATTTATATTGTGGCGTTACTGTTTTATAATTAATATACTCATGTTCTTTCTTAAGCTGTCAGCTTTGCGTTTAAGGATGGCATACACGAGGAATTTTAGACCAATTTCAAATCTCCTATTTTAGCAATATTTTAGAGATACTAGTTTTTAATAAGTCAAGTTTTTTAAAAAAAAAAAAACTGAAATACTAAACCAGAAATGTTTCAATCAGGTTTTAGGACATCACAGCACAGAGACGGCCCTATTAAAATTAGTAAACGATGACAGAAACAAGCCTACAGCTCTGCTGCTACTTGACCTGAACGCTGCTTTTGATACTGTGGATTACCAGATTCTTTTAGACTGATTTAGACAGATTAACTGACCATGTTGGCCTCTTTGTAATTGTTTTTAACTGGTTTACCTCCAGTCTTTGCGGAGGAAAATCTGGTCTTCAGCATTTTGCTTAATTTAGCTTTACTTGGTATTTTTTCACTATTTGATTTATTTTTCTCTGGTGCTGTTGCTTTTTGTTTACCCTTGGCACTTTCCTTAGGACACTTTGTTCCCTGCTGTTTCTTTTCAACTAGGGCTTTCCTCACATTATTAATACTGAACACGTCTCTTTGTGGATCTCGTGACACAGGACTCCTTCCTCACAATCCTGGGAGTAGCCACAAACATGGTGAAAGACACATCAGAACATGGATTTGTTGATTCACTAACACATCTCCTTCCAGAAATCTGGACTGGTAGGCAGATGTTGGTTGATTCACTTGGCGGGCCCAGGCTTTGCGATGTCAGACAAATGATACTCAGTCCAACGGAAGTATCTGAACTTTGACTTGGTGAATGGATGTTGGCTAATTCAGCAGATGGACCAGGAGTTCGAATTGGCAGACTGACGTCGGCTGACATATGAACAGAAGCTGACGTCAAAGACACTGTCTCTAGTTCGCCTTGGATTCAGGGGCCATATACCCGTCGCCTTGCAACCAACTACAGCTTTTTCTGGGTTGCATTTTATTCCACACAGGCATGAATACATCACTGAACGAGTTTGTTGAGTCCTTGACCTGAATACCATGCATGACAAAATTTGCTCTGGTTACAGAATTCCTGTTTCAGTGGCTTCAATACTGCGACATCCAGTGGTTGCAGTTCATGTGATGCATGAGCTGGCAAGAGAAGTATCATGATTATTATTCTCTACAATGGTGAATGCTTCTGCATCAATGTGTGATCGATCTCCATTCATAATTAGGGAATTGCCCAGTAGTTTATGGCAGATCAAAAACATGATGAACTGTTGAGTATTTTCAGAGTCAGTCGTAAACTGAGAGCCATGTGGCTATCCATCACTAATTTCAGGTTTACTCCACGCACCTTTGCAGATAATAAATGGTGGCAAAAATACACTTGCTGTTGAACACCAAGCAATAATGCTAACTGTTTTGCAATCAAGTAATACAGGTAGGTTCATCTTCCTCATCAGGACTGAATGTTGTTTTAGGACTGGTAGATTGCTTCGTATCAATTCTTTGTTGTATGTATAGTCTGCCAGTGTTTTCCTCTGTATCCTAGATGCAGCTGCAACCGACCTGACTGATGACCCATTTTTAACTGCAGCAATAGCATTCTTTAGAGACTCTTCACTCCAACCTCCATGCTTGCCAATGACTACCACTTCTAAATACAACTACAAATAAGACAAACAAGGTCATGTTCAGCAAAAAGCCCCCACAATGTGGCTCAAATAATGAACTTAAGCCTAATAGTTGCTCTTGTTTACTCACACATATCACGATACAATACAGGGATCCTAATACCTTGCAGCAACAGGTGTAGTTTAAAACTCCAGTATTAGAACTTTGGATAAATTCACCATGGTGTGACAAAAATGACCACTAAGCAGGATAGTTATTAATGATTCATTAAGAAAAAAAAAATCTAAACAGTTGCTAGCAATGGCTGCAGATATATGATGTTTGGAAACCACTATAATGCTTAACATTTTATTTTAAATTGTTCAAAAAATCGCAACGTCATTTTAGCCGTTTTACTTGGATGCCGTCTTGAAAAAGGTCACCATGGTGAAAAGCCCTCTGTAAGGAGCAGCGAGGCAGTCAGTGAAATAAACCCAGGAATAAACCGGACTGTTGGCATATTACTAGTGTTACGCCCTATGACAAAAAAATTATTGTTGTATGAATTATTAAAACCAGATTTCGGTTTGCAGTCCATTCAATATGTCATGTTTCTAATGTTCTGTTTAAGGGGGATCCAAAGGGAATTTTAAGCATAAATAAATGTGGTCAAAATGTATCCCAGACCACCTTGGCCAGTGGTTCGAGTGATTGGATCATAATGCGTCTTGGTGGTATTTAGCTCTGTCCACTTCGGATCCAATCACCCAAGATGCATTTAAAAAGCGTAAACAGGACCTTAAAGTCTTCACACTGCTGACCTGTTTGCTTTCCTTTCGATTGTAAAATTCTTTTATTAGTTTATGAGGCACTACATGTCCTTGCACCAGACTACCTCTCAAATGCTTATGGGTTATGAACCAGGAAGGCCCCTCAAATGCTCCAGTTCCCTTCTTAGCTATTCTAAGGCAGAAAAACAACATTTAGTGAAGCTATTTTTAGCCACCATGCTCCAAGCCTTCCTGAGGATGAAAGGTGCTGAAAATATTGATATTGTTCAACATTAACTAAAAACTCATGTTTATTCTGGCAGTCTGTTTTTTATGTAACATCTTATATTCTTATGATTTCAGTATATATACCTATTTTATTCTATTTATTCTTTTATTTATTTTTTCATTGTTCTATTTTTTCTTTTTACTATAGATAAATTCAGTTTATAAATTAATTTCATTCATTTCATTCGCTTGTAAAGCACTTTGAATTGCATTTCGGTTGTTTGAAATATGGTATATAAAGTTTGACTGATTGATTGAGTGATTGATTGATAAGCGCAATAAAGTTCAGGATGGATCCACAACAATATGAAGTAGTGCAATAGATGCAAGGATGCTTTAGAGCTGCAACGTTAGCTGAATGGGCAGCATCTTATTTGTTAAATAAATTACGCATTGAAGTATTGAAGATTGTGTTTTAACTAGGCAGCAAAATATCAGAAAATCAGTAAAATCAAGCATCTGTTTGGTCCATCCATCCATCCATCCATCCATCCATCCATCCATCCATCCATCTCAGGGTCATGGGGGGCCTACAACAAATTCCAAATAGCACAGGCCCCAAGGTAGGGGACAGGACCTGGATGGGATGCCATCATCGCAGGACATGCCAAAATACATACTATGCATAAATCAGAAACACCAATTAACCTGACTGCACAGCTGCATGAAGAAATTGAAATTCCCAGAGGAAACCTACACTACGTAGATACAAACTCCACACACCAAGTGAAGGTGGAATTCAAACCCCCATCCCTGGAGGTAGGAGGCAACAGGAGCACAAAGTAAGCCAATGGACAACTCAAATATAAAAACATGGAGGAGAGAACATTTTTCCATTTTACTGTATTTTAGTCTGCCAAACATATTGCTTGTTATCAAAGACAAACAGGCTTAAGAGAAGTGTGTGATTTAATAGGACTGAAACGGAAGGGTCATGCCTTTATTGGGTGGGTCGTTGATGGTGAGGAACTGTGGCTGGTCAGGTTCTTGAGAGGAGTAAGAACAGGATCCAGAGCCCGAAGTGGAGCTTGTGTCCTGTCATTAAACATACACAGAAAAAGGGATTAAGAGTCAAGGTCACCAACTGAAAATAGCCACAAGAACAAGAAGCATCCAAATTAAATAAATTAATAAACACACAAGATCTACTTGATAGAGCTGTAGGACAACATATGAAAAACGTGAGCTATTCAGTTAGCCACTAATCTTGCTAAATGGGGAACATGCAAATACCCAGCACAGTATCACATTCAACGCTTCTTTGAAAGGTGCTACTTTGCATAACTGGAAATCTGTTCAAATGTGTTACAAACACAGAATGTTGTCAAAATACCACAGCATATGGCCCTGCACAGTATTTTTAAACCATAATGTTGCAAGTTCTCATGTGAAGATGACATGTCAAAGCTTATATAAACCAGACATTGTTTCGGATTAAGTAGCTATTTTCAAGTCGAAGGACGTCCGACATCAAACCTGCTGAACAAGACTGCCCTGTTTATGCAGCTCTTTCTGGGTCGCTGCTTGTGCCATTCAGGAATGTCAGTTTTAGTTTTACTTTTTATTTAGTTCAGTATAAGTTTCTATTGCATATTTAAGTACAAAAGAGCTCCATCCATCCATCCATTTTCTGAAACAGCTTGTCCTATTCAGGGTTACAGGGGGGCTTGGAGCCTATCCTGGAGGCTACGGGAGCAAGGTAGGTAACAACCCAGGATGGGGCACCAACCCATCACAGGGCACACTAAAACACATACACATATGGGCAATTTGGTAACTCCTCAGCATGCTTTTAGACTATGGGGAAAACACAGAGGAAACCCCATGACAGCACAGGGAGAACATGCATCTCCACACACATGGAATCCCAGTGGAGACTCAAACCCAGGTCCCAGAGGTGTGAGGGGACAGTGCTAACCAATGCACACTGCACTACCCAAATAGCTGGAAATCAGGCGTATAAATGCCATTGAATCTAAGAAAGAGTTTCTATCTAAGGAGATTAGGTGACCACAACAATCTGAGATCATATTATTTGCTTCCACCACCTCAAGTCCAGTGGGCTTTATTAACATACGACCCTTATGCAAGTATGCAGAGGCATGGAATAGTGTTCCCTCTGGACCACGGTGCAACATACACAGCATTGATAGGGAGAGGGTTTTACAATGCTCAAAGGGCAAAACACAGGACAAGCTGGACGCAATGGTTTAGATACATAGTGTAATGTGAATGCAAATAAAAACTGCAGCAGCAAAAAGGGTGTAAAAAATATAATGTCAGTTGACTGACAATAAGTAAGTAAATAATAAGGTAAAGTGACCAGTGCCAGTTGGGGAGAGGTGTGAGTATTCTTGGGAACAGATAGGTGGCGAGGGGGCTAGCAGGGTGTGGAGTGTCCTTATAGCCTCGGGGAAGAAGTTCAAGATGGAGCAAAACTTTTTTTCCATCCCCACCTGACCCAATTAAATTGGAAAAAGACACGCGAGCCAGATGAAATCTTGCATCCTTCGACTAACCTGCCAAGGAGCATTGTTATCTTTTAAAGAGTCCAGTGGCTTCTCTCTCGTCTCAATTTTCAGCGGTGTTGTGGTGTGACTGCCAGCTCTCAGCATCATCTCAAAAGGGAACAACCAGGTTCACGGTATTAGTCATGTAGTCAGTTAGCTGATTATTTTACATCAGTCTCATCTGCCTTTTTTAATTTCCACAGCTGGACATATTCCTGGAGCATTCCAGGTTAATATAGCATATGCTTTCTTGAACTCTAAAACTCCCTGCCGGCACCTGGAGGATGGGCTCCCCCTTTGAGTCTGGTCCCTCCCAAGGTTTCTTCCTCCTAGGGAGTTTTTTCTTGCCACTGTCACCTCTGGTTTACTCACTGGGGGGGCTTTGGGTGGGGATGCTGTACAGCACTTTAAGACAATGTAATGTTGTGATAACGCTCTATACAAAAATTTATTTCTTGTTCTTGTAAATGATAACCTTTAAATTACAAGTCAGTGTACACAATGTTGCCTTCTACCATTGTTCAGGCCAAAAAATCCCTCTTCATTGCATTCATTTGTTATAAGATTATAAGGGAGATATTACCACAATAAATCAATTGATATTACTGTTTTTAACACTGAATACAATGAAATTCAGATTTTGTAAAATAGCTAAAAACAAGCGAGCAACAGCAGAGACTAATGTAGCCAAGTACAATTTCTCGAAGGAATGAAATGTAGGTTTGCAGTGTCTAGCAGAATATTAAATAAGTATTTCAGTCACTGCAAAATGTGTCAAAGATCATAGTTCAATTTCATTCTTAAACGGCATCATTTCCCATATTAACCACTTTTAAGTTTTTCCTAATAGGGTATTTGAAAACGGCCATTATTCCTTTGAATGCTGATACCCTGCGTCTCACATCCCAGATTCAGGCAGAAAATGTTACAGCACCCATTCCTTGCACCCTACAGTACTCTTGATTCCAACTTCTGCTAGTACAAATGATCAGACTCCTATTGGTAACCTATTAATAAACAAAACACCTCTTAGTGTTTCTTTCTCCTGTACCCAAATATGGCTGTTCTAATCTCAATGTGATAATGCCTACTGTGACCTCAATCTGAATGGGGCAAACCAATATTTCCTGATTTTAAGCAATGAGTCTACAGTAGCCAAGTGCCTGGACATATGAAATTCATACCTTGGATCTCATCACCTCTAGTACAGCCTCCAGAAGTTCAACCTCATCAAATCTGCGCAGCATGGGCTCAAGCTCAATGAGACATTCTACAAGGAAGACAGGAGACAGTGGTATGAGGACAGTGTTCATATATAAGACAGGACTAGTCTGAATTATGCCATCTACCACTTTGACCAGGAGATACAGAGCTATAAAACATAGTCCAGTCTGCCCTAAAATGGGTTGTTTGGCCGGCTCTCTGCTAGGATGGAAGCAAAGGAGTTGTTATTGTTGACTAACTGGATAGATTTAATTAATATTGCAACAAAACTTAAATGCAAACTCAGCTTGGCTGAAAAACTGGGACTGCATGGCATTCTAGAAAGGACAGTGGTGGAGAAGTGCCACTTACTAAGAAATGATGGGCGCTCATCAGGGTTGGAGGTCCAGCCACAAGTCATGAGGGTGATGAGTATCTCCCTGCTTGGGATATCTCCAGGTAGGCTGTCCAAGCTCGTGTCTGGACGGATGCCGCGCAGAACACTGAACATGATCTGCATGGGATTTACTGCCTCTACCCAAGAAACACAACACACATCATTAGCTATCACAATATGCAAACACATAGCTCTTGGTGTACTTGGTGTTAGTCTTCTTGTGAGTCCAGCATCTACACTAGAGCAGTGTTTTTTTTTTTAGTCTAAGTCTGCAAGTTGTTGCTGCATTAATTGTGCTTGAAACCATATCAAGAGCAGCACGAAGAATTCATTTATCTGCTATAGTGTGGGGCTTTTTACCCCGGGGGACTTGGAATGCTACCTTGTAGGAGGCAAGTTTAGCATCTGAAGACAAAAATGCTGTTTTAATGAACTGACTTTGCTGAGCATGGGAATTTGTTTGGCTTTAGACTTTTCGTGGGTAATACTTTAAGATACAAAACACACGGTGGGCTCTCTTCTCTACCAATCATAGTACTTGTGAAACCAAGGGGAGAGATATAACTTTTAGCTATTTCCGTTCCCATATTTTTCCATATTTTTGTTTTATCAACTTAACCCCAACTGCTATGAGTATTATTTTTCAGCATCTGGTTCACGTTTTATTGCAAATTTCTCTATTCTTCTCTAGTGAACCAAATTTAATATTCAGACTACAATGTTTTCAGCCCCCATAATTGCATAGAATTACTAATTACAGCATTACTCACTGAAAGCATTCACTGTCTGGAGATAATTATTGGCAGATTCATTAAACTCATCATACTCTGAACATTTATATATTGTAGGAATGCCTCTGCAGGTACAGTAGCTTAACACACACACACACACAATATGGTCAAAAGTATTGGGCCACATCTCTGAATTCAGGCATTCACATCCATTGCCACAGGTGTATAACATCAAGCACCTAGCCATGCAGTCAGGTTTACAATCATTTGTGAAACAATGGGTCGTTCTGAATTCAAAGGTGGTACAGTGATAGGATGCCACCTTTGCAAATAAGTCAGTTTGTGAACATCTAGCATGGAAGAAATTTTACAGTCACCTCTAAGTGGTATTATTGCAAAGCATAAGCATTCAGGAACAGCAGAAACTCCCCCACAAAGTGCCAGACTGCATAAAGTAACAAAGCAGGGTTGTTGAGTGCTGAGGTGCATAGTACGTAAAAGTCGCCAACATTCAGTTGACTCAGTAACTGCAGAGTTCCAAACTTCCTCTGGCATTAACCCCAGCACAAAAACTGTGCGCCAGGAGCTTCATGGAATGGGCTTCCATGGCCGAGCAGCTGTATGCAAGCCTCACACCACCAAGGGCAGTGCCAAGTGTCAGATGGAGTGGTGTAAAGCACGCTGCCACTGGACTCTGGAGTAGTGAAAATGGGTTCTTTGGAGTGACAGATCACACTTCTCTGCCTGGCAGTCTGATGGACAAGTCTGGGTTTGGCAGATGCCAGGAGAACGTTACCTGCCTGACTGCATGTGCCAACTGTAAAGTTTAGTGGAGGAGGGATAATGCTATGGGGTTGTTTTTCATGGGTTGGGCTAGACCCCTTAGTTCCAGTGAAGGGAAATCTTAATGCTTCAGCATTTTGGACAATTCTGTGTTATCCAGATTATTGGAACAGTTTGGGGAAGGCCCTTTTCTGTTCCAGCATGACTGTGCCCCAGTGCACCAAGCAAGATCAATAGAGACTGGTTGGGCGAGTTTGGTGTGGAAGACCTTAAGGGATGTCATAAGTCTCTGTAGGTGTCCCAATACTTTTGTTCATATAGTATGTGTGTGTGTGTGTGTGTGTGTGAGTGGGTATACCTATCCTTATGGGGACACAATGTCCCCATAACGTGATAAATA
>JAODKC010000082.1:8618856-8632771 GCA_026777985.1 Mormyrops attenuatus
AGAAGTGAATGAGCGGGCCCCATAAGGATAGGTATACCCTACGTGTGTGTGTGTGTGTGTGTGTGTGTGTGTGTGTGTATTTTAACAGGAAACCATGTACCTTCAAATGGTATCCGTCGAGACAGCACTTCCCACATGATGATTGCATAACTGAAATATGCAAAATGCTTCAGGTGAATATGGGTATTAACATCTGTAAGTTATTTAATGGACTTATGTCAGGTGATGGACATTTCCAACTTTGCCACGGAATTTCCCGTAATCAACTTGGGGATTAAGCATTCCCCTTCTTAAAATCAAACAAACAAACAAAAAAGAAAGTAAACAAATAAGCAGAGGTGTAAAGTTCAGGTCCACAATGTCCAGACCGAGATTTTGTTTTAACCGACCAGTTGAGCAGACTCACAGTCACAGAGTGCTCAACTAGTTGGTTCAAGCAAAATATTGGTCTGCATTTGTACTTCCTGGTCCTGAAATTTCCACCTCTGCAAATAAGCATATAAGGAAAACAACAAAAAAGTCCACAGCTCTTCCCAGAAACTCAATTACTCAACATGTAAAAATGCTGAGAGCTACGGGAATCACTGCACTGAAAATCACAGTTACTGAAAAAGATTTTATTAAGCTAACAGGTAACAGAATACTGGAGAAAGTTTGCATTTAAACAATTCATTGGATGAGCCCAATAATTAAAAGGAAGAGGAAGAAGGAAATTACATCTAAGTTAGCTTCCTCTGTGGAGCATTGTTAAAACATAGACTGAAGACAGAAAATTCACTGTGCCTCAGAAAGAATGTTTGTAGTCAAGGGATGACAACTCAATCAAAGGGGTCAAGTTAGGATAAACTATATGTTAAATAACTGATTAACCAGTCGGCATAAGATATGTTTGAAGCCTATCCCAAGAAAACACTTGACTGGAAGCAAGATACACCCAGGGAGAGAATTAAAGGTGCAGTGCACTCCAAAACTGAAAAAGAGAGATGTTTCAGTGGGGCTTTAGTGCACTCTATACATCTAGGTTGTTCTGCTGGGAGTTGCCTAGTTTTGTAGATATCAGCTATAGAAATGATGGGCTTCTCTTGAATATAATGGGACTGAAAGGCATTCTTTCTGTGGAGATTAAAGCGCCAAAAAAAGACATTTCAAAAATTCAACGGCAATGTCTCTTACAAAAAATCATGACCCGGATACTCAAGATAATCCACAGTGAGCAGTTTAATGTAGGGACTATTTTCTCCAATCATGTCACTGCACAGAAGATATTGCCGGGGTGCTTGTGCTCGTACCTTCTGCACAGTGATGACTGGTGTGGAGAGTCGTGTATTTTTAAATGTATTTTTTGGGGCTTTAATCCCCAGAAGTAGAATGCCATTCACTGTATTTGAGAGAAGACCTACATTTCTGCGGCTGAAAACTAGGCATCTCCCAGCCGAACAACCTAGATGGATAGATAGCACTAAAGCCAGACTGAAACATATCAGTTTTCGGCTTTGGGGTGAACTGCCCCTTTAACTCTTCAAACATACACAACTGGGACTGATTAAAAAATGCTACCCTAACCAGTATGTGGCCAGCCCTATTAAAATCTAACTCAGGGAAAGCGATGCTGCTGCAAAAGGCCTCACCTATACATATCATGTTTCACGTCAGCACGCCGGCTCTTGGAAGGCTCATACTCCTCAGGCGGCATGTAAATGACCGTTCCTCCCATCTCTGGTACCTTGGAGCCTGAAGTCTTGCTGATGGACAGCTGACGCCACTTCGAGAGCCCAAAATCTGCTATCTGTTAAGTTTTTTTAATACAAAAAGGGTTTTAAAGATCTTTAAGAAGATATCACCCACAAAGATTACAGAAAAACAGGAAAATCATCTAATTTATTTGCTCAATTTAGAATAGAACAAGCAAATGTTATAATGAACTTAAGAGTGTGTAGCAAAATAGGCATGCTGCTTGTCGGAGCGCCCCTGCAATTCACACCCGTAAACTGCTCTGCTCTCTCACTGCTGAGAGAATCCTCTCATCATACCTCACTGGAGTATCACGAGCCTTCCAGCAACCCATGACTCCCAGATGTCTGACTGACTAACGCCACATTCTGACTGTAAATAGTCAAGGGACACCCACAGGTTGTATCTCCACCCTTGGTTGTATCATCCAACACGGTGGATATCTGATCCGAAAATTGGGCTATGAGGTCCAGCTTCCATAAGAGAGGGGCACGTTAATCCACTGTGATATACATCTGAATCTGAGTCATCTGAAATTAGTTATATCACATATACTGTGTATGTGTGTGTATATATATATATATATTTGTTGCTTAGTTCACATCCGAAGCAAAATTCACATTTAATGCATTTGTATAATTAATATGCAATCCAACATGATCAAAGGTATGATAGGAAGACCCCTCGGGCAACTTGAACTGGGCAACTAGACAGTTCAGTTTCAAGGTCACACAGGCCTTTCGGTTCAGTTGTATTTAGCTGCATCATACAAATGAACACAGACACATAAGTCTTAATACCTGATATGCAACTATGCATTGCACACCATCAAAAGGCCAATAAGTAGACAGTAATGGCAAGTGATCATAAACTGAACGCAGCATGAAAATCCACCGCACCTTTACATGAAACTCCCCATCCAGGAGGATGTTCTGTGTCTTCAGGTCATGGTGCAGCAGAGGAGGGCTCATGTTGTGCAGAAAGTTGACCCCCAGGGCAATCTCGTACAAGACGCGCAAACGCAGAGACCATGCCAGATGGGGATATAGGTTCTTCTGCAAATTAAAAGCGGATAAAAATGGCATTTTTCATTTAGGGGTTGCTTCAATAAACAGAATAATAAAAAAGGTTTCATCAGCTTCATCTCTTTAATCGAAGATATCCTGTTAGGTAACACAAGCAATGGTCTGACACAGTGGAAAAATACGCATCTTTCATTTGAGGCATAACGTAATAAGACAAATTAGTATGACTCATATCCTTTCTTTTACAATACCTCCAAAACCAAAACCAAGGACTACTACTGTAATGTCTTAAAGCAGGGATGTCAAACAGTAACTGAAAGGGCCTAATCCAAATTTTGCAGTTAATTGAAATATTTGCTACATGTAATTAACAATTACAAATGTGAACTTCGTAATAAAAATTACTCCTGCAATTTCTCTTTTTAAATAAAACTGAACAATGATTTCGAAATGAAAACTCTCTAAAGATATAGAATTAAATCATATGCCTCCATTAGGCTGATGAATCATTATTCATTAGCTTTTATCAGACATGATCCACTGGATCCCTCTTTTAAATGAACAATAGACTGAGTTTAGTTTCAAGATAACAAAACAAATGGAGTGTATGTAGAATGTTTTGCTGAATTTTATACTAACTATTGCTGCTGTTGAACTTGAGCGGAGAGGTGGGAAGAAGGAATGTGTATTGCAGGTTTGAACAAGATGATCGCTACTTCCTGGGTTGGGTTGGGTACGCATATTCATTGTGGGTCGTTCGCCTACCTCATTTTAGTTTCATAGCACACAATGAAACACCTGAATACATTTCTTGTCATGGGCGGAGCCTACATTCACAAGAAGATATACAACACGGAAAACATTATGCTAATTGTGGCTGTGAGTTGGTTATGGGTAATGCTAGTTACAGTCAGTCATAATCAGACGTATGCAAACATTTTGGTTTCCCAATAAATTACACCAACATCGGAGAGTAGTTGATAAGACCAAGACTGTCTGCTGGTTCTGCTATACCGAACTTAGATATGTTGCTGGTAACACATCTAATATCCAACAACTCATTTAAGATGACATCATCAGATTGTGTGCACACCCAAAACAAAGCAGAAACTGCCTCCTGCAGTTTAGTGTCCCACGGCGTATAACGGTTAGGAAATTTAAAATTGGATTGAAAAATAACAACAGGTGGTTATCTTTGCATATATGCGCCCAAACTCAATAGTAGAGAACACGGGATTTAGTTAATTATGATTCTTATTATGCAATGTTGTTTTGGGATTTTTATTCAACACATTAATTTTTTATAATGTGCAAATAATAAGCATCTCTTAGCTTTTATTATTCAGACATGTTGACGTCAGACACATTCCCTTTGGTTTACAATTCTTCCTAATTAGGCTTCTGTTTGCATTCTTAGTAATAAATATTTTGAAGACAAGTTCAGTTTTCCCTGCTTTACCTAAATTCCACCGAACTGTGAACCCAAAACCGAGGTTTGTACCAAACCGCGAATTTTGCATACTGTTACACACATATTATCAGGTCTTTTTTAAGACAACATTAAAATCATTTCATGGGCCATAAAGAATTATGCTGTGGGCCGTATGTGACCCGTGGGCCACTCTGAACATCTACAGCTAAAATGTCTTCAGAATGTGCTGGTCATATTCGAGAGTTCCCTGCCCCTCCACACCTACCTCATGCAGAAGTTGATCGAGAGAGCCATTGCTCATGTACTCTGTGACGATACAGAAGAATTCCGGCTCATTGCATACACCAAAGATCTGGATGATGTGATTGAATCTGGCCTTATGGAGAACCTCTGCCTCTTTTAAGAGACAATTTCGCTCCCTGAGGAAAAACGGGGACAAAAAAGCACAATATTTTTGCCATGCATAAACAACACTTGTTCAACATCAGAATGACTTATCATAAACTAAACTTACACAAGTTTACACAGGTCAACAAACATGCTTGCATGAAATTAGAGCACAATACAATAATACACAGAATGATTATAAATAGTCAGCGTCATCATATACTTGGGGAAAAATTTAAATTATATGGTGTAATACCCTAACAGAGGATGGTACTTGGCGAGCTAACAACACTGAACACAACTTGGATGACACAGATATAGCGTGTACGTAGAGCTCTGGAAAGAATTAAGAGACCACAGCAAAATTTTCAGTTTCACTCATTTCTGAATTTATAGGTATGCATCTGTGTAAAATATATATTTTTTGCAGACTCCAGCCTGGCTCTTTCCTGCTTCTCATTGATGAAGGGCTTCTTCCTTGCTTTATGGGACTTCAGTCCTGCCTCTAGGAGCCTGTTACGAACTGTCCTAACAGTGCACTTCACACCACTTAATGTTTCCCATTCTTTTTGAAGGTCACTTGAGGTCATCCTTTTATTTCATGAGGGACTGTTGGATAAGATGACGGTCATCTCTGGCATTATAAAAGTTGCTTCTGCCCTCTAGCTGACTGGTTTTTAGTCGTTCCCAGTGTCTCCTGCTTAACTTTGTTCTTGTGTACTGCTGTCTTAGAAACTTTGAGCCTGGAAGCAGCCTGCCATGCAGCAGAGCCAAGATTAAAACAAAATTTAAAAAAAATATATATAGAGCGGTGTCAATTTTCTTCCGGAGTTGTGTGTTTATGTTTGATATATAATATTGAAAACATTCATCTTCAAAACCGCTTCCACCCCAAAATCTAATTTTTAAAGCTCACACACTTCATCTTACAAAGTAACCGTGTTAAAATTCCCCTGTCATTTAACATTCATTTACAGTAATATCAATCAGAATTCCTGTAACTCCATACCAATGAGACTTACGCAAAAAAGGCAGATGCATAACTACAAACCTCTTACAACAGGCTGATATGACTGTTTAAGCCATTAAGCATGACATCATTTACCGGTTAACCCCTAAAATGAAACCAGTTCGTGTAGATGTGACTTTAGAGCAGGGTTTCTCAACCCGGTCCTCAGGGACCCCCCCCAGACAGTCCACATCTTTGTTCCCTCCCAGCTCCCAGCCAAACAAGAACACAGAATACCTGGTACAGGTGTTAGGAGCTGGGAGGGAGCAAAAATGTGGACTGTCTGGGGTCCCTGAGGACTGGGTTGAGAAACACTGCTTTAGAGCTTTAGGCTGGTATTATGGCTTTGGATTTGGAATAAAACTCGTCTCCATTCACATAGTTACACAGCACCGGCACATCCAGATATACTCTAACAAGTTGTCATAAACAAATAAGTGTCATTAGACAGTTGCCCGTTTTAAATCGAAACGGCTAAACTCACTACAGTCACTTCCGCGGGTGTCAATCAAGAGATTGGGAGCGTGATCGCTCAGTGTCATCATCGTTGTCGTCAACAACAACAACAACAACCACAACATGAAGGGTAATGATACTATAATCAATCCGTCGCTGCCTACCTTTCGCCTACGGGTGAGTCCAGCTTGAGGCACTTAATGGCCACCGTCGTCCGCCAGTCGCAGTGCTGCGCCCGGAAGACGGTCCCGAAGCCACCTCTGCTCAGGTAATGCAGGTCCGTCAGCTTCTGGTAGGGGATTACCGGCAGGGTGCTGGTGAGGCTACAAATATTAACACATCCCGTGTTCTCCATGGCAACATAAATTCACGTAAAGACCTTCACCCCCCGGCCGCGACTGAAAATCGGGAACTGAGAACTGCAGCTATGACTACACAGATAGGTGGGAAAGAGCTTCAAAACGGATCCACACTTTCATGTTTATACTTCAGTTAGAGACGACAGGCTGTCATCAAGGCATCTCCTAAGTTAACCGCATATGCCAAGTTGTTAGCCTCCACTAAAAGAACACCCAGATCATTTCGCAGCCACTGTATGAGACCCAGTCACGAAAAGGTATCAATCAGTGCTGCGCAGAGCTCCGCCATCTCTTCCGCGGCTGGCCGTCTTAGTGAGTGACTGTCCCTTCACGCGATCTTCCCCCTCAGCCTGCAGCCAATTACGCGTCGCCGACGCCATGCGCATGCGCCTGCCAGCCTACCATCCACGCTAAACGGAAAGAAAGCGCTCACTTCCCATCACGCGGGCATCTCGGCACGCCTGCGCAACAATCATTTCTTCCCCTACCGAATGTGTGCGCATGCGTAGTAGCGGAAGTAACATTTTTTGGTTGGTGTCCACATTTTCGGTAGTGACAGCGACTTCAGCGTAAACCACGCCCAGCAGCCCTGACGCAATCACACAGTTATTCATGAATCTTGCAATCGCGCTTTAATTTTTGGCAGGAGGGACAGCGGGGATTCCCCTCGATAAAGACGGCCACTCCGGACAAGAATAACCCAATTTAATTAAGAGGAAATATTAATTCGCCTCACATATGGAAGGCAGGGTTAGCCCATAGATAATCTGTGATTTGTTATGTATTACGGAAGTATTTGCTGCACTTGACTTCATCTTACTCACAAATTCACAGGTTCACATCTTAGACATTTAAATACAGTTAGTTCGATTTTTTGGGGACGGATGAATGAAGCAAAATTAAATATTGGAGGGGAGAGGTTCCCCCGGTCCCATTGTCCCTAGGAGTGAAGATTTCAATTCAGTTTTGATCATTTATAATAACGCAGGAATACGTATTCGTATACAAGTTTGGGCAAGTAACGGAACCTGTTTCTCTTGTGTTTGCAGTACTGGAGTTATCTTCGCCAGTACAGGAAATAACCAAAACCGAACCAGACTTCACATTATATTAATATGGCAGACTCAGATGACTTGACATCTCTTCTGAAGCTAGAAACTATACTAAATCAAGTCACCCTCCAAATTCCAGGCGTTAAATAACCAGGCTCAGCTTTTTAACACATTCAGGACTCCTGATTACATGGATTTTGGGTGTTGTTTTTTGTTAATCAAATGGAACACAACATATTTATTCTGAAAAAAAATTGTGTGGCGCACAAATGCACAGTTTACCAAAGAGAAAAAGAGAGTAAGTTGATAGATTATCTTGCAGAACATGTAATACATAAATTATGATCAAATGTATTTGTAATGTTATGTTTTTCTAAAAAAAATTAGTAGATTTTTTTGTAATTTAGTGGAATTCAATTCCATTTCTTTTTCCCTAAAGCATAGAGCAATTACAATTTTAATTCCAATTCCAAGAGATCGATTGGAATTTTCCATGCATTCTTGGTCTGGATTTGTACTTTCTGCACCTGATTTTTCACCAATGTGTTTTTTTAACTATAAGAAACAGAGGTAACATATGTCTGTCATGCTATTGTGTAATTTGTGTTTTTGGACCACCCTGCTGTACGTATAAAAGAAACAGAATCATTATAGCATATATTCACTTTGGTCAATTACTGCACACTTAAGAACTTAGTTCGCAACAAATACAAAAAAATAATGGATAAATAAAAGAATGAAATAATGAATGTAACATTAGAATTTTTTGCATCAGTAAGAAGTGTTTGCTTCTGTTCGGTTACTTAAGAATGTGTGGCAGATGCTGCGTCTGAGGATGACGTGCTCACAGATATGCACAGAGCCAGACATTCCGCGTGTTAATTTGCTAATTTTGCTAATTTTTCAGGTGGTTAAAAAGATTGGTTGCACTGTAACCTCTTATATGGTATTTTTGCAAATTACAGTTCATACAAACTATTTCCACACAATCAAAGCAGAACCTTTTTTGCAATCAGTTCTTCCTCATCAGTCAGGCCACACACTTTGTTTACTTGACACCTTAGCCAACCGTGTGTTGCTTACCGTGTGACACAAGTACAATTTCTTTAGCAGTCCGATGAAAGTTTATACACACACACACACCAAATTAGCTTATGGCTTAAAAAAAGATCAATTAATTTCTTAATCCAAGATCTAGTCACTCAGTTGAGATCCACCGAGAGAGATAATTGACAGCTGTCTCCAGTTTACTTTATTGTGCCCATCTACTTCAGCGCATCTAGTACATATCCCAGACACAAGTTCTTCTTGATTTACCCAGAGTTCGAGTGTTTTTTTCTAGCAATTTTCTGTCCAGAGCAGCACGGTGGCGCAGTGATTAGCACTGCTACCTCACAGCAAGTAGGTCTTGGGTTCAGTTCTGGGTCCTTTCTGTGTGAAGTTCGCACGCTTGCCCTGTGTTCATGTGGGTTTTTGCCGGGGCCTCTGGTTTCCTCCCAAAGGTAGGCGGATTGGCGTGTCTAAATTGGCCCTGTGGGTGTGTTGGGCTTGGTTCCTGACTGCTCCTGGGATAAGCTCCAGGCCCCCCGCGTCCCCAGTGGGGATTAAGTGGTTATGATAATGGATGGATGAATTTTCTGCAACTACTACTACTGCAACTATCGGGGCTGTGGTGACATTCATTTATTATTTGCCTTTAGCGCCATCTGGAGTATACAGGAGCCAAGAACAGCCATGCTTGCAAATTTTTTTTTTTTAATGTTATCGCAAGATCACGAGTTTATTTATCTTATCTCAAGATAACAGAGCTTGTTATTTGTGATAATGAGTCAATTATGATGATTATATAATAATTAACTTACCATGAGAAAACAAAAGCTCGTTTCCTCTTATAATGATTCACAGGAGATTAGGAGTGCCATGTCAGCATTCATAGACATTATTTTGTCTGTAGCAACTCATTTAACCTGAAAATGTCAGGAGCACCCATTATTGATCAATGCATTATAATGTACTTCAGTCAAGTCTAACACAAGCAGAAATTGCATTGTGCCTTTCTGTCAGAGATTAATTCAGATCAGTCTTCATCAACAGCCTTTTGCTTTTTGAGAGAGAGATAAATTATCATCACAGAAAATCTCAAAGTAATGAAATAATTAACTTGTGATCTCAAAATAACGGCATTAAATTAAAAATGCTAGCTCAGCTGAGTTTAATCAGATTGGACTGAGATTAGGTGGGACGTATTCTGTAAGAATGTGCAGTAAGTACTTTGCACACATTGTCACTTTAACTTCCAGTTAATAATCTTTCCGTACAATTGTGCTTTTCGATATCATTACTATTGCTTGCGAGTACACCAATATTACTTTTTCAATATTCCATGTATTTGCTGTTTCTTCTTTGTGGGAGCCATTCGTTATTTGTTGTGGTGGTGGTGGTTGACACTAGGTGGCAGTGTGGGCTGAGCAAGCTACAGGTCATGGTGCAAGAGGGGAGAGAGAAACCCTCATGGGCGTAGGAGTGAGGTGGCAAGGAGATCATACGGTTTTACCACAAATATATATATGCCATAATCTATAGTACCCTGACGTTGTAATAGTTGTAGCCTTTATGTTATCATTATTAAATGGGAACTTCACCCAAAGATTAAACGGATGTGGATCTCAAGGTACTTTGTATAGTTATTGGCATGGCAAGTAATCAACAGGATCTAGCCGCCTTCGCAGTGGAGTGGACGATGTTCGATAGTCACTACACTTCTTGTATATTGAATAATAACTTATTTATTTTGTCACATAGCCTAGCAGGCTCACTTTATTTTAATACTGGAAAACTAATATTTCATTTGTCATATGTTGCACGTATTTCACAATGGATCGAAAGCAAAGGGTTGGTAATTGTGTTTTATCTTTATTTTATAGTTTTACAAAAAGAAATTGAATGAAACTCCAAAGACAATAAAGACTGTTGGTCGAGTCTGGGTGTAGTGGGCTGGCACAGGCTAGGCTGAAGGATGTTTGGCTGGACTGTGGCACTACAGGAGCAGATGCAGACAAGACAGGAACGACAGGAATAGAACAAAGACGACACGTCAGATGTTGAAACTGAGAAATAATATTGTTTTATGGTTAATATATGCTCAATTTGAATTTAATACCAGCATCCCATTTCAAAAAAGTTTGGACATAGGCAACAAAAAATTGCGTAATGCTAAAAAAAAGCACGAGGCTAAAAACCAATTTTGGATAGCTGTGATCTTCGGGTCCTCAGGCAGCACTGCATTATAAACAGACACAGTTTTATAGTGGAAATCACTGCATGGGCTCAGGAACACTTGTGAAAATCATTGTCTGTGAGCACAGTTCATCACTGCACCCACAAATGCAGGATAAAACTCTATCATGCATAGAAGAAACCATATCTAAACATGATTCAGAACAGCCGCCTACAACTCTGGGCCTGAGCTTATTTAAGATGGACTGTGTCAAAATGGAAAACTGTCTAACTGACTAATCAAAATTTCAGATTCTTTTTGGAAATCACAGGCACCACATCTTCTGGGCTAAAGAGGAGAGAGACTGTCCTGTCATGAACCCGGGCGGTTCTGGCACGACGGCGTGGCATGGTGCAGGCTGGGAGAAAGGTGGATGAACCACTGGCGGCTCAGGGAACACGGGGGTTTATTCACAAAACTGAAAACACAGGGAATACCACAAAATGACAGGAACTAGGAAAACTGATACCAATGAAACTCTAGGGAACAAAATACAAAAGCAGAGGAGGCGGGATTCACAGGTACCCACATGCTCAACTCCTTGAGCCATGCGACCAACAGGGACCAGAGGAAAACACAAAGGCTGACAACAGGGAGGACAGGATGGCCAGTGACACCTGCTGGTCAAACGGGGAGGGGACACGAAAGACTGGGACAAACTGGTGCTGACCCTGACACCATCCGGCTTTTCAGCAGACAGTTCAAAAGCCAGCATCCGTGATGATATGGGGGTGCATTACTCCCCATGGCTTGGGTAGCTTGCACATGATATATATAGGTTTTGGTGCAACATGTGCTACCGTCCCGACTTAAACACCATGGAACTAGAGGGACAATGTCTTTTTCAAAGAAGATCTTGTATATTTCAGCAAGACAATGTCAAATTGCATTCTGCTCCTATTACAATAGCATGGCTCTGTAGTAAAAGAGTCTGGATGCTAAACTGGCCAGCCTGAGGTCCAGACCTATCAGGCCCCTGGAGTTGCGTTGTTGGGCCCATACCTTTATGTTGTTACCAGTGCTGGTCCCACTCCAGGTTAAACTCTCCAAGGTGGCTGGATGGTTTGTGCCAAGTAATTCTCCTGGGTGCTCATCTTGCATTTGGTTACTGGTAGATTTTCTGCATTCTTCCTGGGTTGTATGTTGTTGCTCCCATGTATTTTTCCTGTAATTGATTTTTATTTGTCGGTAGCATGTTTAAGTGTGGATGCATGCCTGCTTTGTTGAGGTGTCTGCTACAGCTTTCAGATATGCTTGTTGTGATGCCAGATCCAATGTTGTAAATTGTAACCAAAGTAAATCACTCACCTGATACTTCATTTTAATTTTAGTATCACACAAAACTGGAAAATCAATACAGCCTCTCCCTGGGTTACGACGGGGTTCTGTTCCAACAAACTTGTTATAAGGCAAAAATGCATTGTAATACAGTACACCTAACCTAACAAACATCATGGCCTAGCCTAGAACATTTACATGAGTCTACAGTTAGGCAAAATCATTAACACAAAGCCTATTTTATAATATACCATTGAATATCTCATGTAATTTACTGAATAATGTACAGAAAGTGAAAAACATTTACCCATCTTAAAGCCAAAATATCGTAACACGGACCATCATAACCTGGGGAGCATCTGTACACCCAGATGACACATGAAACTTTTTTCAAGACTCATGATTACTCCCCTACACATTGTTATATCCGTAACTGTTTTGCATTATCGGGACAGGAATTACAACTTGGACTCCAACTGAATGCCAACAGTGTTTTATTGGAGAGGGCAAGAGTGTTACACAGCAGCCTGGCAGCACAATACAACAGTGCATGTCCATGACCCATAATTACCTTCGTGTTCCTCACTACGGAAGTCACACTAGCCCAAAATAGACAACACACATCTCCACTCATCTTCAGGCATAGGGGCTGCTGACCTTGACAAATTAATTCCTCACAAAGAGGTAAAACTAGAGTGGGTCACGGTTCTAAAAATGAAGACTGCCTTTGAGCCAGATCAGAGTGTGGAGGTACCATTCCCACATAGCATTACTGCCTCCTTGGGGATGTGGTAAGCTCATACAGCTGTTCTTCAAGTAGCATATTGCTGGTTCTGGATCAGCTTGTGAGAGCAAGGTGCATGATCAAAGTTTAATGGGAAATAAGTCTTAGGATGTACTCAGCCCTGCTGAAAGTAAATTCATGTGAGAGAATGCTTTGTGCTCTTAGACCAGCAATTTGATTGGGCCCGGTCTACCGTGATGTGAGGCCTGCCAGATGTGTCAGACAGGAGCACATGGTTTCTAAATTGAAGTACTCACATTTGAAGTTGTTATAGCTGTTCATAAAAATGTAGAAAATTTGTATTTATTTAATTTGATGATAAAACAAATGTATCCCCTTTTAATAAGTGGAATAATATTACAATTGTCTTGTTGTTTTAACTTATGGGCCAACAGTCATCTAACTTTTGCTCCCTCTTGATAATTGCTGGTTTTCAATCAAAATTGTGCATATTCAGCTTTTTGATTATATACAGATTGTAGTTGAAATTAGCATTTACAAATCTCTTGATCCAAATCATCAGAATAATGTCTTTCTAGGTCTTTTCCAGCATATGAATCTTCCTTTCCAGCCTCTGTATCAGATCGTCATTTTTATTTTTTCTTTTGGATGATTGTACAATGGATTTCCTTCTTATACATGCATTTGATGCTTCCCAGACTGATTTTATGTGAGATCCCAAATTCAAGTTTAAAAAAGAAGCGCAGGTCCTCTGCCGGCATAATTTAAAATGCCTTATCTTGTAATAACATTGTGTTCATTTACCGTCTTCGTCTCTTCCCTGGTTCATCAGTGTTAAGTTCCAGCAGGGTCTGATCAGATGAAATAACTGGACCAATTTTGCTATTTGTTAATCTATCAACAGTCAAGTTCGAGATAAAAAATAAATATATCATAGAATAGGATCTGTGGCTATAACAAAGGTATGTTCTCGGACACATGGATTCACCAAGCGCCAAACACCTACTAATCCAGTGTCCTCTACAATTTCATGAATTGCAGTTCTATCTCTAGGGCTCGATGACACTTAAAATGTACTGTAACGACATGTGGGTCTCGCGAGGAGCTGCCTGCTCCTACACCCCGGTCTAAGCTATCCGGCTAGCGGGGCGCTAGCAGCTAACG
>JAODKC010000082.1:8634294-8657062 GCA_026777985.1 Mormyrops attenuatus
TCCGAGGTCTTTCTCGTAATCAGCTACCTTTATTTCCGTGGAACCCATAAAATATCTGTACTTTATATTTCTACTCCATGCGTGGAAAGGAAGTACTGTTATCACTGTGAACCCACTCAGTAATTACATGGATCTGCAGAAAGAGTGCAGTCCTTGTAACACCACAGCATAAGTTAAAATGTTCACTGTTAAAACCAGACCAATTCAGGTCAACTATCATGATGTGTGTTCTTAATATGTTTCATGAATATTAGACCTGTAACTAACATAAGCATTGCAAAGCCAGGGCCTGCAGCCAGAATATTGGACACACTAAGTCTAAGATGGGTGATCCGACGGCAGCCACCTACCACAGTGCGCTGCTTATTGGGGAGGTAGACACGAATGGTACCACCACCACGAGGCATGTCCTCCGGGCTGGTCTCCACAGAGGAGGAGCAAGACGAGGAAGAAGACATGGTGGGAGGCAAAAGGAGTGGAGGGGGGCGTGCTGACAGACTCAAGCCACTGGACAGCTTCATTCAATGGGGGCACAGACACAGAGCCTCACCTGGAACCTGAGACACACAGACAAGGTGGGACAGAACAATTAGAGTAAGGCATATAAGGCAACGCAATACGGGTCACCATTTTAAAGGGAATTATTGGCGTTAAATATCGGCTCGTTTTTAACCATTGGGCAATACCGATGGGATGTAACAGTAAATGGTATATTAGCCAACTGTTCAGTACACCCCGGACGGTTCAATATACACAAACAAACAGTATTACGATATGCCTGTCATTTTCCTATTTCTATTGGCATATTTGTATGAGACGGCTTTTTCCCCAAAAAAATGCATATTAAAAAATGCAGTCATCTTATTTGAGGGCTAGAATTTAAATGTCATTATACAACAGCAGACGGCGTAAATTATCTGCCTCCTGGCTTAAAGTAGCTGCACATTTCAAATGGATTCAATGTTTCAGCATTATGTGAACGATGCTCCCACCCACTCTCGACAACTGGCTGATATAATGTGAAGCATTATGTGGTTAGCAGCCGGCATGCTTTGTACTGCACCGCGCTTATCTTTAAATGGTGTAAATGAATATTTGTATTAGTGCATTCATGCTAAATGTAAATGTCGTAACTGTGCAATGTTTGCAGTGAAATGCGTGTTTCCTTAGTGTGTAACTGAGTGCCATGTAAACTGTTGGTTTCTTTGTCTGTGCAACAGCTAGTATTAAACCGATAACAGCTGTTAAAGAGAGCATTTCATTTTAAGGGTTGTCATCTCCTTTATTAAAATTACTGGACCACAATATGTTTTTACCCCCCTCTTCGTATATATTCTTGTCAAATGTGATTGTTGCGCTTTATAAAGATAAGATTTGGTAGCAGCCTTGCTTCAGAGACCTGACATGCTTGTCTTTTTATAAAAGAACCTCACTGTAAAGAAATGGGCATCAACTTCTTGCTCTGAGGCAGCAGTGCTAACCACTGCGCCACCGTGACGCCCGCTGCACGTCTTAAAGAAAAGAAAGAAGGAAAAAAAAAAAGAAAAAAAACAGTACAGTTACCACAGTCTAAAGACTGCAACAGTGCAAAACTGTGGGAGAACTGTACAGTTACATCCCATATTATATTATATACATACATATACATACATACATACATACATACATACATACATCACTACATAGAGTACTGTACGTTGAGCCGACGAATCTCTGAAGCTGTGCAATGTTTTCACGAGCATCACAAAGTAATGTGCACGTTCATCACGACAAACTATTGTATTGCACCCAAATTTTTAATATAACAGGCTTTATGGTGGTCCGGTCATAAATACAAGTGGTCTGTAATTTAGACATTCTTAACCTGGGGACTGCCTGCAGCAGATGCCCAAAAATTATTTTTATAAAATATCTACAACAAGTAGACAACACACCAAAATATCAATATGCCTAGTGGGTTCACATTACCAACCCTTTAAAACACACAGCACCTCATAAACATGTTTATTGCATGACTATTTCAATTAATACCACACTTTCACCACAAAATCTAGTTTAGGACTTTTGTATAACTCCATAGGCACAGCCAAATTTTAGGGCATCGCATTCCATTAAACAAGCCAAAGGCCAATGTTTGGAGAGCTGCAAGAAAGCAGGCTGGTTATGGAAACTGCTGGAAGCAAGAGTACAAGCCTGAGGGAACAAGCAAAACTGCCTGTGTATCCATATCAGCACTCCCCAGGGGTAAAACTTGGCAAAATGCTCCTCTGCAATCAGCAAGACAGAAGGGCAAGTCTAAAGTGGGTTTTCCTGCATTTATAATAGCTGCTTGTCCAGAACAGTTTACCATTAGGATAAACAGTATAAGTATGTCCTCCAACTAAAAAGTGCCAAGAAAAAGCACTAATTACAATCTGTTATATACAAAAGACACTTTACATATTTACATACTTCCCACCATCTCTGCCCTCCATGTGACTGTCCAGGTAAGATGGCAATCCATCCGCACTTGGAGAGTCATTGCAAGAGATAGAACTGTAACCCTGGGATGCTAATTAGTCAACACTTTCGTAGAGTAACTTAGCTTCATTCATTTATGCAGGAGAACATTTCAGTGACTGATTTAGGTTCAGTCCTTTGCTCCAAGGAACAGGCAGCAGGGCTTTTTATGGGACTGAAAGTTACAAGTCCATAACCTATGTCATACGCATGCCTCTCACTCCTCGAGACTCACAATCTTAAAATGTAAGGCTATTTTTCCACCACACCAGGTACTGTAGTTTTGGTACTTTCTTGAAGTACCAAAAGTATAGTACTTCAAGGTGTTGGTTTTCCACTGGTGTAAAGCATGGTACTGGTGCCAAATGACATCACAACACGAGGCAGGGCATTTTGTAATGAATTTGAAGGACTGGACGATGTATGATATTAATACCAACAATGCATGTTATGCACATACAATTCTTACACTGCCAGTCAGCTATATTAAAATAATGCTTTTTCTTACTTTCAATTCTTTACACACATTATAGTGCAGGGGGTTAAAATTTCACAAAAATATTTTTACTCTGTTACTCCGTCATAGAAAAAAAAATTAGCAAGCTTTGAAATTTTAATCAGCCTATTATTCCTTTTATACATTCTTAAATGTTTAGAAAACAGTTTAAAGTTTTACCTCCGCTGCTTTTGCATGGGTGCTGCATGTGTTCTCAGAGACAATCGTAATCATTTTCATCCTTGCCTTTTATATCACTTGAAGTCGGGTTTGTGAGAAATTTATGAACTCCTTTTTTATACATACCCCAATATTTATTACAACGAAATCACACTGCTAGGACAGCATGCTATATGCCTGCTGTATTAGTATATTCAACAAAATACTTTTTAATTTCTTGTCATGCCATCTGGATCTTTTTCTCTTTTTCTTTTTTCTCATTATTTTCCGAGTTCGCAATTGTTTTCAAGGTGGCATTTGTATTGTGTTTCAGCAGCAGGCTATTCGCATAACCAATCGACAAAGAAAGCATTTCATGTCCCACCCCAAAGTAACAAATAAGTACCCCAGCTGGTTTGGCACTTTCAGTACTGGAACATTTGGTACTGGTACTCGACCGGAAGTCAATGGAAAAGCGAAAGTACCGTACTTGGCCCGGTGAAAAGTGCCCTAAGTTTCCCTACTGCTGCAGACTTGGTTGCCTGGCAGGCCTCAAATTTAAACCACCACTGCATAGCTACAGAAAATGTAATGACAGAAGTTCTTATGTCTTAACACAAAACACCACCAAGCATTTTCAAGAGAACTTTACGCCTGAATGCCTCTTCTGGGGATCTTTGGGAAATCCCAACCCAATTTCGCTTCAAACTTCCCAGGTAACAGTGGAGCAGATGTTTGACATCCACCATAATAGCAATGTCAACTTCTACAAGAACAGTACCCTTATTTACTAGTGCACACGTATCTAATACTCATACAAAGTAGATAAACCATATAGCACTACAGTATATAATATACTGATATATTTGGTACCTATTTAGCAAAATTCTGGAGGGAAAAAAAGCAGCTGTAGAGCAAAGACAACAATCCTTTGCTATTAAAGCACAAGATGAAATACAAGATTACATTATCCAAACTATGACAAAACCCACTGAGAATGAAGATTATGTAAGCATATTAAAATTTAACTAGCTAATGTAACATTTCCATAAACAATTCAATGAGCGGGAACATATATTTAAGACATTTTCATTTTTATACTTCTAATTCAGAACAAGTCTGCAATAGTTAAAGAAAAAAAAAATGATTTTCACAAGAGGAAACTGTGTGGAAATAAAGGCCAACACAAATAAAGTAGTTACACAACTTGTCCTGCCAGGAAGGTTTTAATAGAACATTTTCCAATATACTTTCAGGTTCTGCAAAGCTTGTAATTTTCTTTTGCCAGGATAATGTCAGGTAAGCTGGACCCAACGCAGAGGAATTTACTATAATACAATAAAAGCCAATCTTCAAAATCATTTGGTCTTCCATCCCAGAAGAAAAACTAATGAACATATGTAAATTTCTATAAACATAATACAAAGACAGTATGTAACATGTTGAACATGTCACGAACAGGGTCCCTTTAAGAGCAAGACACTTAAATACATACTGAAATACGTATTCAGATAACTCACCATAACTGTTAGGGACTGAAGAGTTTAACAGTCCTTCCAAGGTTGTACCTCAGCCGCTTAACCCCACTCTCAAAAAGGTAGTTTCTTAAAAAACACGACATCTTGGGCAGCAGAGTCACTGACTAGAGGTCCTCTTATGTACTCTTCCGCCAGCGCTAACATCAATGTCAAAACACTACTATTCCTACCGCGCCACTTCTGCACCTGGCACGAATTGGATATGAGGAGGAGGACTAGGAGGGCCCCTCTCCGGCGCCGAAAACCCTCAGGTACGCGATCAAGGTAAATTGTGTTCCGGTAGTAAGCCGGCCAGCTACTATTAATTATACAAAAGACTAAGTAATACAGTATCGACACATTATGTCCCGTCAAAGGCACAGCAGCCACCGAGTAAGACTGTCTGCTGTCTCTAGCCGTCCAGATGCCGCTTCTAGTTTGTCTCGTTACTACTCACTGCTAATCGTGGCTAGAACTAGTTTACTAGAACAGGCAGGAAAGTAGCTGCGGGTCAGAGAAACGCATGGGTTAAGCGGCAAGCCAAACGACTACCCCTTTTCTACGCATAAAACTAACACACAGGACTAGCCACTAAGATAAAGAGCAGACACTGGAATGCTCATTGCTAACACATGGTAAGTTAACTTGTTCTTGTTCTGAATGGTTAGCTGGTTAGCTGCCTGATTAAAGCTAAGTAAAACTAGTGACTGCCGATCGCCCTCCGGCTCATAGCACAGCCTGAGCTTAACACCTGCGTCCTGTTACGATCCTAAATGCAAACCGGTATTGTGTACATCTGGAAAGGCTCGCTCCCTGTTTATTGTTGTCTAAATTCACGTCAGGTGTTTATCACACTGAAACTGGCTACTGTTTGTGAGACGGAAAGGGATTAGCAGACTAGCTACTTTTACTCCCCTCCACTTTTAAAAGTTGCAGACCGTAGAATAAACTGTGACTCAAGATTTAAAAGAAAGCACTTCTAACACAGAAAGACGAGAAACTAAATTCTCTGTAACAAAGAGATAATCAGATATTTTCCTTAATGTATTTTTTCTGAAAATAAACACCTACCTGCGTCGGCCATCTTGAATACTCTCGAACTGAAGAACACGGCAAGAATTTCTGTGTCGACAGAGCGGAACAAGCGCATGACGCTTCTCTATTGGTCCATCCTTGAAATGGGTTTTGCTGATTGGGTAACGACTCCCATAAATTCTAAAATTACCTAGCTCTCTGCTAATGGAGTGGTTATTAGAGCTGCATGGCTGCAGCTACTACTGTCTTGAAAGAAACCGAATAAACATTTTTCCTTTTCTCACTTATGGGAAACATTCTCGAAACTTGCTGGATGGTGAATTTCCTAGAGTTACCGGTCCTCTACATATATGTGTCAGGTATTTGGGATGTTTAACACAATCTTTAATAGCATAATGTATTACTGAAGAAGCATCAGTAGTTTATTATGAAAATGTGCCTTGAGAGAAAAGTGCTTGTAGGAGATGTAAGTGCTGCACAGAACAAATCTGGATCATGTAACATAGACAGTTAGTATTTATATACTGGTGGTCGGATTTCAATGAGAGAAATACCCAAGTTCCGAATACAAGTCCTGCATTTTTCTTTAGATAGCGCACTGAAACAGAACTCATGGGTGAATTTTGTCAGAAATACACTTATTAAGCTTGATATGTACCTGTGAAAGAATACATGACTATGTAGTCATGTATTCTTTCACAGGTAGATATCAAGCTTAATGCTTAATAGTGCTACTGCCTCTCTAGTAACCGCAAGACACGTGCCGTGACCGATAGAATTCTTGTATTTAAAAGCAAAATAATAAATAATTATTAAATTTAATTTTGGAATTATTATATAACTCATTCCTTTGAAAGCAGCTTGGTAATCGAATATTTTAAACACAAAATACTTCAAAACATACTGTCAGAAGTGGGATTCGAACCCACGCCTCCAGGGGAGACTGCGACCTGAACGCAGCGCCTTAGACCGCTCGGCCATCCTGACTCTTAGGTTAGTTTTTTATTATAATCCTTAAAATAGACGTCATCATCATGTAAATGTAATTTTTGAAAATCACGAGTGTCTTGTGTTAATAAACATCCAGGATTTCTTATAAAGCTGTAAGGTTACATGTGTGAGCAGGAAATAAAGATTTGTGGATTTTAGTTCCAGCTCAGTCAAAACAGTAACATATGAAAAACAGAAAACTGCTTAACAAACTGAGTACATAGTAATATAAGATGGCACCACAATGTATTTCACTTTGGAATCTGTAAGAAAAGTAAGGATAATGAAAGATGAAGGATTTCTTAAGATTTGGGTCACTACTGATCCAAAGTCAGGCAGTTACAGATGGGTGATATTCAGCATTGTGTCTACCCTCCCAAAGAGTGCCACAGATCAGTAAGGAATGCTTTAGAATCTTTGAAGAAATGACAAAACTTGATACCTAATGAATAATGATCTGCTAGCATTTTTGCATGCAATGCCTTTGTTCACCATAACAAAAACACTGCAGAGGAAGCTTTTGCTCAATTAAAAATGTTTTGTAGACAGGTGAGATAAAACTGATCTTTTTGGTGAATGTGCACAGTGTTATATTTTGATAACCAACACCAAAACCTCATCCCAACTATGAGGCATGGTGGAGATGGTAAAATGGTGTTGGACTACTTTCACAATCAAGTGGGCTTTATTGTCATATCATACGTACATAAACATATACATTGGTGCAACGTAACATTCCCCCATGATTTGGAACACAGGCTGAAACATCTTTGTATTAAGGAATGGGCCAAATTACCATCTAATTGCAGTGCTCTTCTGCTCAGTAGAATCCAGTTGAGATTATTTCCAATTGAGGTTCATCTAGTTAACAAGGGTCCACATACAACCATCCATAACTGTTCATCCTGATCAATAAAGATAAATGCCGTTTGTTGTCCATTATTATTATGACAACCCTTATGAGACTGGGTCACACAAAACCAGATATAGGGTCTTCTTTATTTCCCCCCTGAACACCAATGAAAAATACTTACTAACCTACTTTTAAAGCTCAAAATTGCAATCGAAAAAATGGATCCAAGATGAAAAACACTACATTTGTACAATATAAACTTCCCTTACGACAAATAGAAATTGGTTTGGTTACAGAAATGCTATCAGATTCCTGTTAGAGAAAGGGGAGTCCAATAATTTTTGTTGCTTTTTTTTGCTTTAAAATAATTCCACAACATCTATGTTTTGTGTTGCAATTTTGGAGATTACTTACAAGGCACTGTTTCAACAGAAAATATCAGGATAATCACAGAATTATTCACACATCCAATCAATGAGCAAGCCAAAGGGCTTGGACAAAAAAATAAGTGAAATAAATAAGTCAATAAATGACTTCTCTGAAGCAGTAGTAGATTCAATGAGTAACAAATATGATACAAAAACGGTTTTTGGTCCCAAGTCTCGCAGCTACTCTGTGGTCAGAACCCTGCGCTTTTTTGCTGTATGCATGTAGCTGTGCAGACGCCACTCCACGTCTGCTGTGGCCTCATTCTCCAGAGTGCCGAGCTTGATCATATACACTGTGACGAGACAGGAAAAACAGACTGACTCAGAAGAGGGATCCACCGGGGGGGAATAAAATTATATAGGTAATTCTTATTTACACCATGTCTATATTTACTAGGCATGATTTAAATGACAAGCATATTTTCAAATTGTTTCAGCATGCGACTTACATTTCATTTCAAACCTTGGTCCCACTTCTGTTAGTTCAATATTCTTGTGGTCAGTTTTCTTATATGTGTGATGTCTACAAACAAGAATTATCAGAGCTCAAAAGAAACATTCATAATCGCAGCATTCAAATTAGGATGTAGGTTGACCAAAGTATTTATAAAGGGTGGAATTGGAAATCTTGTCTGTCTCACCTGAAAGAAATGTAGTCTTCTTGATTGGCAAATGTGATCACACGTCTGCTGTCTTCCTTGGGCACTGGAAACAGATACTTCAGGATGTTGGACACCTGAAGAAGGAGAAGTATTTTCAGACGAAAAGCATTACTACCATGACTTGTGTGACCAGTTAGTATACCACATATCCAAAAATCTCCAATTAAAACCCTCCGTACCAGACTGTGGCTCACATATGGAGCATATCGACATAGAGGGAATAAATAATAGTACTTCAATGTAGTCAACCCTCACACAGAGGACCTGTGACCCAAACCCCTGCAATGTGGTAGGGTTGACTGTAGAACGTCCTAGTCAAACCAAGTGTAAAAATAAAAAAAAAAAAGAGGCTGACATCTCTTTAAATAACCAGGAAACTCGGAAAATATCCAAAGCAACTCACCACAATATTACATAAATATTATATAATATGAAGCACCATACTTTATTTGCACTTCAACACTATTGAATTACGTGAGCAAATAGAAACACTACAAATACTCCTTGCGCCTATGTAACTCTGACTGGCAATTCGAACTGTCACGATTACACAGTTAAACTCAGTTACTAAAAGCACAGATTAAAATTTCCTTCTCAATTATTCAACAACCTGATGGAAGGACTGTCTGTCAGTATTGCAAAGCAGAACTTAAATATCACCACAGAACGACAGCAATGCAAATACATCTTACAAGAAGACATTCGGGTTTGATCGACTCTCCCAATACTGCGAGGTTAGCCATAGGCATGTGCCATTTAGCCTCGTGGAGTAGCTTAGCCTGTCTTTGTCATCACGTTCACTTAAATTATTTTGCTTAATTTACTTTCTATGCTTCCTGTAAGTCAAAATAATTACTGCTAAAACAAAGGTTGGTCCTGTTATTTAGTTGCAGCATCTTACATAATATGTTCCATAATGACCGGATAATATTATTCTTTTTTTGTTAACAGATTATGTGTTTTACGACTGAATGAAACTGGGAAAAATACACTGCGATATTTAGGAATTCAAAATGAACTATAAAGCCAAAAAGAACTTTATTAGCAGAGTCTGTCAAATAAGTTTGTGGTGTTGCCGTGTGTTGTGCCAACAGACACAAAGCAGTTTCGAGAAATCAATTACTTTTCCTCAATAATGGAATAAAAAAATATTTCCATACAGTGAAAGATTAATGCCTTTTTGTGGCCAATTCCTGCTCGCTTTTCCCGTCTTCGCTCATTTTTTGTTTAATTTCTCACAAATGCTCTAAATGGACTAAGAGTGAGTCCAACAGCCAGGACGAGAATGATTGTGACTGTCTCGCAGATCTCATGCAAAAGCAGCCTTTAAACTGAAGCTTGCAAAGTTTCCAGTGACTGAGTAAAAAGGTTTTAGCACAACGTATTGACGGTTTGAACCCAGCAGACTATCGCGGTCCTTACAATGTGACAGTTACATGTGCATGAAATGTCAAGTGGATATTATAATCACACAAAAGCAAGCCTGTCAGTGCGGTACAGTGGCGCAGTGGGTTGGGGTGTCGCAGCTAGGGTTGCCACCATCCAGGATTTTCTAGGACCACCTCAGATTATGGTCGTCTGTCCTGGAAAAAACTAAATTTATGTGACAGATGTGGCAAGCCTAGTTGCGGCACAGCACCACTTTGTATGTGTGGAGCTTGCATGTTCACCCTGTGTGTGCATGGCTTTTCTGAAGATCCTCCAGTTTCCTTCCACTGCAAAAAAACATGCAACTTAAGTGAGAGTGCCCATATGTGTACCCTGCAACGATTGGTTGATTCCTGCCTCGAGCTAATTATATATTACATTATGTATAAATGATTGCTCTGTAAATCGTTAGATTAATCAGTAGATTACTTGATTATTGATATAATCAATCGTGGCAGGCTTATTGGTGATGCAAATGTATGACAATTTTACCCAGTACAGCGCTTTGGATATGGTTATATGAGAAATAAGAACATGTTAAGTAAATAAATGTTAAAATATTCCATTAAGAATCTACAGAGAAAACAACATGAGCTAAAACCCACATTCATGCTGTACTCACTCTCTGCCCCAGGCGCGAGGTGAAGTTGTGGAAGATGAGGTGTGGGAAGGCTTCGGACATGGTGCCAATGTCTGGGATGTCGTGCCTCATAACCACGTTGTACAATGTGAAGTAGGCTGTGGGTCCAAATGGCAAGTGACACACGACCAGGCCGTCTGTGGGTGGGAATACAAGTAATGGTGAACTACTGGTCACTTTATTCTAATTCTTATTTGTATTAATATTTTATGTGCCCATTTCTTCCAAAGACTCTTCCAAATATCATCCATCTGCCACAGCTCCACGACCACTGGGCCCCATGACCCAGCCCAACACCCAGTCCATACAAGCATTAAACAGAGTAGGAGCAATAACACATCCCTCGCAAATCCCAGAATCAACTGGGAAGATCGTACAGGTTCTCTCTCCACTCTGCACAGCACTCAGAGTACCAGTGTAGAGGCCGGCCTTGACGTGCATGTCTCACTATACACCTACCTGGCTGGCCTCGGGTCTCATGCAAAATCACCAGATCTGAGACCTCAGCCGCACGGCAGGCCTGGACCAATGCTTTCACCTCATGGTTCCCTCTGTTCATGCGCTGAGCCCCTGGGAAGATGAGCTTGATTTCCTGATAACCACAATGAGGACCAAAGTAGTCAAATACACAGACTGCAATGTGGACCTCACTGAAACATGGCTGAAGGGTAATTATCAGGTTTTCAGTTAAAATCTACTGGTATGCTCCATGTGTGGCACTGTAACAGACCTTGGCGAACATTTTAAGTCTGGAGCTAGGGTCTCTAGATGTCGTCACCATAATTTTAGGGTCTTCGACTCCGCCCCATTTATACTCATCATCAGTGTGACTGGTGACACCTAACAAAAAAAAAATCACACTCATTTACTGTAGTTACCATCAGTGTTGACAGGACATAAAACAAGTCATAAGCTGTGTTCACCTTCTGCTCCCTCATCATCATATTCAAGGAGCTTCTGGAGCTGCAAGGCCTCCTTACGAACCTCTGTCGGGAGCAGACGATTCTCTGGAAGATATATCAAGCCCTTAGTACTGTGGTTATGGAATGTATAGAAAGACACACAATCATACAGACAAACATAATCGGTGCATTGTATAATTAGGGCTGTTTGATGTGTTTCTAGAAAACTCCCATTACAACGATCTACACCATACCATGATAGAATTCACAAAAACATAAAATACTTTAGTGTCATTCATCTATTCAATGACTTCTCATTTGGGAAGGTGGGGAAGGGGGCCCTTGGACCTATCCTGAACAGCACAGGATGTCAGTCCACAACACAGCACACACCTACCCAGTCACACACACAAAGTACAAACCATCAGTCACTTAGAGACACTAATTCACATAAATGCATATCTTTAGATAATGGGAGTAAACCAGGATACATGCAGGAAGCCTGGGAAACACTGATATAGCATACAAACTCCACACACAGAGCAGGGACAGGACTGTTGCAACCTACAAGTTCTAAAATATCCATAAAGGTGACACCGGGCAACTTCCAGAGCAATGTTTTGGGGTAGTTGCCAACCAGGTGAGACAAAGGGCAACTCACCTGTTGCCCACTTTCAATTAAAGTTTTTCAAATATTGACCGAGCAACATTGGTCAGGAACATTGCCCGGCAGCAGTGCTTAAAAAAGTTACCGTGTATCATCACGCTTTGTTTTCAACTAGATTATTCTGGAGGGAATGGCTTCTCAGAACGTTGTACACTGCGGTAGAAACACGCGCTAGGCTTTCTTACCGTCTAGAGCAGACTTTAACTTGTGTTTCTTCTCCTCGATGGTGCGCAGCCTGTCCTCCTGAGCCTTCCGGTACAAGTACTCCCTCCTAAGCCTGGCTTCCCTTCGCAGCTAAATAAATACAGAAAGTAAAGATTAGCGACAACAGCTACGAATTTGGAGTTGTGATTTTTTTTTCTTCCTGATCACGTAAAAACAATGCGCTACAGATTTCACAGAGTATATTTTAGTGCCAGTTTTATTTCCATACACGTTATACAGTTTTGATGGATATACTGTACAAAAACCATCAAATTCATCGGCCTTATTGAGGTAGCTATATGTAGCTATGACATTACGGAACGCCGTTATTTCTGACAAATCTGGACGCCAAGACAATGTCATTAAACCTACTGACAGTTAAATATATATTACAAATTACATTGTTTTGTGTAACATGTTGGATGCAATTTCGTTGCCATCTCCACTATTTTGAGGAATAATTGCCGAAGCAAGAATAACATCACGTTATTTTATTAGTATTTTTCTTTAAAAAAAAAACCGTCTGACGAAACCTAAGTAGAGATACAGAAAATGAACCAGATCTCTATATAATTCAGCTTCACAAACTGGCAAATACTTCCAGTTGGATACAGGGTTCTTGTTTTTAATGAGCCGAAAATGAGTTTCAGCTTTCTTAATGGAGTAACTCGGCAAGAGAACGAAATGAAACACAATTTTCAACATATTGTTTTAAAACAATTCCACATTTTAACAAACTTACCATAATGTCAGCTCCGTTTTCAGACACCACATGGGTCAATGAAAAAGACGGATTTCTATTCGACCGTATGCGAACCAATAGCTGGCATTGTTACTAAGAAATGACCAATGAGTTTTCTCAGTTCTTAAAAGTTATGTCAAATCCGTGGGTATTATTGCAAAGATTAATATCTGAGTTTGAATACTATGGTTTTAAGTAAATAAACAGCTAAAGTGATAAAAATAGATTTACAAACTTAAGTAAAAACATGTGGTGTGAAAAGTAATAACGTACAGGATATGATCTGCCGTGACCCGGATTCGAACCGGGGTTGTTGCGGCCACAACGCAAAGTACTAACCACTATACGATCACGGCGGGCCACCCGTCATAGAAAACAAGTTTCGTTCGTGTTTGTGTGGAGCTTGCATCATCTCCAAGTTTTTTATATATATATGTATGAAATCCTATAGTTTTCATAATTAGTGATGTTAATAATTTATTATCAGGTGCTACAGAGAGCAGGATGGGGGAGGCAGAAAGACAATTCCCCCCCAGAAATCAATCAGTGGGGGTGGTGAGTGGTTCAGCAGTCTAAGTCTCTATGCTGTCTCACTCTATGCTCTATGTCTCTGTGATCAGAACATCGCCAATTCAAGCCCTGGCTTCTACAGAAGAGTCATGTGTCTGTGGGCC
Organism: Mormyrops attenuatus; assembly: GCA_026777985.1. Lineage (NCBI taxonomy): Eukaryota > Metazoa > Chordata > Actinopteri > Osteoglossiformes > Mormyridae > Mormyrops > Mormyrops attenuatus. The sequence continues at coordinate 8,648,191 of JAODKC010000082.1, forward strand.
CTTGAGCAATCTCATGAACCCCGCCCCCCCTTTGTGCGATTGTTACACTCCCTCCACTGGCTTTCTGTAGCTGCCCGCATCAAATTGAAAACACTGATGTTCACCTACAAAGCCAAAAATGAACCAGCACCCTCCTACCTTAAAGAACTCATTTCACCCCACACCGCACCATGCTCTCTCCAATCCTCCAGCATTCGTCTGCAGCAGCTCGACTGGTCCCACCATCTCTAATGGCGCAAGGAAGACATGCATCTAGACTGTTCTCTGTTTTGACACCTATTTGGTGGAATGAACTTCCCCTAGATAACTGAAGAGCTGAGTGATGGGGTGCCTTCAAACAATGACTAAAAACCTACCTCTTTCGGAAGTACTTGGACTAGCACTTCCAGGATTATACTCTTGTTAAAAAATTATTACTTGCCAACAGACTTTTTAGAGCGGTAGTATTCTTAGCCAGGTTCTATTGAACCAGTATCAGAATGTATTCACTGATGAAACTTCTAAGCACTTATGTAAGGGCGTCTGCTAAATACCATAAATGTAAATGTCAAATGACTAATGGGATCCTCAAGGGCCAGTTCCAGTTCCTGCATGATCTCTGGGTCACTGCAACAAGGCCGTGTGACATCATCGTGGCAAGTGTTGTATTCCATAACAGTAAAAGGAGAGAGATGTTCTTTAGTGTGCTTGTAAGATGATGACCCCCCCCCCCCGAAGGTTTGTGAAAGATATATTGTTAATGTATTAAAGTTAAAAGAAATTCTTGCAGATACTTTCCCCCCAAAGTGTTATTTTTCACACAGTATGTTGTTATTGATTTGTCTTTTTTAATTTAAAAAGTAAATAATTTAAGTAATAAATGTTTCAACGCATTGTCAGGTGACAAAGAAAAATATTTCATTCAGATCATATGTTTAATTGGTGCTACAGTATTTCTGTTTCCAAATTAGTCATTTCTATTGAAAGATGTTTCTCTGTGATCAAGGTCCATCAATTAGTCAGTTCTCCATACCAGCATGTGAAGGGAGGCAGATTGAAGTCTGCACCCAAGATGTTATAGTTCATAGATCACAGCCACAATGTCACCCTTCCATGAAACAAGACTCCATCCTGGGCCCCACCTGGACATTTAGCAGACACTCTTATCCAGAGCGACTTACATTTTTCTAAGTTCAAGGACAGTCCCCCTAGAGAAAGTTGTGGTTAAGGGTCTTGCTCAGAGACCCAATGTTAGCAGTACCAGAAGTGGGACTGGAATCTGCAATCTCTTGGTTCAGAGGCAAGCATCCTAACCACTAGACCACCAACAACCAGACATGTAGAAAGGCAGAGAGCATACGGTCAAAACATGCATCAACGCATTAAAGGATCAAAATGGCATGTACAGCAGCATCAGCAGCCATAGTTTTGGTATGTTACATGTTAAGCGGAAAGTAAGCTAAACTGAATTAATAGGTCTTCAGGCCAGATTTAAAGACTGAGATTGATATGGCATCCCGAACATAGACTGACAAACCATTCCGCAAAATAGGGGCCCAGTAGCACAATACCACCAGCAGACACTGCTGCTCATCCTGCCTTTCCCCATCTCTGTCCTTCATCCTTGTGTGTTTTCTCTGTTCACCAGGCCACCACATAGCACAATGGGTCGAGCACATGGCTCGGACTATCATCCCCAGCTGGGCAGATTATTATTTTCTTTGTCTTCGTCTCGTGTTCCTGATTTTTATCTTCCCTGTTTGTGCATGGGGCAACTGTACCGCTTGTACTTGTTCCAAGTTTTTTCTTAGTGTACCCAGCCCTCTACGTTCCCTAGCTTCTTGTGCCATGTGTTAATTTATTTCACCTGTTGCTTGTTGTCCTGTGCCTTGTTGATTGCATGTTTTGATGATTTACACCTGCCCTTTGTTAGTCCTCGTTACCTGTGTATTTAAATACCTGGCTCTGTTCATTTCCCCAGTCAGTTATTGTGTGCTATGACACTGTTTGTTGGAAGTTCTGTCCCCTTGTTTGGCCTCAGTCTTTTTGGTTTTTTGTCAGTATGATTCTGTGTTTAATAAATCCCTTTTGTCTTGGTGCTGTAAGTGGATCTACCTGTGCCATGCCGTGTCGTAACAGAACGTTTGACTCACCACGACGATCCCTAAGCCCAAAGATAATGATGGCAAAATTAAGCTTTCTGAAACAGTTTTCAAGTGTGTTGAAAAATCGTTCAGTGCGCGATGCTTTTCTAAATCGTGAACATTAGTGACACCAGGTGGTCAAATATGTAAATAGCAGTTCATTTTGAATGAGCGTAGTACTGTAAATCAGACTATACACAAATAGGCAAAAATGTAAGTAGTCTGTAGTGCTTTATGAGCATGGATGTACTGGGTAAGTTGGGCGGTGCAATTCCTTGTGGCCTGGGCAGCCATTGTATTAACTGGGAAGGGGTGCTGTTATAACTAAAGTGGGGGCATTGGACTATAAATCTTTCTTGAGAAACAGTATTTGTTCAATGGTGCAGGGGCTAAGTTAGTTGTATTTCTTATTCACATCTTCACCTGCTTTAGAGAATATCCGCTCACATGGAACAGGAGACGTTGAAGTGCATAAAAACTATATTGCAAGTTTATATAAATGTGAATACACAGCCTTCTGCATATCCCAGAACTGCAAAGGGTCAGTATGCAGTATATTTGGGTCACTGACGTACTGCTGAACCTCCACAGTAGCATCTGCTGTCGAACTCTTGACCCATCTGCTTTCCCCCAATAATTTTCCTACTCCCAGTAATATGGTAGACAGCTCAGTCTTATCATTTACAACATTTCATGTGACTAAATAAGCATCCATATGTATGGATGTCCACATATCAGATGTTAGACATACCGCTTTGGCCTTTTCACCTCTCTCTTTGATTTTCTTTTTTTCTATCTTAATTTTTTCTGCCATCATACTCTTTAATGTTTGCCTGGGTGGAATAATGTAGGTTGGATCCAGGATACCCACAAACTTCCTAAATCCAGCATCATCCACAGTGGTGGAGGGTTGTGAATCCTTCACAATCATATTGACCAAAGCCTCATCAATCATTTGTTTCTTGGTGTCTAAAAATGGCACAGTAACATTAAACAAATTATTGGGTAATACTTTCACCCAAATCTGTTATTATGTATTCATACAATTAAACTGTTTCTTGAACACAATAAAGACTTATTATTAGTAGTAGTACTAGTAGTAGTAAGTTATTTATTATTAGTATAGCTGTAATACAGCTGTACTATATCGGGACTTATTGTAGACTGACTTGTGGATGGAACATTTTGGACATTCTCAGACGTATCTCAACGTTGATGAAGTGTTCTTACTATAGGAAAACTGCTGAGAGCACTCCAAACATTCCATCTGGACCAGGGCAATCCAAGAATAACAGCATCAATACTTTTACACACACACACACACACACACACACACACACACACACACACACACACACACACACACACACAGTTGTGTTCAGAATAATAGCAGTGTGTCTAAAGACGTGAATAAAGCTCAAAATGAAAAGCTCAAAATCCTTACAATAGTTTTTATTTCTATACAAGCAAATGCATTGGGAACACTACAAATCTATACCAAATCAAAACAAAAATTCCTTTACAGAAAGTGAAGAAAAGGGAATATTAGGCTGTTCAAAAAAATTGTGTCCACATTCTTCTTTACAAACTCAAACATTCACTGTATGAACTGAAAAATGATTTATAACGTCAATCTTGTTGGTCTGGAACCAAGATGTTGCTCGTTTACTAGTGTGTTTGGGGTCGTTGTCTTGTTGAAACACCCATTTCAAGGGCATTTCCTCTTCGGCACAAGGCAACATGACCTCTTCAAGTATTTTGAGGTATTCAAACTGATCCATGATCCGATATGCGATAAATAGGCTTGACACCATAATATGAGAAACATCCCCATATCATGATGCTTGTGCCACCATGCTTCACTGTCTTCACAGTATACTGTGGCTTGAATTCAGTGTTTGGGGGTCGTCTGACAAACTGTCTGTGGCCACTAGACCCAAACAGAACAATTTTGCTTTCATCAGTCCACAAAATGTTGCACCATTTCTCTTTAGGCCAGTCAATGTGTTTTTTTTGTCAAATTGTAACCTCTTCAGCACGTCTTTTTTTCAGCAATGGGACTTTGCGAGGGCTTCTTGCCGGTAGTTTGGCTTCACATAGGCGTCTTCTAATTGCAACAGTGCTCACAGGTAACTTTAGACTTTCTTTGATCTTCCTGGAGCTGATCACTGAGTCTTTGCCGTTTTGGTTATTCTTCAATCCATTCGAATGGTAGTTTTTTGTTTTCTTCCATGTCTTTCCGGTTTTGGTTGCCATTTTAAAGCATTTGCAATCATTTACTGCACTTCTTTATATGTTTTCCCCTCTCCCATCAACTTTTTAATCAAGGTACGCTTATCTTAACAATGTCTGGAACAACCCATTTTACTCAGAATTTCAGAGAGAAATGCACTATAACCAACATGTACAACATTTGCTTAAAGGCCATAATTCACACTTGTTTTTTCACAGAATGGATGACCTCACTAATTGAACTTCACACTGCTATTATTTTGAACACGCCCCTTTCAATTAATGATTCAATTACACAGAATCAGGAGCATGCAGGTCATGACTGTTGGGTCTGTTGGTTTTCTATTACTCTACTACATCTACTAGTAAATTATTATTATTATTTATAAATTTTTGGTATTAATTTCTACCAAAAACAGTGATGTATCAGGTTAGTGATGTCGGACTGCTATTATTTTGAACACAACTGTGTATATATATATATATATACACATGTATATCTATACACTGTGTACTACTACTGTATGTATATACTACTGTATATACATATATATTGGACAATTTACCAAAGAACCTACCTTATTTGTTGATACAAGTTTGAAGTGTTGCCAAACTTTTCCTTTCTTGTTCCATCACTCTAAATTGACCTCCTCATCAATACCTGGTCATAGGTCAGATCAGGTTGCAGGCCTGCAGAACCCCCAAACGCTCTGTGCATGCCAGAATTCCCAAAAGACATGCATGATAGTTTCTTCCTCACTGCACTCAGGCCAGGGGAAGCAGGGGTTTCTGGTCAGCTTAGGCCTGTACAAGACCTCCCTGCTGGGCAGCTTACTGTGGAGGCACCTACAGTTCAGATCCTGCAGCTGATGATCCAAACTCTTAGACTGGATTCTACCCATGAGGCCTCCTCATAGCCCAGCATGGCCTGAGTACCCCTATGATCAAGCAAAGCCATGTGAAAGATTCTACACTTGGTCAGTGCCTCCGTTTTCACACCAGCCGTGATGGACTTACTCCATCCCTTTTGTTAAATCATATACACCTCTAGACTGTATTCACTGTCACCCACCTCACTCACACAGGGAAACACTAGCATTAAATACTTGGACTTCTCTGGTTTTGAGTTCATATGCCTAATTATTCTTCAGTTTAGATTAAGTATATCACAAATAATAAAAATCTTATTTTCACCATTTCTATCAAGTTTTAATACTTGGACCACACTACTTCTGAGTACTTGTGTCTTATTATTGTGCAGTACAGACTAACTTTATTGCTACGCATACCAAAAAACATCACACCAAAACAATAGTTTGTAAGACTTTATTTAAAGTAGATTTGAAGACAGTACATGTTTGCGACAGTCAGATCCTGCTTATTCCCATCAATCCTGGAATATTTACTCAACAAAATGCAGTCCAGCAGAAAGCCTGTGTTAGAAGGACTTTTTGTAGCGCTGCCCTTGACCTGACTTGAAGTGTGCCATGTGGACTGGGAGAATTGCTGACCAGAAATAATTCCCCTTTCTTGATGGAGGCCTTCAATGCCTAGTTAGCCATGATATAATGGATAAGCAGCCATGATATTCTAGTTATCTATAAATCCCATAAATGGAATTCAGAAACTTGCGCTAATAAAACCCCTCACGATTTCACAAAATGAAAAACGTACATATTTACAAAAAAAATCACCTCAACAATCCAAATGACTGGCTGGTGGAAGGGGTCCCCGGATTGATGGGAAAGAGAAGGATCTGACTGTGACAAACATGTACTGCCCTTCCCATCCATCCCAGAAAAGCAGCTCAGAGAAAAGCCATTATAAGGCCTGTATAGGAAGGACTTTCTGTGGGGATGCCCTTCACCCAGCTGTTGAAGACCCTCTTCACGTGAAGGTGGATCATCTTGTTTCTTGAATGCCTGTGGTGAACACAACCAACACCAACCATCACACCTAAACTCCAATAACTCATATTCACTCAGAAACAAATAAGTCCAGCATGCATTACACTCAGTTTACCAGACAGAGACTAAGCCTAGTCCTAGAATAAAAAGGTTTTTTAATCCAGATGAACTGAAGTATGCTTTCTCAGTCATGGTTTGAAATAGTTCTGATGCAACTCATGATTTATGAATTTCCCTTAACTCATCTCTGTATACTCAGCCTGAATGAGGAGATCAGAATGGAATATTGCATGATGACAGTGGGTATGCTCAGAATTTCATGTTTAAGTCATGCTCTCACCCATCAACAGCTGAGCCATGTCGCTACAACCAGGCTCATATGCACACTAGCAGTCTAGTACAAGTTTGGTGTTTGGAAGAGGAATTTTCAGTGCCTTTAGAAGCCACTTTGGTTCAAATTAAGAAGTTGCTGCACTGTCATCACTGCGACAACTGTCCTTCACAACTACCTGAAATGCATGGATGCCCAGATCCTCCAAGAGAAGAGGACAACAATGCAGATGTTCCACCGTTTACAACAGACTACAGAGAAGGACTTGCATAGAGATGCTTTTGCATTGCACTGCTTTAAGTAGATATTTTTGACTATATTTTAATTTTCATCTTTCTACTCGGATCACATAAAAGTTTTGTATTTATTTTTTAAACCATGACTATTCCAGATTAAGGCCAACCCCTGTCTTAATTTGAACCCTCTCTGGGAAACCACCCTCTTAAGACTAAACTTGGTACCTCGATGCTGGTCTCTGGGATCTCAAAGAAGACAGAACTCCCACATCTGTTACCCAGTTTCAGCAGCATTTCCCTCATTGTCTGCCTCGGATCTCACACCTGAAAACAATACTGCATGGTGAGTACAGGCCTTTGTTCCACTTTTCTTTACCTTCTTCTTGAGCTTAGTCCATGGGCACAGGCTTCCCACAAAGTACGGCCCAACAAACTTCAACTCAGACCGAGTGTTACACTCAGACCAGGACACTCGGGGTACTTCATCAAAATCCGTTTATCAACAAAAGCCAAATCGTGGTCCAAGGTACAGGGAGGGTCAAAGCCAGAGATCAGTCCGTACCAAAAGCCAAAACAATGATCGTGATCCGAAAGAGTTGTTGATGAGCCGGGAGCAGGCAGGTCAGGAAGCCAGAAGGTCAATCCATAAATGGACGGAAGACAGGAGGAAAATCCGCAAGGGAAGAACGGGGTTAGGTCGAACGAGTGTGGGAAGGTTTGGAGGCACAGGAAGCGGAGGCAGGAAAAGTTGGGCAGTATGGAGCTGGAACAAAGACAGTTAGATCGCTCAGCAATTACATAACAAAAAATACCTTGAACTGAGTGATTTCACTTGTAATTTTATCATTTACTTGTGTCTTATTATTGTGCAGTACAGAGAAACCAAAAAAACAGTCTGTAACTTCACTTAAAGTAGATTTGAGGACATAGGGATGGAGAAATATTTGCGCTCAGTTTCCTCAGAGCTGACAAACGCACACCCGACAACCATCTTGTGCCAAGTCTCAGCCTCTCAGCCTCAGCTTACATTGTTTTTTATGGCTGAATGCTTTTTCCATTTTATTTTAATCCATTAATATGCTGCAAAAGTGATATGCAGGCCTGGATTTCTGGATACCATTTTAATAAATACTGAATGAATTTCTTCTTTTAGTCTTAAAAAGACTGACGCATAACATACCATCAGGACAGTTGTGGGCACAGGCATCAGCCAGGGTGGCAACGATGGCGGATGTTGGGTATGGAAAAGGTCATCCCGAGTCATTCCGGGCTTCCTGGGCACTCCAGCAGGAAGGAGCACGACTTCATACTTCTTCTTAGCTGCATCGGGTTGCTCTGGGCCGACATAGCCAGTGACCTGGGCCCCGGTCTCTATGTGGCTGAGGTCAGCAGCAACACCGAAGGTGTGGACGTTGTCGTAAAGTGAGAGCTGGCTCACCAGGGGACTCAGCAGCAGGGACGGGGGCTGGCAGATGCCCCCCGGATGCACCCAACACTGTCACCGTGGCATTGTTCTGGGAAGAGGTACATAAGCTACGAGAAATGCCTGCAGCCGATCTTGCAACGCGGGAAAACATTCTGAGTACTGGTTTGCTCATAGGATTAAAACAAAATAGAAATTATGCAGATTCTCCCTTAGCAACGGCACTGACATCCCCTACCACAGCTCCCGGTCGAGACCGACAAAAACGTTTGATTAAAGAACCAAACTAAATTGAAGTTCAAGCAAGAGTACAGTTAATCCTTGCTGCAGAAAATATCACTCTGAGATGATCATCCAAAGGGTTCCCGTCTTCCAAAGTGTGCTGTCAAGAACAAATTAAATTATGTCAGTTAAACAGATTGTGTTAATCATGTACATAGATTGTTTCTTAGTAAATATGACATTAATTAGTGTTAATAACAATACTCACAGTAGACACGCTGCACACGGAGTCTCATTTGGGGGCAGCGTGTGGCTCAGGGAGCTAAGCCTGTGTGTTTGTGATCACAAGGTCGCCGGTTCAAACCCAGCCTCAGCACGTCTGTGGGTCCTTGAGCAAG
>JAODKC010000082.1:8680859-8699113 GCA_026777985.1 Mormyrops attenuatus
AGAATGATTCCTGGTCTTAGAGGAATGTCGTATGAGGAGAGGTTAGCTGAGCTGAATCTGTTTAGCCTCGCGCAAAGGAGACTAAGGGGGGGGGAGCATGATCCAATTATATAAGATTCTCACAGGTCTGGATGCTGTTCAGGCAAATGGCTACTTCAATATCAGTTTAAATACTAGAACATGTGGCCAAAACTGGAAATTAGCGGGAGAACATTTTAAAATGGATTTAAGAAAGCACTTCTTTACACAACGTGTAGTTAGAGTATGGAATAGTCTTCCTGTTAGTGTAGAGCAAGCTAAAACCCTGGGTTCCTTTAAATTAGAGCTAGAAATGATTTTAACAACTGAGTTATTAGTTGAGTTCTCCCCAAACGAACTTGATGGGCCAAATGGCCTCCTCTCATTTGTAAATTTCTTACGTAAATGTCTTATGTAATTGTAATGTTCTTATGTAAATGTCGTTATAAATGAGAATTAAATTGACCTGTTGTGGCATGGTTTGCAATATAACCAATGGGATGTTAGGTTTTGTTAAGAGCCTGCCCAATGAGATTGATGGGAGACTTTTACTCTTTATCATTTAAGTTGTAATATAAATAATCATTTAAGTGACATATTTATCTTTTGAAAATTGTAAAAAAAATACCCTATATAGAAAGGCATTATAATGTACATTGTAAATCAAGCAAAGCAGTGAGACAATAATAATAATAATAATAATATTCTCATAATTGCCAAAATGTTGCTAGAAGTTTACCGCTAGTGGCCAACACTGGCAAACTCATGGCAAAAGTTTTTAACAAGCTGGTTTATTTGCTGCAAATCAGCCCCAAGTTTGCCACAAATCAGCCACAAACATTTTGCTTTTTTAAGGATATTTCCAGTTTATTTCTGTATTTCTGTGTATCCAATGCGCTGTTGTTTGTATATGATTGGGGACAAATTACTGAAAAATGTAGAACAATGACACAGTAAACATCTGTGGTATTTGGGGGAATCTAAGTTTAAAAAAACTTAAAAAAAAAAACTACTGCTCGTACTGTTGTACTTAATCCTCTGGCTCCCATGTTGTTTGAAGGGGGTGAAAAAGCCATATAAGGAGCTGATTGACGTTTCCATGGGTGATGCCCACAGAGGGGGAATAAAGCCAATAACCTTTGTCCGACAGGTACATTTGTACTCACGCCTATCTCTATCCTGTTTTACTGACAACTACTGTAACATTAAGTCTTCCATGTTTTCTTGGCAAGACACAATCAGCCTGCATTATATTGCATTGTCTTGTTTACTTCTGAGTAAACAAAAAATATCATGACTTGTCTCTTCTTGTGTATTTTGTAACAAAATGGTACCTTATTGTTACCACTAGTCCTATCTATTAGTCTCTCTCTCTTTGTGATTCCCATCACTCAGTACATGTTCCTAACATCCATGTCTCAGCTCAGTCTGTGTCTTCTGTATTGATCAGGTCATTGCTGCCTGTATTTACCCTGAACTCCTCCACGATAGCACCCTTCCAGCTGATGTCAAGGAGAGAACCAGGAGACTTATGAGGGAGTGTGACGGAGGGAGTGTAGGTAATTGAAAACAGCTCTGTGTATTTGTAATGTAATGCATTCGTAAAGTATTATAAATATGACTATAGCTATTTCTACTATAAAAAGGCATAACACATTATAACCATGTGTATTATGCATTATGAATGGTCTATGAAGCTCTCATCTATAATGCACTGCAGATACCTTCATAATGCATTATAAATGTCAGTATAAGAATTAAGGATGCTTTGTATTGCCTTATGAAGGTATTTATAGCGAATTACAGATGAGAACTTCATAGAGTATTCATAATGCATAATGAACATGGCTAAAATGTGTTATGTCTTTCTGTAAATAGTTATTGCCGTGTCTATAATAGCTTATGAATGCATTATAATGAATTCTGAAGGTATCTATAATGCATTATAAATGGGTGCTTTAACTAAAGAGTTACCCTTTATTCTCCAGTGCTCTTGGACCTGGGATGATTTTTTTCTGTGATAATGTAAAAATGTATGACTGCATGTGTGCTCAGGCTCATACACCGATTCGTGTGGCATCCCCTATGTGAAGAGCAGTGTGTCTGATTTCATCACACGGAGAGATGGGGGAGTGCCTGCATCCCCAGAGAACATTTTTATCTCATCCGGCTCTCAGAGTGCTCTCATGGTAAGATAAGATAAGATATACTTTATTTCAGGTGGGAAATCCTTTTGCGTACAGCAGCACAGATACAGTCAACAGATAGAGACATACAGTCAGACAAGCTATACAAGAAACCTCTCCTATATGCACTGGGACGCATCCTCAGTGAAATATCCTGAGGTCATCGGGTGTTTTGGGTCTCACAACATCATACAACCTCGCCCAGGCGACCCAGCCGGGGTTGATCAGGCCCCAACTTACGTCCCAGCATCCACCCACGGATCAGCCCTCTTCAACCAAAGCCACCTTGTGGCTCTCTCTGCGGCTTCACTCGCGGCTTGAATGGCCCTCTACTTGGCCGCTCCTATGATACCCAGCCGTGTGAGAACTCTGCAGAGTGATCGTCCTGCAAATCCTCTACAGCCGACTTCTATGGGCTCACAGAGTGCACAGCAAAAACATAGCAGAAGCAAATATAAAGAGGACACAGTGCGAATGGAACATCCAGGAAAATCATACTGAGGAAATAAATTACAACTTTACGTTGTGGGCATGATGACAGTATATTACTAGGACCGCCCAAACACCCCCTCCCATCTAATCCCTAATCACACACCCCCCAACCCCCCAACCTCGATCTGTCGCCCGCATACGCGAGGCCAGATCTAATTTTTCATACGGTAATACTGTCCATACCCTAGATCATACATCATATCAAACGAGCCTTTATGCCCCCCCCCACAAATGCCACCCAACAATTACACTTGTATTTAACCGTTTCACTTTAAAACAATTTCACTTTAAAAAATATATATTTATTTATTTATTTAAAATTGTTTATCCTAATAAGACTACGCCTTGAATATTTAATGTTTCAGCTTCATTTGGTGTCAGATTTAATAATACCGCCCACCCAGTCAACAAGCTTTGGCAAAATTCCTAATTTCTTATGCCTAAAAAGTAAAGAACACTGCAAGTTCGTTTTGTGACCAAGACAGTGATTTTGAAATTTTCCCTTTTAAAATACGAAACAGGTGATTTTTCATCTTTTCATTCGCAAAAAGTCAGAAAAAAACTAAATATGAATTTAAAAATTACCATGCATTTATACTATACCATTATATTATACCATGCTCCTCCAAGTTTGCGCCATGTTCTTCTTGAATTTATCAAGATGAGGATCAAGGATATGGACTTTCAGGGACATCATGCATCCCATTTTGCCATAGTTCTTCACCAGAGTTCAAACCAGCTGCACACGGTTTTCAGATTGTCATCACCCAGGAAGCTCCAAACCACTGTGACAAGGCTGTTCCAAGTCATATGCTCCTTCCTAATGAGCTTCTTGAGGGAGTTACTTGCAGTTGGAACTATTGTAAACTGAATTGGTGGACTTAAGGAGCCTGTATTTTTAGAATGTTCTCAAAAGTGCTATAAGTTACTCCAAGTCTACACAGCACTTTCTAACCGAAATGTTCTAGAAAGTAGGTGAATCTCAAAATATCACTTTCTTGGTCACAAAAGCAAAGTCTGTGGGGAATAACCATTTTCTGTACGTTTGAGCCATAATCAGTTTGAAAATGACACTTATTTCCCCAGAAGACAGACAGACAGACAAGCAGGCACACAGATAGACAGACAGACAGGCAGGAACACAGACAGACGGGCAGACAGACAGACAGGCAGGAACACAGACAGGCAGATAGACAGACAGGCAGGCACACAGACAGACAGAATTTGTTACACTGTGGCTTTGTTAAAAGTGACTTTCTTTGGTTTCATGCTGCCCTCATTTGTTTTTGCTGTCCTGCAAAGTTTGTCTTTAGTCTTCTGGTCTATGGAGAGGGATCGGCTCAGACTGGTGTGGTAATGCCAGTACCCACCTACAGCTCCTTCACCATGGCACTGGAGGAGCTGGGGGCAGTGATGGTACCTTACTACCTGTGTGAGGAGGAGGGCTGGGCACTGAGGGTGGGGGAGCTGCGGAGTGCTGTGCGAGCAAGCAGACTTCACTGCACCCCCAGAGTGCTGTACGTCATTAACCCCAGCAATCCCACAGGTACTGAAGCTAGATACGTCTGAAGCTGGTTTGCATTTAACTTCTGCTGTTACTTAAAATTCTTGTTTAATTAAAAAGTAAACTGATACCCCACACAGTGCATACTAGGTGCTTATGATTTTCACTGAAAACGCTTAACATCAGAAGATGCTCATATTGTTAGCAATACGTCACTCCAAGCTCAAAAGCTTTATTGTCTTGTTCTTAAAATTCAAGGTAATGTTCAGAGCAGGAAAGTAATTGAAGAAGTAATTCGATTTGCAGCTGAGGAGAAGCTCTTCCTCATGGCCGATGAGGTAAAAATTGGATTATTGAGTTACTTGTTATGTGGGGATATCTTTATACATAATTGTGACATTGTCTGGATGTACTCATTGCTGTGATTTATGCATGACACAGTATTATAATTTAGATTCTTCTTTCTTGTCCAACTACTCAGGTGTACCAGGACAATTTGCATGGGGAGGACACTGATTTTTTGTCCTATAAGAGAGTGCTGTTTGAGATGGGGCCACCATACTCTGAGAATGTACAGCTGGCCTCTTTCCACTCTGTGTCCAAAGGTTTCATGGGAGAGTGAGTACTAGATATATCTGGACTGGTATCGTTCCCTGTGGGTATGTCCATGGGTCCAGTGCAGAGTCATTTCAGTAATGGTGGTAGCACTATGATGTAGCACCTAAATGTGTAGATGGCTCTGAGTAGACTATGATCCACTTCAGTATTTAGATGTAGTCTTTACCATACACAGTCCTGTGCCTGTAAAACGGTATGGCTTTTAATCTTTCGTATTGTTGTCCGCATCTGTGTTGTTATACAGGATATTCAAAGTTTACAAAATTGGGTGACCCCGTTACGGAGTTAATTTTGTGCCAAAAGTAATAAACAAATTTTTGAAAACCTCAAGCTAATTATTAAGTTTCAGAATGAAACAATTCCAGGTGCAATTCCATGATAGCAATGCAATTCCAGACCTTTCTGCCATGTTGCGATTCCTTGAAGCATCATGGAGTGGGTGTACTCAGATCGTTAAAGGAGTTTTCGCTTCAAATCCTAGATGACCTGTAAGGTGTACACCCCCTTCTAAGACCCACCCACCCATTAAAAGAGTGCCAAAAATCAGAAGCAAAACAAAAACAGAAGAAGGGAGATTTGATTCTATTTTTTTATTTGCAACTTATGTTTTCACTCTGATATTTAATAATTTGCTTGCGGTTTTCAAAATTTTGCTTAATAATTTGGCACAAAATGAACCCCACACCCTGTCACCATAAAACATGAATTGTCAAAAACTTGTATAAACAGCATAAGTTCAAATCAGAAAGATAAATAATGGCATATAATAACAAGCTGAGAGAAAGCATATCGGTGCCACTAAATGGAAACAACACTTAATTTACTGCAGTATATGTAAACTATTAGGGCAAACGTTTTGGGACACATTCAGACCCATTGCCACAGGAGTATAACATCAAGAACCTAGCCATGCTGTCAGGTTTACAAACATTTGTGAAAGAATGGGTCATCCTGAAGAGCTCAGTGAATCCAGGTGTGGTACTGCCATAGGAGGCCACCTTTGTAATATGTCAGTTTGTGAAATTTTTTCCCTTGGCCATGTTCCATGGTCAACAGTAAGTGGTGTTATTGCAAAGTGGATGTGTTTAGGAACAACAGAAACTCAGTCACGAAGTGGCAGACCAAGAAAAGTAACACAGGGGGGTCGTCGAGTGCTGCTACATATAGCGTGTAAGAAAAAAGGTCCTAATGATCAATTGACTCAATAACTGCAGAGTTCCAAACGTCCACTGACATAAACCTCAGCACAAAAACTGTGCGCCAAGCGGCTGCATACAAGCCTCACATCACCAAGCACAATGCCAAGCCTCGGATAAAATGGTATAAATCATGCAGCCACTGGACTCTGGAGCAGTGGAAATGTGTTCTGTGGAGTGAAAAATCACAGTACTCCATATGGCAATCTGATGGTTGATTTTGGTGGAGGAGGGATAATGGCATGGGGTTGTTCTTCAGGGATGGGCTAGGCGCCTTAGCTTTAGTATACTTAGTCATTTTGAACAATTAAATGCTTCCAACTTTGTGGGAACAGTTTGGGGGATGACATGTTCCAACATGACTGTGCCCCAGTGCACAAAGCAAGCTCCATAGAGACATGACTGGGTGAGCTTGGTGTGGAAGAACTTGACTGACTCGCATAGCCCTAAACTCAACCCCATCAAACACCTTTGGGATGAACTAGAATGGAGATTGTGACCCAGGACTTCACCTCCAATATTAGTGTCTGGCCTCACAAAAGCTCTTCTGGATGAATGGGCAAAAATTTCCACAGACACACTGCAACAATTTGTGGAAAGCCTTCCCAGAAGAGTGGCAGCTGTTATAGCTGCAAAGGGGGGAACCAACTCCATATTCAGGCCCCTGGATTTAGAATGGGATGTAATAAATGTTCCTGTGGCTGTAATAGCCAGGTGTCCCAGTACTTTTGTCCATATAGTGTACATTACCTTGTTTTTTCATCATATAACTAAAAGAGGTTAAATTGCCATTGTATTGTATGACATTTTTAGGGTAATGTGAAGCCCATATGCGTCTTTCAGTAACTTCACAACACTTGGAATAATTTAAGACGATGTTTCCCAACCCGTTTCTCAGGGACCCACAGATGATCCACGTTTTTGTTCCCTCCCAGCTCCTGATAAAGCAAATTATGGACTATCTTGGGGTCCCTGAGGACCAGGTTGGGAAACATTTGTTTAACTTTTACATGCTCCTACAATAATTATGTTACTATGAGAAGTCACCTGACATGGGTAGTTGTGAGAGTTAAGACATCATGGGCACATATCTCTCTCCACAGATGTGGCCTTCGCAGTGGCTATGCAGAGCTGGTTAACCTTGACCCGGCTATTATGGAGCAGGCCTATATGTTGTTCTCCACAGATGCATGCCCAGCTGTGACTGGTCAGATAGCGCTAAACATTATGGTCGATCCTCCACAACCAGGAGACCCTTCCTACACAATGTACAGCCAGGTGATCATTCTTCTTCACCAATATAAAAAAATCAATAAATCAAGCAATCAAATATACCAGATCTGAAATTCTTCGTTCTGCATCTTTCATTTTTCATATGAAAGAAAAATTTTGAAGGAAACCAATTTTGATGTATAAGTCTGCTCATCGTCATGTTTCATCCACAAGGAGGTAAAATTCAAAAAGGACATCCTCACCTGTAATGTGCGTCAAGCCCAGGAGGTCTTGGAAGATATTCCCGGATTCACCTGTCAGGCTGTGGGAGGGGGTATCTATGCCTTCCCCCGCTTACACCTCCCCCAAAGAGCTGTTCAACGGGGCAAGGTCAGAATCACATTACTTAAGAGACTGACATAAAGGAAAGCAACTATGACATCATTTTCAAATTAATTTTTAAGTCAGAGACACAAGATTTACTCCTTTTCTTCTTAATAACAATTCTGGTACTTTTTCTAGTCTTAAGGTTCTGTTCATTAAGACAGTAGGGCTGCACGATATCGTTTGGCGCATGGCACATGTGCAATAATCACCAGGACTTCAGATGATGGGTATAAACATTTATCCGGACATTCATATAGTACTTTTCAGTATTATTTGGACGTTTACTTAGCCCCACAATTTGGTAAGCAGAGTAGTAGTGCACCTAAAATATTGATGCGTCGTTGAACTGTCCCTTTTTTTCGCCACTTCTGTCCGTATTGCTTCCATAATATACTAAATCAGGAGTTTGTGGCATGCTCTTCTAGCCAAACTTAACATATAATATGCTGAATTTTCACAGATTAATAAATTTTGTTACGCCCAAATTGTGGGCATAAGTAAACATCCGTATAGTACTGAAAAGCTGGCATCTGGAAAAATGTTTACGTTCATCATCTAAAGCCATGTTCAATATTGCACATAAGCCGTATAATTGAGATTATATCACGATGTTATATCATGCAGATCTGTTGGACAGGTAACACTATTTTTCAGCACTTTCATTGCTGTTGGTGGTGAGTGTTCTATCAACTGAAGCTAAAAGATCCCACCTTCAGGAGTTAGGCTTGGAGGCTGATCTGCTGTACTGCACCAGGCTGCTGGAGGAAGAAGGGGTGTGCCTGGAACCAGGCAGCTCGCTTGGCCAAAAGGGGGGCACTCACCACGTCAGGTATCCACCTCATCGGCACAAATCTCCCAGCTTTCCAGGCTGAATGGCTGACTCATCCTAAATCTCTTCTGTCCCCACATCTAGACTCTGTCTTTTGACCTCAACTACGACACTGGAGGTGGTGCTGAAACGTCTGAAAAGGTTCCACCTCCGGTTCGTCAAAGAGTTTTCTTGACTGGAGTCGGAAAGACAAGCCTATGCTGTAGTCCAGGGGTGGCCAATCTTATCCAGAAAGGGCCGCTGTGTGTGAGGGTTTTCGCTGCAACTGATTAGATTACTAATTAGAGGACTGATTGGCTGAAGAGTCCTCACACCTGGGTTTGAACAGCTGACCTAAAGGTTACCTCAAAAACCAGCACACACACCGGCCCTTTGCAGATAAGATTGGCCACCCCTGCTGTAGTCGGATCAGTTTGCACCCTCGCTTGTGTGATTTGAATAAAATGAGTATGGTTTGCAGTCATTTGTTTTACTGCAAAGCACAGTAAGCATTGCACATCGGTCTGTGTTAGACTACCTGTGTAGTCAATAATTGTTCACACCCAAATGCTTCTTGCACCTACTCTGTCTAAATTCACAAATTAATTTTCAACTCTCAAGATCACTGTATGAAACTTACTGCTGATGATTCAGGATTCATCTGCAACCACTTGTAAAATAATAGTTCAAAAGTAAGTATGAAAAGCTATCCGTCTCAGCAACAAAACCGGTGCCCAGGTGAGTCTCATAAATGACTGTGTGCATAAACAAATGTAAACATCACGTTGGTTAAAAATCACATTTTCAAAACATGTTGTATTGTGAAATAAAAACACTGAAGGAGCAGCAGACTGGAAGAGTCTGGGGCACCGCTAATAGCTACCTTTGTCTCTAATGCTTCTTTGATGTACCATTAGTTTCTTGATGTACCATTAGTTCCAGAGTCTGGGACATTTTCCTCTCACTGCCTAATAGTAGCCTTAAACAACACATGATACTAATTCTGTGTTCCTGCTTACTTTTCCTACCCAAGAATGCAGCATTTGTTTGATTAACTGCAAAATACACATTTAGACATTTATATTCAAATGACGCCCAAACATCCACCTGTCTATGTGTAATTAAAATGACACTATTTATGTTGTATTTATGTTTTTCCACAGTGCTGTATAATACTACTCACTCCATTTTTTATTTTTAGGATTAAATGTTCAAAAGAAACAAACATTTTCACCATATACATTTTGAAGCTACCCTCTGTATGTCCAGGAAGCAGAACAAGGAGGTCCCTAATGCCCTATGCATCCTGTGACAGGCACCAGGCTTACAACATGGATGTTAGGAAGATGGACGGTAATTGTACAGAAGCAACTGTCGCTCAAATACAGGTATCTCACTCAAGAGGACACAGCCCTCAATCCATACTGCAATGGTACACACGGATGAAAGCATCTGCTGAGTTCATCCATAACCTGCTCACTTCCAAATATTGCCAGTTCACTTGTGAGGAATAGCAGAAGTTTCCTCTGGCGTGAGAAGGCAATAACAGCACCCAGGTGTCTAACAGTTTCCCATTGAATCAGGCAGTAACGGACGAGCAAGAACATTTGTTGCCAAACACATGACTGCTGAACACACACACAAGCATTTCATTATAGAGGAAAGTTAATTGGAGAGCTTCCGCTGAGGCTCTGCAGAAGGATTTTCCGTTGTCCGAACTGACGCCCTCTCACTTTCATAAGGCATACAGGACGTTATGAGTGCAGGATGCCCATCGTCTTGTGGCAAGTCATGCCAGTGTTAATTTTTCATATGCTGTCCATTTACCACTGAAACAATTAAGCTACTTTGAGAAGACAGCAAGCGAGATCTAGAAGGCCAAACATGAAAACCAATGGAGAAAAATTACAAATCTATAATACAAAACAAAACATTACATATAATAGGCAAGTTTGAGCAATTATTTGAGCAATAGTGACCTGAGTACTTAATTTTGCTCCATGGCATGTGCGAACATGTGTGGAATGATAATAAAGTTCTTGAATCTTATGCCTGTTTATTTGTGTATTTAACAAATCTGAAAGACCCGTTTATTTAGGATTTTAAATTCTAAATGACTGCAGTAGATTTACAATGCTTGTTCATTCCCTTCCAAAACATAATATAATTTATTATATATGTATTGCTCTTTAAATATACGAACCAGTTTGAGTTCCAAAAAAAAACAGAACAGCCCATAAAGAAAAATGTACTTTCAGTCTTTGTAAAGTGCACTGACACAGGAATTGGGCATTTTAACATTGTGTTAAAGAGGTCAAAACCCAAAAACAAACTGGATACTTTCCTCCAGAACAGTACAATGTTAGGTTTTCAGTCTTTCAGCGACCGGCTGAGAAATCCCCTGCCGCAGGGGAGGTGATGCAGACCTACATCATTAGGGACCCAGAGCACTGTGGAACAGGGATAAGGAATGGCTCTGGGACACTGGTAGGAACACTACAGGATGTAGGGCTTATTCCATTTCGCTATCCACATCACTGTCACTGTTCACATCACCGTCCGCGTCACAGGCCACATCACAGCTTAAAGAGCCAGCCTGCTGCTCAGTGTTGTTCAGCAGATCCACCAGTAGGGAGATGAGTGCGCTGTCCTGGACGTGGGAGGGCACCCCTTGCAGGCCACGCTGGACCATGGCGCGTAGAGCAACGCGTAGGTCCCATAGCTGCTCCCACATTTTTGTCGGGAGGTCGAAACGTGCCAGTGAGTGGCCATCCAGAGAAAGCTCCACGCGCTCTCCAAAAACTGGGATAGAGACAAAGGTCATGAGTTGCTGAAGGTATGATGTGTGGCATTATACAAGAGCAGCAATAACTGGAGGGCCTTGTAAATTACACAAATATGGCATTTGACAACACTGATCTGAGGCTATAGCCCTCATATCTTTTAAATGATTTGGTTCAGGCAAAGGTCTACATGCCTAACCTTTATGCCTTCCTGTTCAGAAATATCCATGATGGACTGGAATTATAAGTGCTAGCTGAGATGTAACTGAGATAGGGCGGTCAGATAATCCATGTCAGGGAGGACACTGAGCTACTTCAGGTTTTACAAACTACTTTAAATTTGAAATACTCCTGAGTTTGGCTAAATAGTTCAATTCTTCTTGTGCTTTGGCTGGTTTGTTTCCGTGATTGAAAGACTCATCCATTAGTGACACATGAATGATTGTATTAGACCAACCAATCAGCACACAGCAAGAACTCAGTACTTAAGTGAAATCCATGTCCTTTTAATTGAAATAGTAGTTTACAAATCCTGTCCTAGCTCAAAGTGTCTTCTCTGGCAGGGATTATCCGGTCCCCTTAACTGAGACAAGGAGGGTACAGTCTAAAACACACCTCTTTCAATGACATCACAGTCGGTCAGCAACAACAGGGCCAGGGGGTGGATACAGGAGGAGTCTCTGACGAACACTTTGCCGTTGGATTGGACAGCAGTGAAGAAGGTCAGCCAGCGGCTAGGGAGCCGCTCCTTCCTCCTATACCAGGCATAGATGGACAGGTGCAAACATGTCAAGTCAGGGCCCTATAATCATTCCTGAATACTCACTATTCCTCTCAGACATGCAGCATTTCCATTAGAGGTGGGGTAAGTAAAATACCGATTCAATTATAAATCACAAAACTTCAAGGTGGTAGAGTTAAAAATAGATTTTTTTAAATACCAGTTGAAATGTAGGTTACTGTAATTACATTGGTCACATTTGTTACCGCTTGTTATACATTTGCCCAGTTGCACAAGGCCCGATTGTGTTAAGGGACAGACAGGCACGAGTCGGGCACAGTGCAATCAGGGGTGTGCAGACACTTTCCAGTTGGGGGAAACTTTGGATTTTATAAAGTAAAGACATGAGTATGACAATATTTAACATTGACCACGGTAAAGTTAAATATTGTGGTAATACCATTAACATTCGTGCGCATCTTTCCCCAACACCACCGAGACTTGGACAGCCACAAACCCACAGCTACGTCTGCAAGGCAACATCCCTGGACAACTTTAAAACATCCTCCCAAGCAAGAATGACAAAGCTAAACAGACAATGAAGTCCACTGTCACTGACATTCTGTACAGAATTCCACTTTTTTTTTTTTTTTTTAAACTAAGCCATTAAGACTTCAGTTCACAATTTCAAGTTGTCAAGTTTTACACCCTGCTTGTTCTCAGTAGCATAAATACCCTAATTGTGGACTTTGGTTTGCATATCACTTGCCACGTTTTCAATTCCGATTCCTTATTTGCTAAAAAGCTGCTACTGCTGTAGATAATGGAGATTTTACCAAACGGTTTTATGTTCATCTATTTGTTTGGAGGTTTATTTGTTGGGGGTGTAGTGGTCAGCACTCTTGGACCAGGGCTAGTGCCTCAGCCTTGACCATAAGTGTGTAGAGTTTGCATGTTTTCCTCACGTCATCATGGGGTTTCCCCACCACAGTCCAGATACATGCTAAGGTGAACTGGAGTTACCAAATTGTCCATAGGTGTGAATATGTGTATGAATGGTGTGTGTGGTCAGGTATACATTACATCGTGGGAACCAAGATGTCCCCACAATGGGATAACCACCTGTTATTTTCGGTCCCCACAAGGGGGAACTCAATTTTATAAAAATCTGTGACTGCAATCAAAAAAATAAAGTCTTGTATTTTCTTTGGCTACTTATGGTTAAGGTGAGGGCTGGGTAGGGGTTAAGTTTGCCATTTTTGGGATTAGGGTTATGCCCACAGAAATGAATGGAGAGTCCCCATAAACATGTGTCTGCCCCCTCTGATGTGTTGGCGCCCCAGTGAATGAATACATGGGTTTATTTGTTGAGAACTCAATAAAGGCTCTTTAATGTAATAAGGAATGGTCTTAATTTCTCTTGACTATTTCAGGTTTACATTTTAAATAATGTAAAAGCAAGAGACAGATGCTGTTATTCATTTTACAGTAGATTTGCATTTATTCATTTAGCGGACACTTTTACCCAAAGCAATGTATAACCGAGAGAGCAGGCTCAGACCATGTCTGGAGTTAACAGGGTTAAATTAATAGGGCCTTGCTCAACCACTCTAGCAATCATAGGATATATATATAGCACACGCACACAGTTGTGTAATCATATCTTTTTGGGGACCGCTCATTCATTTCTATAGGAAAAATGCTAATGCTAACTATGGCAACCTTAGCCCATACCCCGACCATAAGTAACCAAGTAAAATACAAAACTATTTGCATTTTTAGTTTTTTCATTGCAGTCACTGATTTTTATACAACAGTTTTTCCATAAGGTCCCCATTATATATTTCATATAATACAATTTTTTATTTGTGCCTCACCTGTTGACTGTGGAGCGGTGCAGGAGGACGACTCCACTGCGCGTGCGGTATGCCAGGCTGCCGGGTCGGAAACGCCCTTTCACAACTTTACCCCGTTTCACCTGGATGGCACAATAAAATGCAGGTAATGTGCACCAAATACTGAACACTACATTAGAACGATGGGTGCCATCTATAAAGCTGGAGGTATTGGTCTGTAAAGATGAATAAAACTGGGTGTAAAAGTGCAGGCCGAGTAGCTCTGTATGGGAAAAACAGATCAAATAACAATACCTGTGTATTGTGTCTCTAAGTCAGGCTTAATTAGGTCCTTCAGTAGAGTGTCAGTATTAGAGCCAGTTATGTTGAACCTAAGCTGACTAATACTGCGATGTTACGGGAGGGCCTGATTATCTATATCAGGTGTGTTAGATTAGTGCTGCACCTAAGCTTCAACAGTAACAAGTAAACAACAGCTGTACTGATGTGTATTGAGTATTAAGGACATAATACCTGTATGAGATTGGGGTAAAGGCCAGCGAGCAGCATAGCCTTAACCAGTTCATCCTCATGGCTGTACTGGTTAGGCTGGGAAAACTGGTCCAGGCAGTCCATAGCACGGGGGACCAATGACGCCTCATAGAGGTTCTCGCTAAACTGCTGCATGAGCCCTGGGGAGGGTGGAATTAAAAATCCCATGTTTACCAAAGGGATGGGGAAAGGGAGAGAGAGAGAATGGAGAAAAATAGCTTTAGCTCCCCCACCATTTATGAAGCGTAAGCCAGGGCCCGACAGCAGGTAACTGTCCAGAAAGTCCTGCCTTTGGACCCGGTCACGCAGCGTCTGCCTCCAGCCCTGAACCACACGGCTCAGCATCAGGTGGTCACTGTAACTGGAGCCGCTGAGCTGTGTTCGTGCCTGGGGGGAGCACAGAGAAACGACCGGCCAACTCGACTCAGGCACTGACCTCATCGACAGAGCATCCTCAAAAGCCTGCATCCAACACCAAACCAGGAATATGAAAGGGTATGCAAACCGAGTAACGGTGCTAACCTGCATGACCGCGGCTCGATTCTGCAGGCTGTTGACAAACGGATCTCGAGTGAAGCAGGCCGTGACGGACAGGAGGGGCAGAACGCAGCGGAAGAGAGATGCCAAAACCAGAACCTTCCCGAGCCGTGGGTCACAGGAAAGCAGGGCGACACGCTGCCCCAGCGGGGTCAGAGACTCAGACTCGTCCAGTACCCCTAGAGGCCAACAAGAATGTCCAGAATAAACAACCAATTAACAAGATCCCGAGTCACATGACACATGCTCAAAAAATTTCAATTTGTATGTTCTATTGAACATTTCAACCAGTCCAGTTAATAAAACAGGAAGTATTCTCTTATTCTCTTCTTTAAAGCCCTTCAAGCGTGAAGCCTCAGTGAGAGAGCATGTGAAGATGTGCAGTAGTGCCATACCAATCTCCTGTAGGATGGACACAGCATCCTTGACTGCTGCTTCATCTGGACAGTCCAGAACCTGAGACAAGAAGTCCACAGCCTTGGAGGAACAGGCAGAGGGACAGCGTCCGTGAGGCAGCACATGTATACAGAAGAGCATTACGGTCAGTGAAAGCAGTCTCTCACATTCAAAATCACTACTTCCTGCCTGTGTCATCTGTCGTGTCAGTCTGAGCCTCTAGACGAGGCACTGTTGGAATTAGGAATCCATAGTGGATACTCTTCTTCTGTGGCTAACTAGAAAACTAGCTAGAAAGAGACAGACTCAGTATCAGTCAAGGTCAGAGGTGATGCGTGACGTCACAGTCCTTTTGCTATGGTCATTGTAGGAGTTAAAGCACCCCCCCAAGCTAGACCCTGGCACTGCCACCATTTCATTTACTTATTTAGCGGACACTATTATCCAAAGTGACGTACAATTGAGAAAGCAGCCTTAGAAAAATTGGGGGTTAAGAGCCTTGCTCAAGGACCCAACCAGGGCATCATTCTGCAGAACATGGGATTGGAATGGGCAGCGTTCTGTTCATGGGTACCAAGTTCTAACAAGTCTTAACCTGCTAAGCCACACACCATCCCATTGAGCAAGTGATCCAAAGATTTTACTCGATCACTCAATAAAACAGAACGATCCATCACTTCACCTTAGTCTCTGGACTGTGTATCTTAGCCTGCACCACCAGGTTTTCAAGAGGGGTACGCAGGATCTCCGGAATGGGAAAAGTCTCCATGCATTCCATCCGTCGCCGTGGAAACAGGTGATAGGCATGACCAGGCTGGCATCGACCAGCCCGTCCTCTGCGCTGGATGACATTGGATCGTGACACCCAGACGGTGTCTAGACAGGAGACCTGGTGTTGGGGAATCGCATGCCTCAGTTAGCGTTATACACACGTGTACATCCCACATGCGTTACGTTTGCACTTTTATGGGAGTATGGAAATGTACTTTTCTCTGAGCAGCCCCGCTTGCATACCTTGGTCCGTGGGTCGTATCGCTGCTCTTTATGAGCGCCAGTGTCCACCACGTGCACAATGTCGTTGATGGTGATGGACGTTTCTGCGATGTTGGTAGCCAGGACGATCTTGCGCTGGCCTGATGGTGGCCGCTGGAACACGGTCTGCTGCTCGGACACGGGCAGGCTGGAGTGCACTGCGTAGCGGCGGGGGAACAGAGATTATGCTGAGGTGATTCAGAGGGGAGACAGGGAGGCTGCTAGACTAGATGACCAGTCCTTCGTAACTTCCTAATAAAGTTAAGACAGCATATAAAGCATGATAAGGTGTATTTCACACATTGGCGATCCCAGCCATCTCAGAAATGGCCTCATTTCTCTGCCGAGGTGTAACCATGCCGCATTTTGTAACAACGTCGCATTATGTAACTTGACAGAATGTAACAAATTGAATGATGACAATATTATCAATAATGATAACGGGGTAATGTTGCAATATAAAATTATAATGCAGCCTATAAATTTGTAACATTTCAAGTTACTACACAATGCAGTGTTATTACATAATGCGTTGTTACATGAGGTCAGGGAAACGCTACTGCTGCCTGAAAGCCGGCATACAAAGGCTGAGGAAGAGCTCTCACCCCAGCAATCAGGGTCCTTAATGAGGATGTAATGCTAAGCAATGATCCACCGCAGCCTCTATACACAAGACCAGCTCCATGCGGACTCACACTGTACATCATACCAGTACTGACATTTATTGTGACATTATGCATTGCCACCTGTCACCAGTTCATTTTTCTGCACATTTACGGTTATTTATGATTCCCATCTATGTTTAACAACCTCCTATATTATTTCATGTGCGTATGCTTTGGTAACAGTCTTGGAGACAGGAAACCAAGCATTTCACTGTACGAAGTATAACTGTGCATGGGACAAATGAAAGTTTATTTGATTGGACAAATGACTGTCTGTTTACAGCTACACAGCACTTCATATATATTACTGCAGCTCTATTATCCTCATTAACTATCTCGCACGGACACGGTACCATTAGAAAAGACTTAAAACAGAAGCCTTGTGCAGAGAAGCCAGTTCATACCCTTGTGCAAAATGTTCCTATCAGGATCAATGGTCACGACTACAGTAGGATTGTGGATCTCATTCATCTAGAAGCAAAAAGTTGAGCATGACCAAGCCCTCCTCCCCAGTTGTTACAATACTCCGTAGCATCTTATGCACTCTGGACGTCAGCCCTGGGCATCAGTTGATGAATGACATCGTGCTATGAAGGACTGCCTGGTAAACTTCAGCTTCCATCGTGAGTATTTGCTTCCTTTGAGCTTCCAGTTGAAGCTGCCACAGCCTTTCATGCTCTCGCTCTCAAAAAACCTCATCAGCAGTTTCCACGACGGCAGATAACCAAGCCTGATGATACTGCACTGACCAAACTGTTCACTTAACCAAGTAACAATTTAAGATATTTTTCGCATGTTTAAATTAAGAGCCAATGGAGGTTAAGAGCCAAGTCAGATCATGAATTATCACAAAGTGACGAGTGCAGCGAGAAGGCAGGGGGTTTCCTCTATTAACTGCTGATATGTAAATGAGTTAAGGCAAGCAGGGAGATGCACTCACGCGGCAGAATGAGCCCGCTGCTCTTGACAGAGGGCTTCTCCTCCAGTCTCTCCTGTACACCTCGGATGTCTTGCCAGCCTGGAAGGAAGCACAGCACAGCACCTGGGGGAGGGAAAGGGCCACACAGTCATGCCATGGCCTTGTGGGTAAAGAGGGCACCAGACCCACAGCAACACGGAGGCAGCAGTCACCGGGCTCTCCACGCCTGTGGATATGTTCTATCACGTCAACCACCAGGTCCAAGTCCGGCGTGGCGTCATGCTCCCCCTGAAACACAAGGATGATGAACGACCAGAGAAGGTCATTATCACCAACGACACTACGCCAGAGTAGAAGCACCATACCACATCACACCACATCACATCACATCAC
>JAODKC010000082.1:8699213-8725227 GCA_026777985.1 Mormyrops attenuatus
ACCACACCACACCACACCACACCACACCACACCACACCACACCACACCACACCACACCACACCACACCACACCACACCACACACGTCAAATGTCATATACAGTTGGCCCTCCATATCTGCGGGTTCCACATTGACGGGTTCAAACAACCACAGATTGAAAATAGACAGACTTTGTGTAATTATACACATTAAACAAATTAACATGGTTACATACATATAGTAGCAAATTAAAAAGTAAAACATATTGGCTAAATAAGCATATATATGCGGCGCTGCCTTCATGCAAGGTGCCTGGTAAAAGGCACAACTGCCCAGATAACACTATAGAACCGCCCGTTTCCACACCAATGAACATCAAACTCCTTTAACTGCTAAGCAAGACGTACTTTGGCGTAAGCAGCCCTTTTGTTCGCGCTAATGTACCATAAGTGTTAATAACAGCAGCGAATGTAATACGCTGAACGAAAGAGCTGTAATGTTCCCAATAGAGAGGCTGCTCTGTCCTGAAATCCTACAGCTGAAAAGTTTTCAAATGCAGTATTTTATAAAATGTTGGATAAACGTAGTTTATTGCTGACTTCATGTTCAAAGTTTACATTATTTAACAACTGTATAAGTTATTTCTAATACAAATCAACTCGGGTGAAACAAAAAAACCTACGTTTTCAGGGTTGCTAACGCTCACACAGGAAATCTTCCGGCAAAACTATATTATTCCATTATAAACCTAAAATTAGCTACATCAAAAGCATTAGGGGTTTACAAACCCTACAGACTACAGGGTATTGAAACTGTTACATTCATGTAAATGTATGTGCAGACTTGTCTGAAATTCAAAATCTCACTCAAGACAGCTGCCCAAAGTTGACAACCCTGCATTTTATTTGAATGAAATGCACTGTTTTCAGCCGAAATGGCTTGTGATTCCCTTTGTGTCGTTACCCCGACAATCATAAAACAAATATTAGAAAACATCACCTATGTATTGTATTGCACTTTTTGTATCTTTTCTAAATAAAACCGCCCAACTGCGATAGTAATTAATGTGTACTTAATAGATTATAAAATCATCCTTTTAAATTTATATAAAGGTACAGGACATAGTGATCCTACAAAAACTTGCAAAAATGTATTACAGTGATATAATACTGTCACCGTCCACAAAGTGAAAAATGTCGTGATAATTTTAGGTCATATCGCTCACCCCTGGTGTTGATCATGCATAGACTTACTAACATTCTAACAGTTATTTCTATAGATTAACATTATATTACATATTACAACTTAACTGATTTACAGTATACAAGAGGATGAGCGTAGGATGTATGTTAATACTACACCTGTTTGTCAGAGAGAGAAGCTGCCGGCACAGGTCTGCCCATCTCCCCCATCACCTCCTCCAGGTATCTCTCCCGTACGGGATGCATGAATCCCGGGACCTGCAGCACCCGGCACCCGCCGAAGAAGCGCGACAGCTTGCGCGTGTCGCCGGTGGCGCTCATGAGCACCACCCGCAGGCTGGGGTTGAGGCGCAGCGCGACACGCAGCAGCGCCAGCAGCAGGTCCGTGTCGACGTCGCGCTCGTGCACCTCGTCCACCAGCACGTGGCTGATGCCTTGCAAGGCCGCGTTCGCCTGCAGCTTCCGCAACAGCAGCCCCACCGTCAGGAAGAGAAGAGCGCCCCCGCTGTGCTCGGGAGGCCGGCTCTCCAGCCGCACCTGGGGGGAGGGAGGACCAAGAACCAAGCCCCCTGATCAGTCAAAGGATGGACTGTGTGAGGCGGACATTACCCAAACTCTGTTTCTAGGAACGTGTGATATATCATTTCAGCATCGTCACTGTGATGTGCACATGCACAATAATCACATCCCATTTGTCAGTGCTGCTTTGCATCTGTTGATACTCGTTTGAGACTACCAATTGGTAGACAGGTTGTACCAGACTATAGCTGATTTTGGTTAAATTTCTTCTTGTTTTATAAATATTGCAATAATACTAAAGGAATTTTCAAATATCATGATGTGATATTGTGCAGCTCTGTGTTACATATACATACAACTAACCAAAGGGAGCAGAACCAGATACAGCAGCCTAGATTCTTACTCGGTCTAAAAGTGCATTTGCATGTGTATGAAGGTATTTATTATTCAATGTTAGTTTGTTAGCTACTAAATTTATTCCACATATACAAAACATACACCTGCACTATGTACATAAACCCTTGTGTCCAACCCCCCATTTCGCACTGTTCTGTGCTTTGCATGTTAAGCCCTGTGAAACCCCTCCTCTAATTACTGCCGTCTGTATGTCACATTTTGGTCCTGGGGGAATGCTATTTCATGCCACTGTATACCTATGTATGGACTGTATGACAATAATGCCCACTTGATTTGATGATACAGTGCTGCTGAACACTTCATGGGACGTACGAATTACACTGACAGGAGTATCACTGGGGGGTGTCCCATATACTAATGATGGCCAAAAGAAGCTTCAGGAACCATTTTCTGTATTTTTGATCCCACTAGATGGCACTCTTGGTTTGCTTTGGGGCATGAATTGAGCCCAATTTTAAACTGAGAGCACCATCTAGTGGTGTCAGAAAATACAGCAATTGGTTCATGAAGCTTCATTTGGCCACTGCTACCATACACACTGTGGGGCTGCCCTACATACAGGCCACACAGCTCAGCATTTGGTACCTGGTAGCCCACGTGGTGTCTGAGAGAAGGCCCCAGCTCCTGGGCCACCCTACCGGCCACCGACACCGCGCTAATGCGTCGCGGCTGCGTGACCAGGATGTTGCAGTGTGCCCCGTCGCCCCTCAGCACATGATGCTCCAGCAGGAAGCGGGGGATGCGAGTGGTCTTCCCACAGCCTGTCTCGCCCTCCACCACCGTGACCCGTGCCGCCTCCACAGCGGAAACCACGCGCTCTCGGTGGGTGTCCACTGGAAGCTCCTCCCTTAGCGCGAGGGCCGAAGTCCTCCACTCCTCATAAAGGCTGGCGCTCAGCACCTCTGCTTCATTCACAGACAGGGGGTGGTATGGTCCCCCTGTGATGGCATTTCTGATGAGCTCCGTGTCCCCTTTAAGCTCCAGTCCTTCCTTCTCATCTTCCTCTTGTAGTTTCCGTACATCTTCCTCCGATGGATACTGTAGCAGAAGCACACAGAGGAATATGGAAGAATGCTACATTTACATGACTTATTTTTGGTTTTAACCAAAGTTATGAACAATTGAGAGAGTAGCATCAGCCAGTCCCTGAAGCAGTTTTGAGGTTAAGGGCCTTGCTCAAGAGCCCGAGGGAGAAATCACTCTGCGGTTTTGGCGGCATTTGAACTGACAGCCTTCTGACCCAGGAAGCCACACCACGGCATACCCATTTCAAATAGCTAGAGATAAAAAAAAAAATTAGCTAGTCACAATTTATTCTGAAAACAATGAAAAGAAGTAGACACATTAACATAGACATGAACCGATCTGCCTTTAAGAGAACAGAGCATGTAAACACTGGTATGAAACAGAAGGTAACCAGAGGGTTTTTTTTTAATTTGCTGCTGTGTATTCACTGACCTGGGCGAAGTATGCTCTCATTTTGTCCTCCAGGTATTCTGGGATGTCTATCGTGTGAGGCCGCCTTTCCCTTTCCTCCATCTCCCGCACCTTCTCCCTGTGGTACCTCGCGTGGGTCAGGGGCTTGTTGTCCTCATTCAGGAGACCCATTTCCTATCAGGAGCACAGACGGGTTTCACACTGCACTTTCTAACACACAAATGCGCATGCATGCCCACACCCACAGAATCACACCCACCTTCAGCTTCAGGCAGGCCTGCGCAGCAGCCCTCCTCTCAGCTTCCACCCTGCGCCAAGCCGAGGCCTGAAAGCTCATCTTCTCTGGCCAGAGTAGCGTCAACTGGCAGGTCTTCATCTTGCCTCCCTTCGTCTGGTACTGCACCACATTCTGTACAAAAAGTACGGACACACACCCTTTGCAGACTATCTGAGAGGTAGATGCAAAGGTGCAAAAGCAAGGGTGGCATAATTGAAGACGTCGGGTGTTTATCGATACCAAGAACACACCGAGCGGACTTGCTAACTCGCCTCCCAAGAACGAACTTGGGATGCAATGAATCATGGGATTGTTCTCACTGGCAAGGATGCAACTGATGCATCCTTGAAATTTGGTGCAGGGCAAAAACGAGGTCCAGGGTTTTTCAACGTTCTCCATACTAGCATTCTTGAGTGTTGGAACTATACTTAGGCAATAGAATATGACGCCAAACGAGAACACAGCTGTCAGTCACGCGCATTGGTAAACACCAACGAAGTGCGAGACTGATCACTTTGCCTTTCCTTTTGTCGCGATTTATAAAAATTTATAAAACAAAAAATGAATAAGACATACAAAGACTTGAAATACACCGACGTTAGAACTTACTATCGTCTACCAATAGAGTCTGTCTAAGTTTGTGACAGGACTCAAAGCAGTGCTGTTGAATCGCTTGCTTTTGCTCAATATCGTGTCTGTGAAATGCAATATATTTCCATACGGCGGATGACGAATGTCTTTTGGTCACCAGTTCTTGTTCGCCACTCTCTTCCTCACTCATCTCGTTAAATTTCTCACAAACGTGCCACATTGTCTAGGGGGGAGTTCAAGAGCGAGGACAAAAATAATTTTGATTGGGTCAGAGAGAACATGCAGAGCTCACACAAAGATGTTAGTACACTAGACTGATTTTTGTTTTTTTTAGCATATACTACTGTGGGAGCCATTCGTTATTTGTTGTGGTGGTTGACACTAGGTGGCAGTGTGGGCTGAGTAAGCTACAGTTCACGGTGCAAGAGGGGAGAGAGAAACCCTTAAAACGACGGGGTCGTGGGCATAGGAGTGGCAAGGAGATCATACGGTTTTACTGCTAATATGCCAAACGATAGTGACCCTTACATTGTGATAATTGTAACGTCTGTATTATCATTATTAAATGGGAACTTGACCCAAAGATTAAACGGATGTGGATCTCAAGTTACTTTGTATAGTTATTGGCACGGCGAGTAATCAACAGGATCTAGCCGCCTTCGCAGTGGAGTGGACGATGTTGGATAGTCACAACAACTACATAATCTTGAAAAGTGATAATCGTTAAAATTGCCAAGATTGCCAAGCTTCAATTCCCATAACAGAGTAAAAAATGTTTTAACTTGTTGAGAGTCTAAACCCAACTAACTATGGTGATCCTTGCAATGTCGCAATTGCATACAACATCCATCCATCCATTTTCTGAAACCGCTTGTCCTGTTCAGGGTCATGGGGGTCTGGAGCCTATCTTGGAGGCTACGGGTGCAAGGCAGGGATCAACCCAAGATGGGGCACCTGCACCACTGTGCCACCCTCACATAAAACATACTTGTTGATATTAACATCACACATCGTGTGGCTCTACTATGCGCGGTGCAGTTCGACTTGACAACAGTGACGAGATCCCAAGGAGACACTCACTCTGATGCTGGAGGAAGCGGTGGCCACCTGTACGACCTGTCCGAGTAGCTCTTTAGGCTTTGGGAACAGCCTGACAGCTTCCCCTTCAGATGATCTGCATGCATTTGAGGAAGGACAGAAACAGAGAATTTATGGGGAAAACTAAAATACGAAAAGCTAAAGTCATAATCTCACATTTTGATTTTGCAATGCTACAAAGGGAAAAAAAATACATGACAAAACACCGTCGGAGCTTTTGTTCCACTTTCTTAATGGATGAGAAGAAAAGCAGATGACAATTTCGAAATTAACAAAAACAAAAAATCCACAACAAAGCAGAATCTTCGCATGGTAGCCAGGCCTACCTCAAAATGTCCTGGGGCCTGCCCTCGGGGCCCCCCTCCGCCTCCTTCCAGAGGGCCTTTGACCTCCATCTGGGCAGCTCTTTCCCCACCTTCAGCATGCCCAGCTCCTGCACAGGAGGAGCACCGTCAGCATGTCATCACCATGGTAATACCCCCCTGTACATATACACGTGCGCACGCACAAACACACACACACACAGACACACACCCTACCTTCAGCTTTTGACAGGCGGCAGCAGCAGCAAGACGCTCAGCTTCCAGCTTCCTGGAGGCAAAGCCCTCCACCTCGATCCTCTTGGGCCCCAGGACAGTAACAGTTGCCCTCTAATAAGACAATACATAAGGTCATCCTATCAGCAACAGGAGTCTGGTATCTGGTATCCGTGTGGACGCATGTGTACATCTGTGGAGTGCTCAGCTTCTGCTGCGTGAAACTTAAACACAGCTCAGGAACTTTTGTGGTTTTTGCTGGTCCTCTGAGCTGATATATCCATCAGTAGACATCCTGTGTTCCTTCTGAAAATATCCACTTCAACCTAACCTTTGCCCAAGACCTCTAGCTTTGAAATAAAGCCCAATAATGCAACCTAAACGGTTAACCTGACTACTCCGAATGATATGCTCTTTTTCAGACTCTATGGCTGGTGATTCAGAAATACAGTTAGAGTTATTTTTATTCAGCAGACATTTTTAACAATAGTTATGTATAGCGGAGGCAAATAGCAAATTATAAACATATGGCTATCGAGGAGTCAACTAGGCATAAGTGCAGCTAGGCTGAGCTTC
This sequence comes from Mormyrops attenuatus, assembly GCA_026777985.1. Lineage (NCBI taxonomy): Eukaryota > Metazoa > Chordata > Actinopteri > Osteoglossiformes > Mormyridae > Mormyrops > Mormyrops attenuatus. The sequence goes on from JAODKC010000082.1 coordinate 8,705,846, forward strand.
CAGTGAATGGCCAGTTACAAGTGCAAATAGTATAGGAGCAGATGCTATACAATACCTCCCAAAAAAGAGGGAACCTAATAAGACAATTCAATAACTGGAATACAAAGAACATTCTAGGAAGACAGAGGCATTGAGCCAGCAGAAGGAAGCTATTTTCTCATACTACTGGACACTCACCTTGACATTCCCTCCCACCTCTGTGCAGCAGTACTTAAGGTGCTTGGAGAGGTCAGACAGGCCAAGCAGCTGGGAGACAGTCTTGTGCAAAAGGTTTTTTGGTTCAGGGAATTCCTTCAGCAGGTCCTCATGACCTGGGAAATGGAGCAGAAAGCTAGGATTATTTTTTTTGTTTGTTTTTTTTATGCTATGTCTAAAAATGTGCGACATAACTCAGTATGATCAGCAATTTTCCCCCAGCGAAGTCCATATTGTGTTTATTAATCATTTATGCGAGAAAAGAGGGCTGCCTGATATACTATTCTTTTACGCCTTCCTATAGCACAAGACGTACGGACGGACGGACGGACAGACAGACAGAAAATGTTATATTTGCAAAGCAGTATAACTACGGTTCGTAGAACTGTAGGGTAAAAGGGAATACCTCGCTGAGGGGTCGTCTCCTTGAACCTATGACCTTCATCAGGAAACCCAGCGCTTCTGACCCTCAGAGACATGCCGTATTTTAGCAGCAAAACGTAATAAGGATTTTTCCCTCTTATCCCTTTAGTAAAGACTTGCTTAAACAAAATAAGTAACCACAACATCTCACTCCTTAAGCCCTCCACGTTTAACAAAACTATTGCACCGATAGATCGCAGATATAGACGTTGATATCCGAAATTAATTCTGTTAATTCGGTATTTAAGTCAATGAAGTACTGGGAAATACACCGCAAAGACCGGGCACATTATACGGGCGCGATTAGGGCTGCAGAGCAGTCGGCTGTCACCTCTCACCATGCTGCCTTCGAGCCTCTGGTTCCCCAGGGTCCGGGGCGGTCCCCACTCCAGTCCCGAAGCCGTGCTGCCCAGTCCGGGTGAATGCACGCCCGCTCCTCGCCGGCGTCCCGCTGGATTTACCTCCAAGGTTGTATAAAACCCGCATGAGTGCAGCCGCAGACGCCGCCATCTTGCGCCTTTATAACCTTCTGCTTCTACTGTGTTGGGATGCCGGTATAGTTGAATTGGCGCAGCGCCGCCTAACGATCCGGAGGCCACAGCGCACCGACACGATGGACAAGATCGTAGCTCATTAATCCTTTATTACCATCAGATGTATCAGATGCTGAGGATACCCTGTAGCAGGATCAGTACATGAGGGGAAATCCTGACCCTGTAGCAAGCCCAGTCCATGTGGGGAAACCCTGTAATCCTGATCCTATTCAGGGCACACACACTGCCAATCACACATACACCTTACTGCATGTTTTTGGACTGTTGGGGAAAGCTAAACCAATGCTGAGCTCTTTTTAGCTCTGTGAATCAGCTAAATTAGTCTGGAGCATATGAAGGAAGCCCAGGGCACAATGCACAATGCACTCAGGATGGGATGCCATTCCAGCTCATGGTGCACGCTTACACACACCACGGGCAAGTTAAACATGTTGATTTGCCTAAACACTGTTTTTAGATGACAGGAAGATATCAAAGGAAACCTGCACAAGATGGGGAAAACTCCATGAGCAGAGGGCTGGGAGCAGGAATCAGACTCACAGTCTAGGTGATATGAAAGTAGGCTATTAAAAATCTAATGAAATTATGTTTTATTTACCATTTTCACAAATTTCATTTCAGGTACATATTAATGCTTCCTATGAGACGTACTCACACATAAAGCATGGGCCCCTGGAGCCCCTGGGGCACTACTAATCACTAAGCCAATGTGCCAGCCCTAAAAATAACGCGATAAACATAATACTTATCAAAAACAATTATATCATCAGGTTTATCAACGTATTAGATGTGAAATGTTCATATTAAAGTGCATGTTATTTGATTTACTGGCATCTGATTCAGGGTGTTCCCAGGCTTGTGTCCCGAGATAGACCCTGGGCTCACCAGGAGCCTGTGCTGGATAAGCAATTGGAAAATGGATGGACGGATGAAGACTTTACATTTTTTATTCATTCATTGATTTGAATTTTGTTTCCTGCCTCTGCTTTGGGTAGACCAGTGGGAATAAACCCAGCTTAAGTGCATGATTCAGTGCAAATTTTGGACAGTTATCTAATAAAATGTGATAATACCTGAATATCCATGCTATTAATGATAATATCCATGCCAGCTTCAACCACGAAATGCTAAAAAAAATGGATTAGTAGACTCTTTCTTTGGATTTACCATTAAAAACTGTGGCATTAATAAGAACTTGCTGAAACTGCCCACTGACAGTGAGAGATTAAAGAAAAATGTCTCATTCCAGGTAAAAACAAACAAGTCTGAGACCACCATGCACATGCTCCAGGTCACACCTATCCATGTGCCCAGAGTGGCATTAGCTGGACTTAACAAATGCTGACCTGATTCTGCAGCAATCCCACAATCCCGCATGTGTATCCGCTAAATATCATTAACCTTACAAGCTTGGGGTGGGTGACGGCTTTCATCTGTTCAATTTAAAGAAAGATCCAGTGACATAATCATGTTCAAATACATACAACAATTAACAAACAAATGGAAACAAGTATAATTATAGAAAGTCTGAAGTCAGACTTAAATATTTGGAAAGATACAAACCATCCGGTCAGAACATCAGGTGTTACAGCAAAACAGATACAGTATAAAAATCAGTCATAAAGGCTATTCTTAGATTTATCTTTAAACATCTTCCCCTCAAATATGGAGACAGTATCATCCCCCTTGACTAGGTCAAAACAGTGAGAACAAGAACTAGGGCTTTTAAGATTCATTTCCTTAAATGTCAATACATTTCACCCTGTGGGCTTCACATTTAGATGATCAGCTCAATGGTGGGAGCTGAACCTGGATCAGAGGGCCTTGTAGAATCACAGGATGATGATGATGATGATGATGATGATGCAATATAGGCAGTCATTACAGAGCCCAGAGTCAGACACAGGTGAAGGGGCAAATACATCCTTCACACCTGAATGAAAGGCTAAGCTCTATAAACCAGGGAATGCTCTTCCTTCTCACCAGGGGGCGCCCATTTCTCTGAGTGTGTTTCCATCATCACTGGGCAATGGTTGTTTCTAGAGAGCCCTACTTTGGGCGATTCTGCTCATTCACTGTAGTGTAACAATTTTTAAGGGGATCCAAGTTAAAGTGCAGTTTGGTAACAGGAAGCTCGTTCAGGACGCTGCTATTGGTCAGAAGGCTGCCAGGTAAAGAAGTCGATCCCTTTCAGCTCCTTTGGTAAGTACTCCTGCTCCACTGGCTGACTGAACGCTGGGTTATACTTGTAGCCTTTAGCATAGCCCAACTCCTTCATCAGCCGGGTGGGGGCATTGCGGAGGTGCAGGGGCACTGGGGGCAGGGGACCTCGGTGGGTCCTCAGGCAGGTCTTCACATTGTTGTAGGCCTTGTACACCTCCACGGACTTGGGCGCTCTGGCCAGGTACACAACGCACTGAGCCAGGATCACCTGCAGAGATGGACACACTGTAGCATGTGTATAGGAGGCGTGTCGAGAAGCGGACAGAAAAAACACACACTGATCGCCTACACTCTGTTATTGCAATAAACCAACTAGCAACTAGCAATCGGAAAGACAGTTGTGTATGCAAATTTGCGATCATTTGTCTAACCTTAAATTTTATTTTTTAAATGAAGCCGGTGAGAATTTCTATTAAAAGTAACAAACATATGCCATGCATTAGAGTAACCCACAAGGCACTCGTTCAATTCCCTAAACTGTACAAATGCCAAAGTCCTCAAGCAGTAACAAGATGGTGCTTTGGGAAGGGACTCTATCACGGCCATCTTACCTCACACTCCGGCATGCCGATGAAGTGGCATGCCTGGAAAGCGGACACAGCCTGAGGGAGGGCACTGGGGTCAGCTATTCCTGTAGGGGGCGCAATAGGGTACAAAAGATTTGCATTAACCTTATATCCACAAAGTACATATTGAGGCCTACAACCAATGGGTTTCTAAACCTGGTGCCCTAAATCATCTGGGAACTGAAGTCTTAATGACTGACACACAAATTATCTAATTTAAAGCATTGCAATGTTGAGTAACGCCTAACCATCTACCTTACCAGTTTGCCAAATAGCTCTTCATAATATTAGCTCCAGTACATGTGAGGAAATCCTGTAATCCTGAACCTGCAGCAGGATCACTACATGTGGGGAAACCATATAATCCTGACCCTGTAGCAGTTCTAGTCCATGTGGACGAGTCCATGTAGCACTTCTAGTTCAGAGAAACCTTACAGACTTTGCCCATTGAGAGTTACTATAATTAAGCGATGATGCTCAGCTGAGCTCATCATCATGGCTCTTTTGCCTGGTAGATCACTCACCCACATCCTCGCTGGCGAACCTGACAAGCCTCCGAGCCACATATAAGGGGTCCTCCCCACCCTCAAGCATGCGGCCCAGCCAGTAGAGGGCAGCGTTTTCATGGGAACCTCTCATAGACTTATGCAAGGCTGAGATGCAGTTGTAGTGTTCTTCACCTAGTAGGGACACACATTCAACTTGGTGTTTAATCCTCAATTTGGCAATCAGAGCTTCAGTAGGCTGGCCGGGCCATACATTTGTGGAAAATTAGTATTTGTTCAAATTCATAAAACTGAAAAAAGAATGTAATGGAAATGTAAATATCTGTATTTATAAGGTTAAAATTCTAAATGAGTTAGTTTTTGGGGGGGTTCCATTAAGAATTCTCGGTATTAATGAAAAATGCACCCACTGACTGTCAGACGTTAAGTTGAATAAAAGAAACATGTATTCCCCAAGAGAAAACAGAACAGAGCAATGTGGGACTGATGCCTACTGATGTTAGATGTGTCACACTGGTCTCCACTGAGGCCTCCAGATAATAAAGGCTTGCTCAATCAGCCAGTCAATGCCCTGTCCCTATGGCAACCAATGGAGATGCTGAGGTATGGTGTTAAATTCCTATTCCCCTTTCTATTGGCTACCTGTCTTTTACAGGGGGTGGATACAGGGGCAGGGACATACCTGCCTTGTCGTACAGTATGTGGGACCTCTGTAGACCCTCTTTAACATGCTCCTCCTGCACCAGAATGTCCTGGGCAGGGCCAGCCAGTTTGCTTGCGTTGATCCTCGCCTGTATGGCCATCTGGAGCCCATTGAGGCCAGCACGGGCATCACCATCACAGAGGTGAGCAATCGTGTCCAGGGCTTTCTGCTCGATGTACACCTTGGGCCTGCAGCACATCCATTACTTCACGTTAAGAGAGCAAAAACACCAGTCAGCACATCAGAAATAAGAACAAGAGAAGGTTGCCATGTCAGAAGAAAACAGCCTTCATGCAAGACCAGATTAAGCGCATCCAGATCATATTCACATAAAGGTTTTTAAAGTTATCTGTTTGAGTGCAAGTCCAAATCCACGAAAAAGGAAGCTTAAGTCCCTGCATAGACACAGGAGGGAAAAAAAAATTTAAAAATCACATTTGGGTCCAAAGCAGAGAGAGAAAAACTGTCCTGGGGCCTCTCTTGGGCAAGCACTGCAGATACTTAGGGGTCACGGCAAATTATCCATATGAAAGGCTGCCAAGAGTGTATGCCTAGCTGCCATAATTATTTACTGGACCTAAGCAGTTCCTAAGAATAAGCCATTCTTGCATCCTCTTATTGCTAAGCCCAGAAAGGGCAGAAAGGGGACTTGAAGTCTATGCCAGGCAGTACCTGAAGCAGATGTACACCCTGGATGGCATGCCAGACAATCACAGGGCAGCAATGCCAATTAGCCCAACTGCGTGTCTTAGAAAAGGAACAACGCAGCTTAAAACATAAGTCAGCATGATCATTCCATGAGGCACAGCATGTATTCGGGAGTGGTCATATAACCTAAAAACCTCCAAACCAGCCATTTGGCCAATCAACAGCATTCAAATATTTTACCTAAAGTGATATTCATGACCTACTCAAAAAAGACAGCTCCCTGAGAAGAGCTCCCTGTAACCTGCAATGGGTTAGCGCCCCATCCTGGGTTGTTCACTGCCTTGCGATTGTAATCTCCGGGGTAGGACCTGGAGCCCCACAACCACAAAAAGGGTAAGTGCTTACAGACAATGGATGGACGGATGGATGGATGGATGGATGGATTGATAGAGGTCCCTGCATGCTGGACATTAGCTGACAGTGACGGTGGTGTGAAACGAGGTGTGAGGCTGTATATTCATGCTGATGCTAATCTATACACATATATTAAGCTGGTCTGCATCCATGGCTTCAGTTTCACTGCAGCAGTCAAACACTGTGATCAAAGTTATTATACAAAGGGTACTTTTCCCTAATACTTTTATACTAAACATACATACTGTGAATTGATACCTGTTGATTCAATGACTGCAACTACATCTGTAAGTCATGAATAACCAGGCAGTTTTAACGCCCTGCCCCTTAATAGTTAACTTTAAGATTATTTGTAAACAACTTTAGCACCTTCTAAGCTTAACGAAAGGGCAAAAGCAGATTCTGATGACACTGCACGGTCAGCTCTTGCGTAAATTCAGTACACAGCGTGCTGGACTTTTTATGTTCTGAAAGTAAACTCCATGAGCTCAAGTTAGTGACTCGCAGAAACATTAACAGCGGAGAGCGGAGGGTCGCTGGCACAGTGTGCGTGGCGTGCCCAGTCTCACTGCTCCACTTGGAAAACACTGTGAACCGCCAGCCAAGAACTCCCACCACCTTCATCCATCAGCATCATCTTACACTTGACGGGGGGGGTCTATAAAACCCGATCCAGTTCATCAGGGCAGCCAGAACTCCGTGGCTGCTGACACAGCTGGGAAAAAGACCAAACATGGAATATACTGGGTCCAAACTGCTGCCAATCCGCATGAGGCAAGGCAAGGGTATTCTTTACTACTTAATATAGTTATACACTTCACTGTTTCCAACTAATATACTACCTTCTGGACACATCGAGTTGAAAGACAGCTTAGGGATACCAAATGCAGCTTCGAACAACCCAAGACTGAAGCTACACACCTAAAACGCACTCAGAATGAACTTTTCGCACGGTCTGCTGATTTTAGCTGAGAGACACATTTTATAGTTAATGGAAGTGCACCTTTCATACTTTCCATAAACAAAACACACTTTTCTGTACATCTACATGGGGAAGTGGTGGCCTAATGTTTAGGGATGCGCACTTGTGATCGGAAGGTTGCTGGTTCAAAAACCGGACTGGCATGGTACCACTGAGGTACCCAGAGCAAAATACTGCCCCCAAATGCTAAATTAGCTGGCCCCTGCTATGTCACATATGGGTTAAATGCAAAGGACCTAGAAAATGTAATCAAGGGTCAGTCCTGTTCATGCAGACTCACTCGGAGTCCCCAGGGCACTCGGTCGATGTCGCGTCGTCCTCAGCACGACCTCCTGGCACCCCCAGCACGCGCAGCCCCAGCGCGGACACCGCCCGCTCCAGCACGGCGGCCATCGCCTCGGCGGACAGCCGCTCCAGGACCAGCACGCGGCACCGGCTCAGCAGGGCGGCGTTCACCTGGAAGGACGGGTTCTCTGTGGTGGCGCCGATCAGCGTCACTGTGCCGCACTCCACGTGAGGCAGGAAGGTGTCCTGAGGAGACGGGACATGGGAGGCGAGGGGAAGAGCCGTCCGAGTTACTGTCAGCACTCAGAAAGGCAACTGCAACGCACAAGCACGTCAGAATTCCACTGTTCCTGCAGTGACATTTTCATATTAGGACCTTGGTGCTTAACTGAGATTAAACTGCTTCCCATTTGCCTAGACGGGAAAGGCAAGATATACATTTGTACTGTAGATCAAGAACAGGGTTGGGATTTAAAAAGAGAAAAAAGTATTATGGTATTTCTCACATCACACATAGTTGAAGTCATCAACATTTAGGGCATTTTTTGCCTGTTCTGCCATTTCTGACCCCCTGCTAAAAATCATGAAGAAATCTGCAGGAAATGGCAGTGAATGATATCCGTAGGGTGCTTCCTTCTGCTGACAAAAGAAAAATTAAGCTTTTCTCGGGGTGAGAAAATGAAATATTCCTTTCTCTTGTACAACACTATCAGGAAACGAAAACTGACTTTCTGTATGTAGAATAAGTTTAAAAAGACAATCCATAATACACATCCACACATTCCACAATGTACTAAGTATAGCTGATACATGACTGAATGGTGACGCTCTGATATCACCCTGAACGCACCTGCTGAGACTTATTGAAGCGGTGAATCTCGTCAATGAAGAGGATGGTCTTCCTCTTACAGAGCCGCAGTTCATTCTGTGCTTGTTTGATGACTTCTCGCACCTCACTGGTGGCGGCACTGGTGGCGGACAGCGTGACAAAGCGAGCCGAGCCCTTCTTCTTACAGTTTGTGGCAATGATGTGAGCCAGAGTGGTCTAGAGCGGGAAGCACTAGTGAGTGTAGGGCTGCAACAACTAACGGATAGCAATAATAATCAGTAAAAAAGGATGGTATACAACAAATTATCACTGGTTAGTTGCATTTTTGCAATTTGCTGCATAAATTGCTTATAATGACATCACCTCCTTGCAATATTAATGGCGGTGTGTTAAGTACAATCACTAGCAAACTAAACATGGTGGAGACAGCAGGTTCAGGGTCGGCATGTGGAGGGTTGGCATAAGGCCAAAACATAAAAAGTGTGGAATCACTTTAATCTGGCATCGTTAAAGAAGCCTGCCAAAACGATTTATTAAACATAGATTCGCTTAGGGCTGTAACATGTAACAGTACACATATTCATCGTGCGCCTTTTGGTTGCATCACTTTCGGCTCGGTATGCACAATGAAACAAATTAAGATGTTACTTGACATATGCAAAATTTAAATCCGCGAGTAACACGGAAAACATTATGCCAATTGCGGCTGTAAGTTGGCTATGGCTAGTGCTGAGGAATCTCCCACATCATTTAAATCAGTAGTTTGGGAACATTGTGGCTTCCCAATAAATTACACTAACACCATAGGGAGAGTAGTTGATAAGACCAAGACTCTGTTGGCTATGTAATACCGTACTTGGAAGCTGCTGGAAACACATCCCACCTGGTAAACTCATTCGAGATAACATCATTTGAGTCTGTGTATGACCGGAGCAATGCAAAAACAGCCTCTGCCAGATAGTCTCTCTGTGGCGTCTAAGGTACGTTTGGAAGGAAATTCAGACTGGGCTCAATAAACAAATAAAATAAAATGAAATAAATAAATAAAGAAAGAAAGAAAGAAAAAAAACTAAGGCAGTAGGGGTGTTTATCACTACAGATATGTAACCATAGTAGTAAAGAACACAGGATTTAGTTCATTATAAATGTTATAATGCAATCTTATTTTTGAAATTATTTTACATATTGATTCTTAGTGTGAAAATTAACGTCTCCTAGGTTTTGTCATTCAGGCATGTCGACAGACACATTGCCTTTTGTTTGGCTTACAACTGAACCTAATCTTGTATGTTATTTTAATAACAATCTAACTTGAAAACAAATTCCGATTTCCTGCTGTACCGAAACCGCACCAAACCGTGAACTGAGGTGAATACCAAAATGTGAATTTTGTGAACCCTTACACCCCTAGATTCTGTCCATTGTGTAAAGTTCTAATTACAACTGTGAGTTCAAAATACCTTGTTAATTTTTTTTTTTTTTGTTTTAAATATAGCATCTGCATTTTTCTTTCTTTTGGCCCAACTAATCGATTGGGTGATCGGATGATCACATGATTAATTAATCATTAAAATAATCATTTTTTAGCAGCCCTAAGCAAGTGTCAACTGGTCTTAGCGTTAACAAGTTGCTAGCATTGTGCAAAATGCCAAATGGCCAGGGCTTGTTTATCGATTGAATTATTAGTCTGTATTTTGTGATATAAACATTTCATCTGACTGACAGTATGCCTGGATATATACAGCAGTGTTAGGTATGGTAGAGAGAGAGAGAGAGAGAGAGAGAGAGAGAAAGAGAGAGAGAGAGAGAGAGAGAAACCCAGAGAATATCCAACCCAGTTGGATCATTACTGTATGTTACATATTGTTCAGGCAGCTAAACAAAACAGGGTTCAGAGGGGCAATGGACAATCCACTGGGATCCAGGCCAAACTTGGATCAGCCCACCCCCAAATCAAAGACATCAAGTATAGTCAGCAGTAAATGCTTAACAGTGACACCTTCCTTCTAGTGGAAGAGTTAACATACAATCACTGGAACTAAGCATTCCACAAGGATTGAGGTCCACACCACACACCCGAAACAGCAGATTTCCACTGAAATGTCCCCTTCATTAATCACCAGTCCTCAGTCTACTTCTAAGGCAGCAGTCTGTGCATCTTTTATCAAGGCAAGGGGGACCGCTGACACTTTCTAGAGATTTATGTAGGTGACAGAGGACACCGCAGGGCACACTAAACAAACAAACGGAAGCAAAAGACTCTGACGTCTGCGTAAAGCTGGCCCGCTACCCTGTACCATCCCCAGGACATGCTGAAGACCTGCCTTTGACACCTGCCTGTAAATAGACACATCATCTGCTCCGGCGGCTGACAACTATCAACGCCTTGCAAGACACTGGAAGGCACAGGCCCACATATACAGGCATGAGGGCCAGGCTGAATGATGCTTAGACAGACAGCAGGAGAGTGCGAGATGAGAATAAATCAGTGCATATTACATATTAATACTAAAATATATCCCACAAATGCACAGTATGAATTATAGTAAGTGAAGTGATTCAGTACAATAAAAGTGAATAAGTATGACCGGAATGTCCAGTAGTAAAGCTATTATATAATTATTACAGTGTCCTCCTAACGCCATTCATTACTGCACTTATAAACCTGTCAGTAAGACGTTAATATAAAAGACGACAAAGAATAAACCGTTTGCTTGCAAAACTGTCACTGAATCTGCGCTTGGCTGTGGGCTTTCGCCAAGCCAAATCGCGTGTTTTATTACTTCTTTAATACACTGGCTGTAATACAATAGTGAACCAGCAGAGGAAATACATACACTTTATTTCATGGCTGCCAACTTTGGTCAGCTGGCTGGCCTGAGATTTTCATTTAGAAACAAGTCTGCAGACGCATTTACATGCATGTAACAGTTTTATTACCTGGTAAATAGTCTGTAGGGTTTGCAAACTTCCCCAACGCCTTTGATGTAGCGATTTTTAAGGTTACGAAGGAATAATACGGATGAGAGTTGGCAACCCCATGAAAAGTGCAAAAACAAAATCGCCTATTAATGAAAGTAAAATGCGACATGAACGATTAAATTCGTAGTGTTGTGCATAGGGGTAATAAAGTCTTTAAACGTAGCTCGTACCTTCCCGCAGCCCGGCGGCCCCCACAGTATCAGCGACGGGATGTCATCGGACTCCAGCACGGACCTCAGCAGGGTGTTTTCTCCCACAGCTTTATTTTGACCGAAATACTCTTCCAGGGTACTGGGCCGTATTTTCTCGGCCAGAGGCTTGCCGCTACCGAGCAGGGAGCTGATGGACAGGCGCTGCCCAGCGCGGTCGGGGACCGCCGGCCCGGCGTCCCGCCGGGAGGGGGCTGCCGTCGGTGTCTCCCTCTGCTCGCGCCGCTTCTCTTCCGGCGATGTGCAGCCAACGGAGGGCGCTGCCGCCGGCTTATCTGCTCCGGCTGCTCTGTTTTTGGTGTGAAACACTGAAAATACGTGTAAGGGAGCGGCGTGCGGCTGCTGGGTGTCCTGGTGCTCCGCAGGGCCGCCGGGGCCAAGCGAAAGGCGAGATTTCTTCATCGGGGGGCCGCTCTCGGAAGCAGTGTCGGGCTCGCTGCGTGACGGATGCGCGCCGGCATTATTCAGCAAACAGGTGTCCAGGTGGGCATTGATCCCCGAAGCTCCGACTTCACCGAGACAGACGGGGCAGCGCACGGTGTCCGCAGCGTCACCGCTCTCATGCGCCATTTCCCGCGAAACTTTCAGCTCCATGCTATTAGCGATTACTTCCGGGACTCCGGATACGCGCCACCAAAGTTACACGTCCTTAAACAAAAGTTTTATATTACCACTATTATCGCCAATGGAAGAATGATCGGCGATAAAACAGGCAAATAGACTACACGAACTGAAGTCGTCAGTACGCGCTGCATTATGGGACTTGCATTTTTATTGACCCTTGGTTATATGATGCAAAATGCTTTATGAGTGTTGGAGATGTTACTCACCAAAGTAATACATTAGAGACAGAGGTGGAAACAGAACGTTGGTCTGGGTTTTTACTTTCTAGACCTGAACTTCCCTTTTCTGTAATGGCTTACTTTTATGAGTAACTCCCCCAACACTGTTCATGAAGTAAGACTGTGGTATGCAGAAGGATGAAACGTATGTAAACAGTACAAAGAACAAATTAAGTCCCAGAACTAAACTATTTGTATATGTACAATTTAAAAACTTATCAGAATTCAACATGACATCCATTATGGATTTGCATTGTTGGTCTGAACTGAAAAAGAAAGGCGTGGGATGTGTTAGCCAATGAAATTATCAAGAAAGTGGTGTACTGAATTACACTGTAAACAGCAAACTGACCTTAAATGACAACTGACAAATTGACAAATTCAGAATTTTGAAAACAGACCTGGTTCATCCTGCTTGTTTCAGGAATGTTAGAATGAGCAGATGTGAGAGACTGTCAGGCAGATTCCATATGAGGATAGGCTGCTGGAGAGGTGATAATGAAGCACAGAGCTCTATTCACTTGGCCTTTGCTGGAGGTTTGGAGGCAGGTCCTCCAATAGGCAGCTCGTGGAGAGTCTGAGGTCCTTCTTCCTCTACCTGGAAGGTATGACAACCCTGAAGTGCTTCTATAGATAGATAGAGCACGTTTTGATTTCATCTCCATTCTTAACCCTTGTCATTCTGCAGTACAGTTGGTTAGGTTTCCTTCGTGCACCAATAAAGCACGATAATGCAGAAAAACAAATTTGATTTAGACGTTAGCAGATTAAACGGCTTTATGTGGCTGATTGGCGACACCTAGTGTCAATATACTGGAATAACTTGACTTTTTGACTTTTCAGCTTCCCTTTGTATCTTCCCAGGTGATATATGCCTGGCTCTGTTAAAGGGATTCCATAGCATGGTCCAGCATTCTTCATGTTCCTCCTTGGGCTGCTTTGTACTTATTGATGGTTTGAACTGGGAATCTGCATGAGCTCTGTGATGGACTGAAATCCTCTGCTTCTGCGGATGGCTCCAGCATCTCAACAAGCTTGTATGAGCAGTTATATTAATGGAGTCATTGTATTTGGATTCACTGCTTGGTCCTATAAGTGCATGGTCCTGAATTTCTGAATTAATTTCTGAATTACATGATTTATACCATAATGGCTGTGTTGATCAAGATGGTAATCTTATTCTATTCTGGATTTTAAATTACTATAATTATATGCTTTTATGACAAATAAATTCAGAGACTCAGACTGAATTCACCAGATATCAATAGCACATTTTGAGAAATAAATTTCAAACATATAATTATTTACACAGCATTGCTACTCTAATGATATGCTGTATTTCAAATCACCAGTCTTCCTTTTTTCTCAATTTTTGTTTTTAATGTCTCATTCACTACACAAATGGCATTTTGTCCTAAGAGTGTGTATCTGACATGTAAGGACACCTCGGGAAATTGCTTTGACTGGTTTTGGACAGAGTTGGACATTTCAGGTCCAGAAAGTAAAAATACAGACCAAGATTTTGTTTCAACCAACCAGTTGAGCATAAAAAGTCACAGTCACAGAGTACTCAACTGGTTGGCTGAAACAAAATCCTGGTTTGGATTTTTACTTTCTGGACCTGAAATGTCCACCTTTGGTTTTGCTTGACTGATAATCCTGCACAAGCAGTGTGTGGCTCAGTGGGTTTAGCTTCTGTGCCTGTGATCAGAAGGCTTCTGGTGTGTGTGTGTGTGTATGTGTGTGTCAAAGGTGAACAAGACAGGATATGTGAAAAGACGTTTGCCAATGTACCTGTACAAGTGCAAATGGCAAGTAAAGGATAACTTTGGGTTTGTGGTTATCCTCTGCCTGAGTCTGGCTTGCCTTGCTCCAGCTGTTTTTGTAATTATATCGTTGTATAGTCTGTCTTGAGCTGCATGGTTTGATGGACTGGAGACTTAATGCTCTGTAAACCTCAGAGTGTGTAAACCTCAGAGGGGATGCCATTCAGTGAGTGGCAAGGATCTGGTCTTTGCGACTTTTTAAAAAATTTAACCTGCATATATGGAGAATATTCTACAAAACAGTATTATGATCTTTGCATGCATGAATGTGAGAGGGTTTGGGATCCATGTCCATATCTGGAAGGTTATGGTTTGGGTTTGGGTCGCGTAACCAGAAAATAATTATTCTATTCTATTCTATTCTATTCTATTCTATTCTATTCTAACGTCTGATGTTTCAGAGGTCAGGTATGTATATCCCCAAATGAAAGCTGTCGCCACTCACTTACATTTTTATATTTCATACATTGTGTTTTTCAGTTCTTTTAAGACCCTGAGATGTATGTTTTTTTTTTGTGAACCTGAGATTTATTTATTAGATGAAGAAACCTTTTTTATTAATAAAATCAGTTTACTGGCAACAAATTCCAAGCATTTAAATGTACATCTATAGCTAATTTACAAAAAAACTATAAACTGTACATCTGCAGCAAGCAAAAAATCCAGCCTTACATACTATTACCTTTGTAATCTATTATTTTAAGCAAATAAAAATTTGTTTTAGAAATATTTAGACACAGTGGTAGCATGCATTCCTTACATCTCCAATTTTGGAAGTTTGAAAAACATGCGCTTGGGTGAACTGGTATCGCCAGTGGTGTGTGTCTCCTGCAAAGGAACTGGCATCTTGTTCAGGGTGTCCCACTGTCTGGTGTCCTCTCCTGCTGGGGTTAGAGTCCAACACACCCCTCCTTTTTTAGTGCAGTGACTAATCATGATTACTCTAGCTTAGATATTGACATTGCCAGCTCAAATCTTTAACAAGGCCCTTGACCCCAGCTGCTCTAGTGGCACTGGATGTTGGCTCACCTCTGGCCACAAATCTTACCTAAAACTATTATCTTTCTTGCAAACAGGTGCCCCTCAAAATGTTGTGTTTTAATTCAACAAATGCATTCTTCTTTCCCAAGGGAAGATCATTTGCACATGCTACATGTGTTCTTTGTTGTTGTTTAGGGGACTATTAATCTGAATAATCCAGTTCACTGGAGGTGTGTCTGGCTTTCCACTGGCACCTGCCACTTTTTTGTCACAGAGGCAGTCCTTGTCCCTGGCAGGAAGGGCTTCTTGCGTTATGATCGAGGAGAACCCTCAGTGAGACACGCTCGTCCGCTGTTGATACCTTCCAGCGGTGACAGTCCTTACATGATCCCCAACCGGACATTAGATCTAAAAGTGACAGCAGAAAGCACAGCGAGTGGACCCGACCGCTCCAATGCAACCATGGTGAACTTTTTCAAGGTCACGGACTTCTGGATTGTGAGTGGCGTCTGTCTTGTAGCCTCCTACCTGTGGTACAGGTTCTGGAATTTGCTCGTCTACCAGAGGAACAGTGAGGCAGCTGCGCCCCTTGAACTGCAGGTAGGCCTCCTGGTTTCTTACTGCCCCACAAGTGCATGTTCCACTGCATCAACTCCAAAGGCTATGGCACATACTCAGGGTTTAAAAGGAGTGTCACAGGAGAAGCTGCACTGCTCCATGTAGTCGCTCAAATCCACATTAACAGCGCTTAGCAGATCATCTCATAGTCTCAGTGAATTATGTGTTTCATCTTCTGCCAGTTTGGATCTCTTGCAAAACCAGCTTCCACTTAACCTTGACATTATTTATCATTTCCTGTGCTGTTGCGGTTTTAACGTAATCAAACTGCCGCAGAATATCTAAATGTTTTGCCTGCTTTTGACTCATTCATACCAGTTGCAAATACAAATCTCACTATTAATTAATCGCTTACAGAGCAATTAAAAATGAATTTCAGTGTATATATAGAATCCTGAACTTTTTACGTATGCAGGTAGAAAAAAAGTCCTCCAAATGAATAAGCTGGGAATTCTGGAGTCATTACATATGCATTTAATTTAGTATATTAGTCAATACATACAGTGTGAAGATGATAAGAATTTGCCAGCATTTTAAACGAAAAAAATCTTTTTTTCGTTGTTAGATTATTTCCTTTTTGGTTTTCCATTTGTTTTTTTTTTATTTCTCAGATAATTGCTGGCCGTTTTAAGTTGCACCTTTTACCGGTGACTTAATGAGATGGCAACACCCAAAAATAGAACGCTAATTCCTAGATAGTAGCCGACTCCATCCAGCATGTGATAACAGCTGCTGCCACTTCCAGAGCTGTGGTGTTTTGAACTTCAAAGGTTAATGGACACATAGCACCAAAGGCTTCTTCAGCTACAGTCACTTTTGGCTCCAGAATATCTCTCAGAAATGGACAGATATAGTGACCTGTAGCAAATGCAGTTACTACAACAACTGTGTTTATTATTTTTTTTCCACATGTGTTTAGCTGTCCATCTGGAGATGAATGAAAGGATGCAAGTGTACCTAACAAAGAAGTCCACTGGAAAATATCTATCTGTCCAGCTTGCAGATAGATTTATGTGTTTGATGTAATCCTTTGCCAGTCCCAGGGCCAAAAGATTTGCATTTGAACACTGCAGAAGCATGTACGGTAGGAAAATACATTAGACTTCACAGAGTATTAAATATATTGTCATGAGTTACTCATGTTTTGCAACTGCTTCATTGTGTGGAGAAAATGCTGTAGATTGCATTTATAGAGTATTAGTGTATGAGGCACACGGCTCTGTATGAGAAGGCAGCAGAGAAAAGGAAAAGAATACTACAGCGTGAGTTTATGGAGTATTAGTGTATGAGGCACACGGCTCTGTATGAGAAGGCAGCAGAGAAAAGGAAAAGAATACTACGGCATGAGTTTATGGAGTATTAGTGTATGAGGCACACGACTCTGTATGAGAAGGCAGCAGAGAAAATGAAAAGAATACTACAGCATGAGTTTATGGAGTATTAGTGTATGGGAAACTTGGCGTTGCATGAGAAGGCAGAGGAGTGCAGAGCAAAATGTACTAAATTACCAGTGTTGGGGAAGTTACTCACAAAAGTAATCCATTACAGACAGATGTGGAAAGTTCAGGTCCAGAAAGTACAATCCAGACCAAGGTTTTGTTTCAAACAGCGAGTTGAGTACTCTGTGACTGGTTGAAACAATATAGCTATAATCCTGCCATAATCCCAGCATGCCTTGGCTATGATGGCCATGTATTAATTAACAAAGAGCACATAAAACATTTAACATTGCCATGTCTTCATTGAACAAATGGTTTAAAGACGCAAGGTCACTGATAGAAAAAGTATTATTCATTTCATTAATCTACTCCTGAGTGTACCATTTTATCCACATTTTAGCCACTATGATGTAGGTACGGCTCCTGGGTTGTTGACATTGTTGCAGATGCAGATAATAATGTAAATAATAAATTTCTGTTTATTTAAATTATCAGAATAATAGGTCATCTAAAGGATTATTAATTTCAGGAACGGTTTCATTTCACAGATGTGATCATAAAATTTTGGGCACCAAATACCTGCTGGACATGTACCATCATTTCTTTTCTATTAATATGGCAGATTAAATTACAGTTACAATTACATAATTGAAGGTGACCAAAGGGATGCATAAAAACCTTGTCGTTTTAGGTGCAATGGATTATAAATTTTAAATTGAGTTTTGTTTTTATTTTTTCCATACAGCAGTCCTATTGCTGTTAGTGTATTTCTTTTTCAAATCAAATCAAATAAACTGGATACATTAAGAATACTATGTGACAAGCATCAGTCTGTCCTAAGGTTATCAAGTGGGTCTCCATTCATTCATCCATCCATCCATCCATCCATCCATCCATCCATTTTCCATACCCGCTTGTCCTATGCAGGGTTGCGAGTGTCCATAGCCTATCCCTGAAGCTGGGGGACAAAAAATAACTGTAAGGTCATCATGATTCAATTGTTCATCCTGTCATTTTTTTTTTAAATTTAATAAATGTGTCTGATTTGCTCAATATACCTAATCAATGAAGATGTACATGGTATTTGAGCACTTTTGGTTATTCAAGTGAAATGATTTACGTAGGATAAGTTTTTGTGTAGTTTTAATTTTAGGTAGTTTTGATTACAGTGCTCACTTATTAATAGGTTTAAGTGATAGAGCTGTACAAATGGTTGTTCTAATCAGTGTCTGGTGTATATGGTTCCTGAAAAGGATCAGGAACTTTTATGGTCTTTCTGTAGATGATTTAGCTTAGAAGATCTATGATATAGTATCTGGACCTCGATTCCAAATCCAGGCCATGTTTTCAGTTCTCCCAGGTAGTTAGTTTAATAATTAATTCTGATTGGTCAGAGGCTTCACACTTGGCTCACAGGCAGGTGAAAATCACAGGCTGGAAAATCAGCAGGGCTCAGACCTTGAGGAGTGTGATTTGAATAGTCCTGATATTGTACTTTGAGGCAGTTCAGATGCTGAGGAGATGATATCCTTTTATGGGGCACTTCACAAGCAGAGAAAGCACGCCACCAAGGCAACCGACCAAGCGCGGACTGTGTTAGGTCGAAGTCA
Source organism: Mormyrops attenuatus (assembly GCA_026777985.1). Classification (NCBI taxonomy): domain Eukaryota; kingdom Metazoa; phylum Chordata; class Actinopteri; order Osteoglossiformes; family Mormyridae; genus Mormyrops; species Mormyrops attenuatus. Next base: position 8,724,681 of record JAODKC010000082.1, read on the forward strand.
GGCTGTGAATGTTTGAGTGCCGTAGTATGTGGCGGCTACTGAGAAATACTCACCTTTGTCACTTCTGCCCTGCAGCACTCCATTAAACCTGAGTCCGTGGTATGATGGACGACCTCCAAGACCACCCAGCAGATCCTGTGCTCTCTGGGTGTGTGTGTGTGGTTTACGTTTATGTTATGTTGTGGGGACCAAATGTTGCCCACAAGGTAATAAAAACCTGTCATTTTGACCTTGTGGGGACCATTTATCAGGTTCCCACAAAGATCTGTGAATTCAATCAAAAAACTTAAAATGGCAAAAGTCTTGCATTTTATTTGGTTACTTATGGTTAAGGTTAGGGCTGGGTAGGGGTTAAGGTCGTCATCTTGGGATGAGAGTTTTAAACACCATCATAATTATAGCTAATTCAACAATTTCATACATTCTACACATGTCCAACTAAGCCAGTGGTTCTCTGTCCTCTCTTCCTGCCCCCCCACCCCATCCCACCCCATCCCACCCCACCCCACCCCTACCAGAATGTTTTCATTCCAACCCTACCTTAATC
>JAODKC010000082.1:8725327-8751905 GCA_026777985.1 Mormyrops attenuatus
CACCCCACCCCTACCAGAATGTTTTCATTCCAACCCTACCTTAATCAGGGTTATATGGCCCTTAATACGCTGTTATTAAACGTAGCAGGTTGAAAGCAGTATGGGTTGGAATGAAAATATTCTGATTGGGCAGGGGGGCCCTAGGACAGGATTGAGAACTACTGGCCTAAGCATTTTTTTTTATTGAGTTCCTAACACAAACAGTTCACCACATGGTCAGAAAATTATAGTCTGCAAACCAATGCCAGAGTCAGCTGCTGTGGTTTATAGGAGTGAAATGCGGCTTGTTGTGTGATGTCATCCACTAGCCTTGTAACTTCGCATCTTGGAGTCCTCTCACACCGGTGCTCAAGTAAGCATGTGTACATGTACGTCATGGAGACAGACCGTTTATGCCTAAGCTTGGGCTGAAAACTGAAACGGAAAACCACGGCATCATCTGACATCACTGCTGCTGTGGCAAACGTCTAGACTGCGATGCAACAAATGCGACATGGGAAGAGCGCGGTGCTTCTCAACAATCCAGAAAAGGCATGGAAATGTCTTACCTTAGATAATATCTGCCAACATTCCAGATTAATCCTCCCTTCTTGCTGGAGGACATGCAGTTACGTGCACTGTATCACATCATGTGATAAGATATAAGTCTATCTGATGGCAAAGCAATAGCTAAGCTTCAGCCTAAAAAACAGTGAAATATTAAAACCTGTGTAAATAACTGGAATGTCACAGAATGCAGCCAGAGATATTTTTTCAGATTTTTTTTCACATGCTCTTTGACGCCCCCTAGTGATGTTGGCGCCATAGGCGCCATGTCGCCTATAGGCTGGGCTGGCCCTGGTGCTCATTACAGGAAGGCATTTAGCAGTCACCCTGCAGTAAAAGGCAACTATAGCCCCCAATCATTTTTGATAATTTATAACCTGAAGACCTTGATTAGCCCTGGATTCTCTCTATTAACGCATGCCCTTGTAGCCCCCTGTGCCCTGTTATAGGCACTGTGGGAAAAGGGTCATGTTTTGGGGTGCCAGATGGGTCTATGAACAAAGTCAGAGCAGGAGACGTAACCTCACTGCATGCTGGGACACAGTGTTCCCGCAAAGGCTCACATTACTGGCCTTCCCGCTGCCAGCATACTTCATGCCAGTCAGGTCACCCTCTTCCACTCTGTGGCCCCAACGCCGGCTCAGCTTACCACGTGTGAATTGATTGGCGTTAAGCTTAGCAGATGCTGATAAAGACTTCTGTGTGTGAGCTGTGTGCACTCACAAGTACAGGGTTTTCATGGTTATTAGATTACCAATATTTCAACTGATGATGCTTTCATTTGCACGGTGGTGCAGCGGTTAGCACATGGGGTTTCTCCCCGTGTCGTTGTGGGGTTTCATCTGGATGCTCTGGTTTACCCCCACAATCCAAAAACATTCTGAGGTTAATTGGAGTTCGCAAAATTGCCCATCCTGGGTTGTTCTCTGCCTTGTGCCCATAGGCTCCAGACCCTGAATAGGACAAGCGGTTACAGAAAATAGAGGGATGGATGTTTTCGTTTGACGTAGTGTGATGAAAGCTCATAGTTTTAGGAATATTAAGAAAAATATGTCATGACAATAAATCATGCAAATTGGTATTGTGGTGGTGTTTGGCTCTGCAGTTTAAGACCCTGCCTCTGTGATCAGAAGGTCACTGGTTCAAAGCTCTTAACTCCAAGTTGATCCAGGGACTGTGTGACCCTACTTTTGCATAAATGTACTTGGCTTTGCAAAAAAGCATCTGCTTTTCACCAAATGTTCTCACTCTGAATAAAAGCATCTTCTAAGAAATAAATGCAATGTGCCTTTTGGTGTAAAAGGGTGTAGATATTGTGGCACACAAGATGAGAAAGTCCTGTTTCTCTTAGGACCATATGTGCTTGGCATCCATTTTGGATCGACGGTATCAGTATCAGATGTCATAGTTTCAGTGATTCAGGGATATGGAGTTTGCATCTTTGCAATTTTCACAGTATTTTTAGATTGAGTTCCTCAGTAGTTTCAGTATGTCTGACTTCATATATGCGTGTTTGTGTAAAATGAAGCCTCACGATCCTGTGAAGCAGTTTCACCATGAAAATTACTGCTTCTGTTTAGCTGCTGCCTGTGTCACTCTTATGATGGCTTTCAGGTTCCTGTGAGGTCATGCACGGCCCTGCCCCTTTCTGGCCTCTGTTTCATCAGCCTGTCCCTTCACTGTTTACCAGGGGGACATATGGGACTATGGCGAGGTGAAGTAGCGGTCACTTCCTTGTAGGGAAGGCTATTTTTAGCTTTTGTCCCAAAATCTTTCACGGGGGGTCGTTCCCTGTCAGTGGCACACTTCGTTTTCTGAGATCTTTGTCTCTTCTCACCTCTGATTCACCACCACCCTACAAACAGGGTCCATATATGGGGTGCAGCTCAGCAAAATTGCATTACATACTGTACATTTCACAGTAGAGGTGACACATCTAGAAAACTGAGGGTTACAATTCCTCCCTCAGCTTTGTGTATGTGGCGTTTTGCATTTTTTCCCCCAAGTTTTGCACACATTCCCTCCAGGTACATTGATTTCCTCCTACTCTTCAAAAACATGTGGTCAAGCAAACTGGTATTTTTAAATTGCCTGTAGTGTATGTGCGTCCTGAGATGGATTGGCTTCTGAGTCAACCCAGGATGTGAGACGTGCATGCGCTGCACGACCTGAGTCAACCATGATAAACTAATCAAGTAATACTTTAGACCAAACCTGCAGCATTACGGATTATAGTAAGTAAAGGCCCATCTCACATACTTGCATACATTTTCATAAAATGGCTGATTACCTTCAATAATCTATATTGATAATAGCGAAGCCACTCACAGGTGCTGCTTTATTTGAAATGTTCTTCAATGTTCTTCCAGAAATATCCATTCTGTAACCACCCAAAACATGAAAGCAACACTTCAGGGTGTTTAATGACTGTCAGCTTTTCCCCCTCATGTCAACACAAACCTCACATGCTCCAAATACTGCTAAATCAAGCAGAGGACATTCACTTATAGTTTCTAATGTAGAGGATAACAGTTCAAATTACTGTTCATAAGTTAAAATTGATCTGGGCTGTTCTTAACTGTGCATCATTTAGTCCTGGGGGGGGCGGGCAGGAGTTGGAAAGAGCGTTATGGTGTAAATCACACCTGTCACCTTCTCCTGTTTCACCCAAGGGATTTATGGCTCATCAGTCTAGTAGTACAGAGCTCTACCACCAGACGCCGGTCCAGACACTTTGCCAGGCAAGATGCCACAGAGGAAGTAAGTGCATTGTGCTGGGCATCTCAGATATTGACTATCCCTCATACATTGTATATTTTTAGCCACAGAAGTGTGATGTCACTTGGGTGGCCTAAGCCAATGATAGGTGACAGTACTCTGAATCCCTGCTGAAAATCGTTATTGGAGACGAGCTTCATGCCCTGCTGTTAAGCTCCATAATGCCGCTTCAGTGTCAAAGCAAGACTGGGACATGTTTGTTGAGTATTTTGAGTTGCCACAAAAATACACCCCAATGGCTTTTTACTAGAACATATAGTGGCTCCTTGCATTTGTACACAAACTGGCACGACTTAAAGAGACATTTTGCTGTCACTTTTTATTGGGAAGTTTTTTTTCCCCTACTGCCTGTAATGTTTTTATCACATTGAGGAAAAAAAAAAACGGCTCACATGAAACTGAATGTCCGCAAGTGTACCCTGGCAGCCCGCTGGACATGGTGGCTTAACTCTTGAAGGTTCTCCGATGTCACCAGGCATGCCCACAACCAAATTCCCCTGGGCTCAGATATCCCAGCCATCCCCCTTGCTGACGTACGCTTGCCGTCCGCATTTAGGGAAGGGGGGTCACGCTCTTCCTCATCCGGAAAGGTGAAGCTGCTTTGAATGAAGAAACGAGCTCAAATGGAAATAAGCCACATATTAAAACATAAGGCTGATCAAGGATCTACGTTTTTGCCATTTTTTATGACTTTTCAAATGATTTTAATCCATTTGACATTTTTACTATTTAAGGATTAAATGTCTTCCTCACTCCATGTTTTAATTGGTCACGGTTAGACGAAACGCAATATTTATTTTGTTGCAATTTGTCATACAGATAAAATGAGTTCAAAAGTAGTTAATTCACTGGCAAAAGTTTTTGACCCTAAATCTATCCCTGTCATGGGAAAACCAGGGAAGCTACCCACGGAAGTTGACGGGCACCCTGTAAGCTTCTCCCACATCCAGACTAAGATCGATTCCTTGAGTGACAAGATAGACAAGCTCATCTACATCCAGGAGAAGGTTCTCCACCGGCTGGATGGCTTGTCTCAGGACATTGACGGCATTGAAAAGGACGTAGAGACACTGAAGGTGGACAAGGAGGAGATCCATCTGCTGCCCCCCAAGCAGCAGGATAGGAAAATCACCAATGAGATGAAAGTGATGTGCCAGGAGATGAACAGTGTCATATCAGCCGTCAGCCAGAGGTCTGAGCAACACTCCAGAAAGCTGGATGGGATGGAGAGATTGATGATGGGCATCCAACAGGTTGTCAGCTTAATCGGAGAAAACGTAAAGAGCTCCTGCCTTATGGAGCTGCTTTTCAAAGAGCCTCTGGCTCGCAAGGCCAGGGCCACGTCGAACAAGGTGAGAATCCAAAGCCACAAGTGTACAGGAGCCCGCGTTGGCAGAGACCCACAGATAAGTCAGTGGTGTTTCTGCAGAAGCGTGATAAAGTAAGTGCAGGGGTACAGAAAATCGATCATTAAAATCTGGAATTAAATCATACGTTTGAATTACATGAGCCAACGGAGTCAATTATTATTGTTGTTCTAGTTAATACTTTTAATCTTCTAAGATGCAGTTCATCTTCCACCTGCAGATTTCCCTTGGTCATTTGTAGAAGGTGGATATATTTGGAGAATCGATCTACAAAACGTTTGTGAAGATACTTGTTTAGAATTTTTGTGCATTATTAATGATGCATATGCGGTGCCCTCTGAAATACAAATATAAATAATGTTTATCAGGCATTCGTGATTTTTTGTGAAATTCAATGTCCGTACACTTGTAGATAATTGCTGTGGTTTATATGTATAGACAACTTGCATGAATTTGCATGTGTCCCTGATGCCTCCGAATTGAAAAAATGAAATGAAAAAAGTAGCGGGAATAGGTAGGAAAAATGACTGAGTAAACCCACTTTATTGTACTGTTTACTTGGACTTGAAGTGTTCCTCCTTCCACATACATACAGTACAGGCGTGTTAGGAGGGTCCTGTTTCTTTTCTTTTTTTAATGCATGTCAGTAGCATGTGGTGCCATTTTTGCTGACCATACAGTTTAACCTGTTTAGATGTTTAGATACTCCCCTGAATTTCGAAATTCTGCCGGCACCCTTTCCAAAGTGAATGCAGATGCTGTTGTTATTTCATCAGGGAGATTTACCTTCAGAAGAACGGGAGATTTAGCTTGGCCTCAGGTGGCTGTATGAATAAGGAACTCTTCTATGAACGCAGTTTGGCTACAGTGATACCTACTGACATTTCCCATTATGATGCTTGGTTTTTAAGAGTTCGGTATAGCTTTAGAAGTAGGACTGTCATTATATAAGATACACTACCAGTCAAAAAATTTTTCCCACCACAGGTTTTTACCACTCTTCCATTTATTCCATAAACTGCACATTTTTTAATTCTTGTTATGCATTGGAAAGTTGACTATAAACTCTATACATTGGAAAGTTGACTATAAATGGAAATATAAGTGAAATAAAAAATTCCTTTATAACATGGAAAGAGCATTTAACAGTGCATGTCTGACATCCTGTTAACTGGTTGTGTGGTGATGGCAGAGTCAAATTCTAGGCTGTCCTATAACTTTAACTGCACTAGTTAACTGAAACATCCCATGAAACAGAGCAGTACTTAATGTTCCTTGTAGAAAGAATGCCTCAAATTCTCTGCTGTTATAACTGATAGAGGAGGTTATTTTGATTAATCAAAGCTATGACATTTTCTTGCTAATAAAGGTACTCAAACAGTGAACATATTGTACATTTATTTGTTATCAAAGAATATTGAGTGTATTTTTAGTAAATGTTAATTGAGTATCACGCGAATATAAAATATCTCAGCTTGTGCAAAAATCCTTGACTGGCAGCGTATATTAAAGTAAAGAAATTCATAGAAGGGATTAGGGAGAGCTACTGAATACAGCTACACAAGGGCCCAAGGGAGAGTGGTACATGTCTGGGGAGATGTAGTTTGAGCATCTGCCATGCCAGTCTCTTCTCATGGGCCCCAGGGGAGGTATCTAGTATCTATGCTTCTTTCTGAGTCAGCCCCTCTACTTTCCCTTTACACCTGCCTACTGCCATGATGAACACACATAATAAATATCATAAAGATTTATCACTTCAGATTGCTACTGCTGCTCGTGAATCTGGATTGACACCGACTATAAATTCTATTCACCTGAATTAGCACCATGGTCATGGCTGTGTTATAAATAACATCTATCCGAGCTAGTAAAGTATGTGCAAGCTTGTGTAGAATGCACGTGTAATGTTTCAGTGCACGGCATAAATCCCCAGGTATCAGAGATATCTTTCAGTCTATGGGGTGTTTTTATGCTGGTTTAAACACAAAGTTTTAAAGAGTGCTGATTCCTGGGTCACAAGCAGAATTTACAGAACAAGGCACTAAACAAATTTTGTATGAAAATGGTAACAAGGAAATAGGAAGAGCCTAGATGTGTTGAATAATCAGAGTTTGCCTTATTGCTCTAATGCAGTGTTCCTCATTCTGGTCCTTGGGGAGCCACAGGCAGTCCATGTTTTTGCTCCCTCCCAGCTCCCGGTAGGCAGCAAAAATTTGGACTATCTGGCAGGGAACTCGGAGAGAGCAACAACATGGACCGGCTGTGGGTCCCCGAGGACTGGACTGGGAAACACTGCAATAGTGTATAATAACATACTAAGGCATTTACTGCAGGTCCCAGCTCCAGTTTCAGCCATGGTAAAATGAATTGCTTGGCAGATAGTATTGTTGCCATGGTGAGGAGCTGGGCCATGGTTACTGTAGGTGTGACATCCCATCATTATGAGCTGTTGGGCCCTTTCTGTTTGTCCTTCAGGAACAGCTCTCTGTGTCCCTGCACTCATGAGGACTCTGAGGAGACCCTCAGAGGTCAAAGGTCACCAGACGCTGTTGGATATTTAAAGGGAGCGTTTATAGTTTGAGCCATAAGTAAAGCAATAAGCATTGATATCTTGCTTCCATAAGCATTGATATCTTGCTTCCATAAGCATTGAAATCTTGCTTCCATAAGCATTGATATCTTGCTTCCATAAGCATTGATATCTTGCTTCCATAAGCATTGAAATCTTGCTTCCATAGGCATTGATATCTTGCTTCCATTGCTGAGCTATGGAGTCGTGCATCAATAGCCTTTTGGTTCCATACCTTTGAATGGATGCTAGTAACTATGTGCTATTGCAGATCTGTCAATATACCAGAACGAAAACTTATTTTTCCTTTTTTTTATAATTAATGAGAGGATTATTATTTTTGTCTTTGTTCATTTTTCAACTATCATAGCTTTGTGATGCTATGTGTTTTCAGCAGTGTGCGAAATCTTAGCCTCAAAAGCTAAGTTTTAAGGGGGTCTCAAGATCGGTATTGCGCAACAATAGGGAGATGGGGACCCCCCCGAATATTGACGGGTATTTCGCACACTGGTTATCAGGTATTCGTGATTTTTAGTGACTAATAATCATTCACAGGTTTAGTGACAGAAAATATGCTGCTTTTGTTTAGACTATTATTTAAGAAACTTGTGTGTGAATTTTTGTGGTCATCTCCTGTGATAGGAACATTGTTATCATTTCTGAAATGATAAAATTTTAGATAAATAATTGTTTTAAAGCAAATTATTCACAGAAATGCAATTGAAATTTCACCATTTTACTTTAAATCATAGCTTCAGGCTATAATAATTGTTCTCAAATTCTCAAACTGCCCATAGGTGTGCATGTGACATTGAACGGTGTGTGAGTGAGCCCTGCGATGGGTTGGCGCCCCATCCTGGGTTGTTCCGTGCCTTGTGCCCATGGCCTCTGGGATAGCCTCTGGACCCTCCCATGACCCTCAATAGGACAAGGTTATGAAGATGGATGGATGGATGCACCCAGCTTTTTATTAAATCTCCTGGAGATGCAGCTGCATTAGTGTGAAAGTTCCTCACTGGTGTAGCAGGGATTTAAAACCAGTTTGTTATTCTCTGCCTCCTGCCCCCTCTCTGTTCCCCAGCTGAGAGAACACAGAGGACGTACAAATCTAAAGGCCTCGAAATCCCAGAGGAAGAAAAAGTCTCCAGACACACCAGGTGAAATGTGGCATTACTGTGTCTGAATGTGGAACATTCTCTGAGCTAGGACAAGATTTGTAAATTGTAAAGATTTGTAAATTACCACTTCAATTAAAAGGACCTGGATTTAACTTAAGCGTTGAGTTCTTGCTGTTTGCTGATTGGTCAGTCTCATATAATCATACATGTGTCACTAATGTTAATGTGAAACAGCTGGATGAGTCTTTCAATCAAGGAAACAAACCAGTCCAGGCCCAAGAAGAATTGAACTATTTAGTCGAGCACAGGAGCCTTTCAAATGTGAAGTAGTTTGTAAAACCTGACGTAGCTCAAAGTATCCTCCCTGACATGGCTTATCCCGGACATATGCTCTAGTAACTTTCTGTCTGTCTATCTCAATATCCTTAGAGACTATTAACAGAACTGTCTCGATCTCTCTTCTCAGAAATAGCCGCCTTAAGGAAACAGGTCCAGCTTCTTGAAGAAGTTCAGAGATTCAACAGGCTGAATGCTGAGAGACTGCACCAAGACAATGCTCTTGAGGTTGGAGGTAGGGTGGACAATACCTTGGAAGAGGAAAGTCACATAGATCCCACCCTGATAAATATTATCCCGGATGCTCCCCGCATCCCTGTGGGAGAAGAGGTCGGAGTTTCAGAACAGAAAGGAAAGAAGATAACAGAGATGAACAAGCTGGAGAGGGACAAGCCATTGATTCTTATCAAGCATAAAGACAAGGATGACAAATGGGAAGAAGAACCAGGACGTGTTCGACTTCATGATGTCCAAGTGGAGACCAAGGAAGAAAAAGAACATGAGCAGCAAGCAGACATGACCATTTGTGACAGTGAACAGCCCTCAGACAATGATGGAACTGAACCTAAAAATCTTCTTACAGAAAATGCTCCTACCAAAGAAGCTTTCCAATCCATGAACAGGTACTTTCACACGAAGGATAGACCACAGTGTTTACCACTGTTCAAACCACTCATCTGGCCACAAACAGTCACTACCCTAAATATAAAATAAACATGTTCCTTATTTAGAAGACGCTGTAGCAGCATGTTCTGCTAACCAGCTAGCTGGTTACGATTTATTGACTCTACTCACTAGCTATTTATTTAGTTTTGAAATATCTGGGATGGGCAACCCAAAGCGACTTTTGAGTGAGGCGCAGAAACAACAAACTTGCCACTGAGAGCTCACAGGCACAAGCGTTGGAAAACCATTTAAAAATGGCTGATATGATACATATTTACAAGCAGTCCCCGGGTGAAGAACACCTGACTTACAGACAACTCATACTTACGGAGGGACTGCCATAAAGTCTGTTATATTAACATGTTTTACTTACTTATAAATTCAGTGATTCGCAAAAATGAACGAAATCATTGCGTAGATTCAGCCGTTTGTTATCTCAAGGTTCACTGCAGTACCATTTTTAGTCATTTTTCTTATTACTGTATAATGATAATGATAATAATAATTCAATTGGTAATAATAGTTATTATATTGCATTATTATACTTCTGACTTTGACTTAGAGACAGGCTTAAGCAACGGGTCTCATTCATAACCTAAGGACTGCCTGTATATTAAAACAAAATTGACTTATCATATGGTAAAAACTTCTGTAGCATCGTTTTCCATATTTTTTTGCCAAAATAAAAAAAAGCTAGAAATGCCAGTGTTAATAGACACCTGCTCATCATCTTTTTACTCTTTATTTACTAATCACTTATACAGAAGTAGGTTGAATCTGATTTGTTGTAATTTGTCTTTCAGCCATGAAAAAAACATACAAGTGTTTCATGAGTTGATAGTGGAGGTTAATCAGACCAGTGAGGTAATTTCCCATAGGAAATCGGACGTGTCAAAAGGAGACTTTGAAAAGGATAAACATGGGACAAGTTGTATGAATGAAGAGGAAGAAAAGCAGGAACATGTGAAAGACAATGATTCTGCCGTGACAACACAAAAGGAGGAGGAGGAAAAAGAGGGGAAGGACAGGGCAGAGGTAGAGATGGAAGAGTCAGATGTGGAAGAAGATACCGAAGAGACTGAACAAGAGTACTTCATAGGTGAGGGGAGGGCCTGGCAATAACTCTGTTAGTTCATAGCCTATGGATCATTAATTGGAACTGTGCAATGATGCTTGTGTTTTACATAGTCACCCACTATACTTTGTGCAACATATGCAGTTAATTGCATGTCTGTGGGTGGGAATCGGTCATGTACTCCAGCACTTTTGAGTGTGTGGAATGGTGATTAATTTGAAAGAATTTCAATATGGTCTGCACCGTAATTGATGAGCAAGCATCAACCCTTATCTTCATTCTCATTTTACACACCTCTCTCCTGTCTTCTTTTCCTTCCCTTTCCTTTCCTTTCCTTTCCTTTCCTCTTTTCTTATCTCCTCTTCTCTTCCTTCACTCCCTAATTTATCTGCTTCTGCAGACTGCAGTCCACCTCCCTCTGCCCCCTTCAAGCATCGCATTGTGTCAGCCAAACCCAACCAAGTCTCCAACTTCTATACGATCAACAAACAGGAAATCCTTGGAGGGTGGGTGTGACACTTTCATAGATCTTTTGGAAGGAGTAACACATTACAGTATATGGCGAGCGAGGGCTAGACAGGTTCTCGTTGGCGCCTACAGAGTCGAGTTGCTTAAAACTTCACCTCACTAGACTCATAGCTCTGGGATCAGTTATTTATACTGTCTGACTTAAATTGTGTGAATCCACATTCCCAAGAGTTGTTATCCTAGGGTCACTTTTATATTTAGATGTTGGAAACAAAGTTTTAAATGCCACAGATTCTCAAGTTAACTTACTATAGGTTTGTCTTCATGTTTTTCTACAGGGGTCGTTTTGGCCAAGTGCACAAGTGCATAGAGAATTCATCAGGGCTTACCTTTGCTGCAAAGATCATCAAAGCAAAATCCCTGAAAGAGAAGGTGAGATTTTTGTTATATACATAAGATTGAGAGCTTCAGTTATGATAAGTCACTAGTACTACAGCTACAGGCTGAATGTGGGGAAATCTCACAATCCTACTTTTGCTGGGCATTTGAATCTATAAATAGCCAAAGGTTGACATGCTTGTGAGAGAGGCATCCTTACCATGTTTGTTCTCTAGGACTTTGTGAAGAATGAGATTCAGGTGATGAACCAGCTGGACCATGCTAACCTGATCCAGCTATATGCTGCCTATGAATCCAAGACTGACATCATTCTTGTCTTGGAGTAGTAAGTTTGATGTTATTCAAATACAGTATGAGTGCACTTCTCTTGACATTTTTGACTAACTTTGGTGTCTGACGTAACACTCATGCTTTCAGACTCTCATGCTCATGCAAGAAATACTAAGGCAAATCTGTATTATTCCATTATAAACCTAAAATTAGCTACATCAAAAGCATTGGGGTAGTTTGCAAACCCTACAGACTGTTTACAAGGTAAAAAAAACTGTTACATGCATGTAAGAAAAATCTCCAGCCAGCTGACCAAAGCTGGCATCCCTGAATACCTCAATCGCTCACTTGATCCGTAATTAGATCTGGAGACATCAACATGTGGAGCAGCTGCCTATTGAACTTCAAAATGCATCTAGCTGTTTAAGTGAAAAATAGTCTCTCGTCCTGACAGTAACACCTCCAAGCAGGGGTTTCCCTCCACAGGATTTTCTCCCTGTTTTGAGCAAATTTGCACTCAGTACTTTGGTTTCCTCAAACAGTCCAAAGCCATTTGTTTAGATGAATTGGTATCTCTAAATTGCCCATTGTGTGATTATGTGAATGTGCGCCCAATGATTGACTGGTTTTCCATTCAGGGGTACATTTTCCAAAATCTCCTATTAGCAACTTGCATAGTTGGAACCGTTCAGTTGTATGGTGCCTGATATTATTTAAGTTGAGTGAGTTACAATTTTCATGGTATTAAACTATTCATATTGTAATTGTTTGACATGCTTTACAGTTTTAATGTTGTACACAATGTTGTACCGCAACAAGCATTGCTAGAAGGAAATTTCTTTAGGTCAAAATATTTGCAACTTTGCAACAGAATTAACGTGATATCAGCATTCTTGGATATATCTTTAGCTAACAAAGAAAGTCTAGCTGCCTTTCTGTCTCTGAGAACATGCATGTATGTGTCTGTCAGCGTGGATGGAGGTGAGCTGTTTGACAGGATCATCGACGAGAACTACAAGCTGACTGAGTTGGACTCTGTCATGTTCATCCGCCAGATTTGTGATGGGATCCAGCACATGCACAAATTGTACATCCTCCATCTGGACCTTAAGGTAACTGGCGTTCTTGACACTTACTTAAAATCACCCATCAGCTTTTATTAGACTGATGACTTGGAACTCAAAAGTTCTGAATTAATGATTTACTGTACTGTATTCAATTGTATTATTCAATATCTATGAATTTTCTGTAACCATTAATCATGCAAACCTCATAGTATTTTATTTTGACCACTGTTTTGTTTATCTTCATTGTCTCCTTTTATGTGTGTCTTCAATTCTAGCTGTTAATTGACTGCACTTTTGTTTGTCAGCCAGAGAACATTATGTGTGTGAGCAGAATCACAAACAAGATCAAGATCATTGACTTCGGGTTAGCCAGAAAGTACGTTTCAAGTCCCAGCCATTAGGTGTCTTGTGGTTTTGGATTCAATCCTTTTCCATTCCATTCCAATGACTTCAGAGGTGGATAGTTCAGGTTCGGAAAATAAAAATCCACACCAAGATTATGTTTCAAATAACCAGCTGAGTACTCTAATACTGTGATTCTTTATACTCAGCTAGCTGGTTGACAAAAATCTTGGTCTGAATTTTTACTTTCTGGATCTGAACTATCCTCCTCTGAGTGAATTTGGAAACAAAATGAAGGACCTGTGGAACTTTCCGAAACATTTTAGTTTTGCTTTCTCTATAGGTGTCATTTAGCACCATTCAGAAGCTCAGTTACTTTGGTAACACTTTACTTAGAGCACCCATGTATAATGCATCATAGATACCTTCATAATGCATTATAGTGCATTTATAAAGTATTATAGACATGGCTATAACTATTTTAAAAGGTACAACACATTATAGCCGTGTTTATTATGCATTATGAATGCTCTTTGAAGGCCTCATCTATAATGCACTGTAAATACCTTCATAATGCATTATAATGGCTTATGCTGGCTATTATAATGCATTGTGTTTTTAATTAATTATAGTCATAGAATGATGCTGAATTGCATAAAATAAAGCAGCACATTCTCTTCTGCCTATCCATGACAGGTTTAATCCCCAGGAGAAGCTGAAGGTGAGCTTTGGTACACCGGAGTTCCTTGCCCCAGAGGTGGTTAATTATGATTTTGTGTCTTTTTCCACGGACATGTGGAGCTTGGGGGTCATCACCTACATGCTGTAAGTCCTCTCTGTCTCTGAACATGATATGTATAGACTGATATGCATGAAGTGATATACGAATGAATAACCACTTTCAACATGTGCATTACAATTGGTGGATGGAGTGTGGATCAGCAGGTTGCTACGTGGCCATGATTGTAAGGTTGCATTTCGAATCCCATCACCAGCAGATGCCAGCTTTAGGGCCCTGAGCAAAATCATTAACCCCTAACTGCTGCAGGGGGTGCTGAATGCTGAGCTCCCCCAAGCACTGAGCCCCCCCAAGCACTGCATCACCTGTATTAGTGTCTGTGTATCTCATGAAGAGTAAGATGGGATAGGTCAGATGTTCCCATAGGGCTGGATAAAGTATGTTTCTTCTATTCTGTTATCATGAGCTCAGCTAACTATTCGTTTTCGGTGCCTCTAGTCATTAGGCTTATGTATCATGCTCTGCTGTGGTGACTCCTGGTCTCCTGTGACCTCCTGGTCAAAGCTGTGTTCCTCCACAGGCTCAGCAGCCTGTCACCTTTCCTTGGGGATGATAACAACGAGACTCTGAATAACATCCTGGCCTGCCAGTGGAGCTTTGAGGAAGTGGAGTTTACTGACATTTCAGAGGAAGCAAAGGATTTCATCTCCAAACTCCTTGTTGTCAATAAAAGGTATTTTACAGACAATATATTGAACAACATGGAATTAGAATGTTAAGTTAGTGGTTGGGTTGACCCAAAAATATTCAGCTTGAATTACAAGTACCTTTATACAAAAGTATGAATGCATTGCAAGGACTTTAGACAGATAGCAACATGATAGTTCCTATCAAACTGTCATCTATTATACAACAATTCCAACCCATAAATCTGATTGGACAATGGGCGTTGTTTGAGTGCAGTTATCAGAGTATGACCGAACTGGGACATTTCACATCAGCTGTATCACTCTGCTTTACAGGTGTATCTAAAAACCATTACATATGCCTCATTTCCACCAACACTGAGCTGGTGCTGGGCTGCTTCTTGCATGGTTCCTGTTGAGAACCTGGCCGCGTTTCCATTGGTTTCAAAAATGAACGTAGGCGGAAATGAGAGTAAAGTATAGGTTCATATGTATTGTTGTATTCATTTTAATCTGTTCCGGATTTAAAGTTTATATAAGTTGCCAAACCAGAAAAAATATTTTCAAAGTAGGCTACGACTTGTTACGCTCTGTCTCTACTGCCTGCATCTACTTTTGTCTCCATAAAGGCTCCCCGTCTGTGTGTGAGTGAGTTTATTCTCGCTCGCCGTTTTACCGCTGTCCTTTTACAGATCGTGCGATAAAAGAGTCTGCTAATAACTGAACTTTGCTGTCTGCCTGATGATCTCCTGATGATCCTGATGATCTCCTCGCCACTCAAGTGGCACAATATTTTATTTATTAGACCTGCGGCATGGTTTTAGTTTACAATGCAAAGTTATTCCGCTAATAAGCGCTAGTTGCTTCACTGCTGGCACCAGTGATATTAGGTAAAACTATATTGGTTATATTGATTTCCGATTCCTGAACAAATCATTCTTCTGAATTGGTTCGAACCGGTTTTCAAATCTAGAAGATCCGGTTAGTAAATGTGCTGAACCCAACAGCCTTTGCAAACAACGTTTATCTGATTATCTTCTTGCCTATGACCGAATCACAGCCGTGATATATTGGAGTGCAATCGCACTCCTTCTCGTATGTTATTGTTTAAAACATTTATAAAACTCATGGTTTAACTTTAACATGTCAGGCTTCTTGTAACGCCTATCTTGCCGGTCTTCTATAGCTGGAGGATCAGTGCTTCTGAAGCTCTGAGACATGCCTGGCTCTCAAATCCAGTGCTCCACCACCATCTCCATGAAAAGGTAGGCTTCCCACTCAATATATCACAACCTTACAAGGGGGAACAAAATTATGATCAAGGTGGACTTTATTGATCTCAGGGGTAAATTCTGGTGCATACAGCAGCAAGGACAAAGACAGTAAACATAGTGCAGACAAAGTAAAGGCAATGCATAGAGATTTAAAAAGTACACATATAAGAAACCCAGAAAAACAGAATACAGGTGGTGTTAAAGGCACTGAAGACTTGTTTCACCATATGCAATAAACCTTGCAGTATGTATTTATTTGCACAAGCAGGAATGGAAAATGGAAAGATGGATCTATTACTCTGTATATTATTAAAAATGTCTTAGAACCAATTACAATATCGCATGAAGTCTTTTTTTGATGCTTTTAATAGTTAATGCAGTGTGTTGCCTAGTAACACAGTTATTGTGTCTTTTCCGCTCTTCTAAGTTTTGCTTTTCTTTGCAGAAGAACATGTGTCGCTCACGGCGGTCCTCCTGTATCTCCCTATGCACTCCGTAGACGGTGAGAGGGATTTTACCTCCAAGTGCTTAATGAAATGTAGGAGGTCAGCAGTAAAAATGTCAGCCAACTGTCTCGGCTTGGTGGAGAGTTTCTGTATAGTTTTCTAGAGGGATGCTTTTGTAATGTTCTGCATAATTCAGCTTTAGTTAATAAAGAATCTGAGTGGAAGTGCAAATACATATTTATGACTATAAACTATAAAGACATACTGGAGAGGAAAATAAATGATCTCTCCTTTCTGCATACTTATGTGTTATTGTCATCTTTTTCTCATTGACTGCTGTTGGTTCTTTTTGTGCTTAAAGGATCCACATTGAAGCCACAGGGGTTCCGTGTGCTACCTGCTGACATGAAGAACTCTCCTGCCCTTCATGTGCACCCCCTCACCCAGTTCCAGTGTGTCATCAGATGTCCAACAGTGGACCACTGTGAAAGTGTGAGCCCCCCGGACCAATGCTTCTCTGCCTCCATCCCTTTGTCCTCTGTGTACTCTAGCACTGTCACTTGAGCCAGCAGCATAGACTCAGATCACTGGCTCATTTCTGCAACCTGCTGCTAAGCTGCGCACACACAGTACCAATGAGGTCACATTCATACATACCAATGTGTTCTACAACCTTAAGATGTATTCTCATAAAATAGCGTTTTGACCATTAGCCATATTGGTGTTAAATAGAATTTGCTAGCTATGTGCACAATAAAGATGCGTACACTAAAGCTATGAACATTTAGGATGCATAAATAGCATAATTTATGATGTTTTTTTTAAAATGCAACTACTCTTCTCAGAAGCAAGGAAGTGTCCTCTGCCCTTTCTAAGTGTTTTAACTTCAGGTAAAAATGACAATGTCATGTGCGGACTGTTTAAATGTTATATGCACAATGTATTTAGAGTAAGTGGACGTTTTTTTAAAAAACAAAATAGTGTTTTGTTTAATGTGTCTTTACAGTTGTTGTAAAGACACATTCATAACTGCATAACTGTTGTGTATTACACTTTATGTATTGATTTATATCGAAAGTGTGATCCATATAATTTTAAAGTAGTATTTGAATGCTGTAATAAGACAAGCATTTTCATGAATAATTCTTTTTCTCTTGTCTCAGTCTGTGTACATCGATATTTTGCTTTGACTGTTTTTTTTTTCAGTTGGGTAGATAATACTCTACAGATTCAGTAGCCTCCCTAGTACTGTATCGAGTACTGTCAGACTGTCAGAAGCACAAATGCTTCATAAATACAGTAACATTACTCTGAACTGCAATTTGGGCCACATTCACAGAACAGTTATTGAATATTGCAGTTTTCCTCTGTTGACCATGGTTATGTGCACAGGCGGTATCCTTTTTCCTTTCACCTTCATCTAAAGGACAGACTGGTAACCAAACACTAAATTTAATCCTTTTATATATTTTATGTTGATCTGAAACTAAACAGACATGATCAACCAAGAACATTTCTTTTTTTTTTTTTTTGTCAAAGATTAAATGCAATGTGATGTGGAAAATGGTAACTGTATTCACACCGGAATAATTATCAGACTATTATTTAGATATTAGTTTTAAAGTGGATTTTATTTGATTTCTTAAAAACGTTTATTTTTAGCAGATTTAAATGCATGGACCACAGGCTCTTTCCAGCTACAGTCAAAGGGTTCCTTTTGTATATTGATATGACAATATGAAATTTTGTTGCAAACTACCCAGACCTTCACAGATTAAAATGATTAGTATAAATATTATAATTGAATTCCAATTTCATCGCACATATAACAGCTTTCATACATATGACACTGCAGCTCATTTTTGCTGTTGCTCAGAGTAAATTGATGAAATCTGTTCTGGTTGCAGTTTATACAGGGTGATTTAAACTCTGCTTTGAACAACCTTTTTATAAGGTTCCTCCCTTCTTTATTGGGATGGTATATATAATTGCCAGTTTCATTCAATTGGTGGCAGTCTTGATGTTTTAGTCAATTATATTTAGCCTGTGACACATGTACTTGCATAGAACATGATCTTATTTCGCCTTCTGTGAAGGTAATTGTACTACCTACCTGAATTGCCTATCATTTATCAGAGGTAAAAATATTTGTGATTGAATTGTATCCTATGTACATTAGACATAAAAAAGTGCAATCTTTGGAATTAACAGATATCTGAATTGCTTTTTAAAAGAGTATCCCTTTTTTTCTGAAACCATGAAATTAACGTGTTTTGAAATGCTAGCTCTTAGATATTTATATCTTTATAATTTATGGTTTATATGTTTATGTTGCATGTAACAGCATATAATAATGTCATATTGAAGAATGGAAAAGCATTGAGAAGCTTTTACAGCAGGAGATTCTTTTGTTGTCCACAAGAGGGCAACAGTGAAAGAAGGCAGAAATGCATAGCAAATGATTGTATGAAAGATCAAACAAACTTAAAAAAAATCTACAAAATGTATTAAAATTTTTACATATTCCCTTAATTTGTTTCCCAGTTATGCTATTGTTTTAATTTCCTGCATTTTCTATGAGGGAATCCATTCGTTGTCAAAGCACAGAATTCTGCAACGTAGCGGTAAGTGCGCTAGGAGAAGATGCAAGTAAACCCAAAGAATTATCAAGGCAGTGGGGTTCTTAAAGATTACGAAGAACCTCCTCAAGTGTCTTTGTTTTCTTAACATGATTACGGCCACCATGCGGATGATTTATTCAGCGAAATCTGGTGTGCATGACTAACAAAACACTGCCAATCTGTGCGATTCCAAGCTTACATTATTAGTCATATCCACTTAAGCATTAAATATTTTCTGCATTAATCCGGACATATGAGGTCCTGATTGAAAACACAGAGCTCGTCTCACACCTTCAGGCCATAGCAGGGATGCGTTAGCCAGAGGTCACAACCCCATGAGTGCGATGGAATTGGCAATGTGGACCAACTTAGCCCCCATTCCCAGACGATGCCCGGGGGCTGAGACCCATGTGTGTGAAGGTCCTTTCCAAGCTTTTCTGTTCAAAGCTCGCAGAAATGCTCCTTGGGGAGATTTATTTCAATGGCTTATTTGTTTTAAACAGTCTTATGCCTCGTGCCGATCTGTGCCCAGCCCAGCCCTCTGCTAATGATTCTGGTTAATGCTCCCCACAGACAAATGTCCAGAGGGCTGTAGCTTGATTTGTGTGGTTCTCCAGTGACATTCTTTCCCAATAAAAATTCATATGAAGAAAAATTTAAGACTGCCCACGAGACACCTGGCATAGGGTTTGTTTACAAAGAAAGTGTAAGGATTACACCTACTGGCATTGGTACTGACCTAGAGGAATCTGGAATTCAGTGTCCTAATTCTAGTTTTTTCATAATGAGATTTTTGTATCTGAGAATCTTAAATATTAGCCGAGAGCCATCATTAAACTCAGCTGGTGGCAGTCAACATCGCATCTTTTAAACAGTACAGAAGTTCCATCCTGCATGGTTCACTTCAGGTTTAAATACCACGTTGTTTTACTAAATTAATTCACTGAAGCAGTTCTCATGGAACCAAACATCCATACATCTGCACTCACTATGCAACATGCTGCTAAAAGTATGTTCTATAGGATGGTACTAGAGAGCATGAATTTTAGCTGCTACTTTCCGTCATCCCTCTATCACAATGAACAATGTAAGTTTTCATACACATTAGAAAAAACGAGAGAATCCATGTGGCTCATTTTTGTGCATTTATGTCTTTATGTTTTAGTAATAATCCATCATTACTTGTTTCACAGTAAGATATATATATATATATATCACTCATACATGTAAATATTTAAATAAAATATGAATTACTAAACATATTGCATATAAAAAGGGGTTACGCAAACTGAAATTTGTGTATATATTATAACTGTACCTTCGCAGACACTGCCAACTCAGCCAATGTATGGTCAGTTTTGGTTAAACATTCGCAGAGGTTTACAGTGCACAAATGCTTCATAAAGTGTACTTTTAGCTAGTTTTATATTCCCTGTAGATGGACGGTGTTAAACTATACAGCGGATCCTACCTCCGACGGGCGTCCGTACGAGTAAAATAGCACATTAAAAACAGCTGTTGCACAAAGACCCCATTTAGCATGTGGGAATGCACAATGGCATCATGAGGATTATGTGATACCATCTACAGTGTCACATCAAGACGAACATGTGGTACTAAACCCGAAAGCTCACTGGAAGCTTTATGTGTATCCAAAGGAATCTCTCAGCACTGCCGTGCTATTTGAATCACTGTTATTTAGAGAAAGGCAGGAGGGTGCTAGGTTCCAGGTCAAACCCAGCTGTCTGTCAGTCTGGAGCAGCTTGCGCTCACTACATTTCTGTTGGGTTCAAAATTTGGTTTCCTTTCGCAGGCCATCGATATTTCATTCATATGTTTTGTTGACTCTTGACCGAGCTACTTTGTATTTTTATCTCGGTTTCTTTGCAGCTTCTGTCACCCCCACGTTCTTGCAGCAATCAGAAAGTCAGAAGAAGAAAGTCTGAACATTACAGCCTTGGGCTGCTGAAACAGCCACAGCTGTGAGGTATATTTTAGAAGGACAGAAATGAAAATGAAGTTTGGTCACACTGTTGCCTCCAGTGCTTTCTGCCATTACTATCTGTGATTGCATGGCACCAAGCCAGCTGACAGGGAACGTTCCCAGAACTATAGCCAATGTTAAGTGAAGGACTTATGAAAGTTGGCTAACAATGTTATCGTACTGTACCAATAATGGAACTTTATTTCCACGTTCACCATTTTAAAAAAGGTTCTGTCGATGTCACCATAATAATATTATTACCTACTGTAAATATCCTTTTAACACTATTAACGTTGAAAAATTGTTTTATAATAAAATATCACATAATCTAACCTTGAATCCATGAGCTCTGAGGTGCAAAGCAACAGTGTTACCCGCTATGCTACCACACACTTTATTTGCTTTTATATTAGTCTTAGTTGTAAAGAGTAGTTGTAGCAGTGGGATAACACTCTGGGAACATTAGGAAAACTGGACACATCAAATGTGTCCATACCTTAATCATAATGTTCGATAAAGGTTCCTAGAACAAAAAATTGTTAGCGGGGAAGAACCTGTTCCACCCAAAAGATATTATTTTCAAACTTTATCTGCTGTGTAAAACAGGCAGTAGTGGCCTGACGCTGATCCTTTGGTCGATTCCAGAAGCCTAATTAAAAGCAACTGGGCAGCATTTTGTGCGACCCAGTGCATTCACCTGAAAAAACAAACCTGAGCTTGAGTCACTGGATTTTTTGCGAAACTTTGTGGGAATCAGGGCCGAGGGCCTTTGTGGTGAGGTCAGAGGAAGGGCTGACAGAGGGGCTGAACAGCACCGAGTTTGTGCGCTGGCCTCAGACTCACCCGAGGGTCACCCTCGGAAGGTAAAATAAAAAATCAGCAGAGGCCTTCAGGTCTGCCCCTATTAACTTGATCAGCATCATTATGCAATCTACACTGCTTATCTTTGTCAGCTCTGCCATTATTATAAAACTGAGCTGAAAAATATTTGACCTGAACAGGACTAAGTGTGACTACGTACTTTCTGGACTGTGGCCACGGTTATGCATCAACATTACTAACAGGCTTACATCCATGCTGCGGCATGAATGGTGACCAATTTCTTCAGTTTGAGTTTTTCATTATTAGCTTTCAATTTCTTCTCTTTTGACTCATGTTCAGCCCAGACGCATTCTCCTGTGCCCCATGCAAAATGCAATAAAACAGGTGGAATTCAGTACCTCTCGAATGGAACCGATCACACAGAATGTGTGTCTTTGAACAGGTTAAATTAAATGTCCAAAGGCCTGATCTACTACAGAGCTTCTTGCTGTGTTGATGTGTTTCTAGTCTCTTTGGGGCCATTTCAGCCTAATAAAGACCTTTGCTTTGCACATGTGAGGGGATTTCTTTACCCTGTGAAAAAGACACAGATCTTTTCACCTGCTCTTCCCTTGCTGTGTGCACCTGTCCGATCAGCAGGATTTTACAGTTCAAAAGTTTACAGTATGTAGGGGAGTTACAGTCACAAGGACATGGTCAAGGCAATAGTGGATCCAGAAATCATACTGTGGGTGGACTGGCAGAAAATCAGGTGGACCAGTCCCATAACAATTCACTTGGCGACATAATCACACTACAGACTCACCTGCATATTTCTAAATCAGTTTTTAATGACCTGTAGCATTACTAAGACCAAATACAGGCAGAGAAAGAAACATTTTTCCCTCCGATCAATCAAACCGTGCACACACAGCAGCTGACGCACCTCGACTGTGGAACTCCTTACCGCGACATATTAAGGAGCCTCCTTCAACTGACCTATTTAAGTCTAGATTAAAGACATACTTTTATTCTCTTGCTTTTTGTAAATGTTGATATTGACATTTTTTTTCTCTTATCTTGTATTTATGTCAACTTATTATTAGCTGTATTTTGCTTTAGATTTATTTGATTATTGCTAGTAATTTTATTTTGTTTTTCATGTTAGTTTGATTTATGTAAACTTGTTTTAAATGTGCTATTTAAATAAACTGACATTGACACATACCTGTCAGACACAATAGTTTTATTTTACTGTAACACTAAACGAGTGGGCCTGAGTTCCTTTTGGGGGGGCCCATGACCACCCCCCCCCGTGCTGTCACAGTAGTTTCAAGGGTGGCATGTTGACTCTTTGGGTCACACTCTGTTGGCTCTCACCCAGGCCCGGAGTGGCCAATAAAATCGAAACGGTCGGAAACAAATTAATTTTACTTTATCTTTAAAATTCTACAACAATGCTTCAGAATGTTAACTAGCAAGTTAACTCACTCGCGCACACGCATACAAGTGCAACAGACCATGAGTGCTCTGCATAGAGCAAATATATATATATATATAAATATATATAATAGATGTGCAAATATATGGTACGTGCGTCAGTGTGATTGCTTGAGTAGAATGCGTAGTGGCGGAGGTCCTATAACTAATCACTTGCTATTGCTGATCATGGGAAGTTTTTCAAACGATGGATGTTAGAAAGAGACCAAGAGGCGATGAAAAAGTCAGACTTTGAACAGTTCAATATGCTATTTATTTATTTAATACTTCAATTATTGCATCATTTATCAAAGTTCCCCCAGTTTCAGCATAAACTCTCAGCCTGGAAATTAGTCCCACTCTATGTCTGCTTTCACCTCCACCTTGTTTCTGGAGTTGCATGTTCTTCCCATCTCACATGGGTTTTCTTCTGCAGTACAAAGCCATGCAAGTGGCTTCTCTAAAAGGCCTGTGTGTGTGAGTATGTTCCCTGCAACAGACTGGCATCCCATCCTGGGAATGCTCTATGCTGCCTAGGATAACTGCCCCCCCTCGTGACCCTGTAGACAGATAGCAGCATGAAAGCTCCTATCAAACTGTCATCTATTATACAATAGTTCTGGCCAATAAATCTGATTAGACAATGGGCATTCTATGAGTGCAGTTATCAGAGTATAACCGAACTGGGACATTTCATGTTAGAAGTTTGCTGCTGGGCCCATAAATGTTTCCTAAATAAGCAAGCAAAGTATTATCTGTTGTGGCTAATTACTGTTAACTTATAAATGCTACTTGATGAACTGTTACATAAAAGCAATAACATACTCACAGGCATGCAGATGTACTCCAATATATCATGGCTGTGATTATCTTCTGCACTTGGCTTGCTGTTTCATGCCTAGGACTGAATCACAGCCATGATATATCGGAGTACAACCACACTCCTTGTCGTATGTTATTGCTTAATCATAAGACCTTAAAACCTACA
Source organism: Mormyrops attenuatus (assembly GCA_026777985.1). Classification (NCBI taxonomy): domain Eukaryota; kingdom Metazoa; phylum Chordata; class Actinopteri; order Osteoglossiformes; family Mormyridae; genus Mormyrops; species Mormyrops attenuatus. Next base: position 8,749,347 of record JAODKC010000082.1, read on the forward strand.
CTCATTAATGTGATTAGAATAGACTTGGAACATGCCTACAATCCCACACAGTGTATGGGTAGGTGTAAGGAGCATGCATGAATTACAGCATGTTGCTGTCACACTCACCACATGACAAACCACCTCAGGGATGGGATCCTGCGTACAGCTGTGTGGCAGATGATACCTCAGCACCACACTAGTCTGAATGGAACAGTTTTCTTTCTTCTGATGGCTGGAGTGCCAATTGTGTCACACACCCCCAAATTGTCCCTGTAAGTTGGAGGACCTACCTGCAGGGCTGGATGTAGATTAATGTTGTACCCAGAATGAAGCAATTGCAGCTTAAGAGCCTCACTCCCCCCCAACAGAGTTGGATCACTCCCAGCATTAGTAGGATTCAAACCAGCAACCTTCCCAGTGCTAGCACAGATCCCTAGCCTCAGAGCCGTCACTCCCCCCATATATATGAGTGAGAGTTTAAAGTCTTATTTTGATATCTAATGTACAAGCTTTTTCAGTTAGAAACTACCATACAATTTCTTAAGATAATGTTTACAATGCAACACTTATACCCATTACGTCACAGACCATTGTGACAAAGAGTATTCTGGGCGCGCGTACAACACTGCTTCCAGCGTATTCAGCTGTGCTGTAATTTAATTGTCAAAAACTTAGGTTAACCCTAAGATGTTTAAAATACCTGCTCCTGCTGGCTTCTGGAAGAATGAATACAGCTTTATTGCTTTCAGAATTACACTATGAGGTGTTAACTTTTCTTTGAGTTGTGGACACAGTCACCCTTATTTTGCAACTGGTTGTCTCCAGTGGATAAAGGAACCTACTGTTCTGCATTTTAGTATATTTTCTCTTTTCAAAATCTGATAAAAATCACTTTGTAGTAGAGTGACGTTACGTGACAAGTTACGGTAAGTATATATATAAAAAAAGAAGCTGCCACCTTTTACAAACAATTAATTTTGACAAAGAGAAATATGTGACAGCAAAGGTCAGGGTAAAGTCACCTAAACCCACACCAGAAGACATGCAGAGCAGATCTGATCTTGCTAATAGCTTTCATTACTTTGAACATGCAGTCATTTAGCCAAACAGGTGAAGCTGATTTGTGCCAGGTTTCGAAGCCCAGGGGACGAGAACTAAATGAACTTTTGTGTTTGGAGCACAGCCCCCCACCCTATTCCGAGACCCAGTTTGAAATGGTGAGAAATTTAATTTGAGATGTTAAAAAAAAAAATACCTTGTGCCCCTTCTTTCAACTCTTGCTTCTTGGGGTAACCTCAGCATGCTCAATCAAAACCAGATGGACTTATCAGGCCTAAAGATAACAAATAGTGCTGGAGGCTCTGTCAGAGACAGAGACCACCAGAGAAAAGAAGAAAAAAGGTCATTTGCTCCTGAGTTTTTTTTTCCCAAGGATAAAATGAGCTTCATAGACAGAAGTAGCCCACACATGCAAAGGTCACATGATCACAAGGCCTCAGCCCCAGTGACTGTCCCTGTTGGCGGAAGGCCGCCCCCGTTAGGCTACTGAGGGAACAGCACTGCTGCGGAGGAGGAGGTTCTCTGGGGGATTGACACCTCCTGCTCTTCAGAACGTGGGCTGTCAGCTTTGACCTGAGCTGCTGGGTGGCCCTGACCACACTCCTGCGTCTGCTGTCAGATGATACTCCTGCCACCCACACACAAAGGAGACATCATCTTGAAGGGCCAGCGTGCTTCCCCACAGCTGCTGGATGATCCTCTTTAGAAGATGTCCTTTGTAGCTTTCTTCCCAGGCTTAGAAGGAGTCCCGTTTCCAAAAGGGCTGCCCAGTTTCTGGTCTTTTCTCCAGGATGACTGAGTGGGATTTGCTGGGCGTCTACTGAGAACACTCTGAGGACCTGCTACAGGTGTTCTTCATTCTTAGGACAAACACTCTGTGTTTATACATGGCTAATAGGACTACATGTGTCACTACTGTGACTCTTGGGAATGGACCATGTGAGATGTTTCATCTGTAATGTTGTTGCCATTTGCCATGCAGCAGACATATATCATAATTTTTAATCATTGTGATGCACTTTTAAGTGCCACTGGGAATGACAGATGTGTTTAAACTAACATTACCAAATGCAATATTTAGTGTTATACCCTGGAGCTGTTGAATTATTGAATCCGAAGAGTGTTGATTAATTTCCTATAATTGCACATGTATTTCCAGCCAGGCAAATCACAGTAGTAAATCGAGATTGTAATCTTTAACATCAACATGCCTGAGTGTCCTCTGCCGCATCACCATCTGGTCCAGGAGCTGTGATATCACTGGCCACAAGTCCCGGCAGCAGATAGTGAGTCAGGGTGGATCGTCAGGGCCCCTCTCCCATCCGTCACCGAATTGTGCAGACCCCTTCCACTCACCCCACAGACTGTTTACCCCCCCCCCCACCCGATGTCTGGCAAAAGGTTCCAGAGCCTCTGAACCATCTCTGCCAAGCAGAACAACAGCTTCTTCTCAAGGTGGCCAGGCTCATTAATACGCTGCTGCCCCCCAAGGACCAACACTGCCCCCATTATTAATCC
>JAODKC010000082.1:8752005-8767434 GCA_026777985.1 Mormyrops attenuatus
GTCTCCGTGAATAACAGCAGTGTTTTTAATTTTAAGTGAGTTTGAAGTTGTAATTGTGTGAGTTCAGTGCCAGCTTGCCATTATTCATCCCCCAACCTCAAAGACTGCCACAACCCTGATCAGACCCCCCTACTACTGATACGTGTTATTTGTTCGTCTTTTCTGTTATTACATTTACACGTTCTTTAATTGCACATTTACACCACCCTGCTCGCGTAAATAAAATCGAAGATAGCTTTGTACACGTTTATTATATTTTATCATATTTTATTGTATTGTGTTTTTGTATTTGTATTTATGTGTAGCACCATCAGGGGCCTAAGAGAATGCTCTGTATACTTGTACATGGATGTATTGACAATAAAGAACTCTGGAGTCTTGAGTCTAATTCTAACTGACATTACTTAATGAAAACTACAAAAGCGCGGAGTTGCTACGAATCACAATGACATCAACAGTGCTTCAGGCTGAGGACCAGTACCTGTGGTCAATAATTAAATGCCAAAATAACTTACTGATGTCATGCACTTGCAGTCCAGTCATACTTTGCAGTCCTGTGTAACTTGCCTAAATGAGATGGCTTGTAAGTTTTAATAATCAGTAAAAACTCAATAAGCCGGGTTTTACCCATGATGCAGCTGAATAGCAGGAGATAAGTAGGCCCAAATTAATGAAACAATGGCTGAATATTTATACTGTATATACTGGAAAACTCGGAGGGAACCCCAAAACGACATTGGGAGAACATGCAAAGTCCACACACATGGAACCACAATGGAGACTCAACCGTGGACCACAGTGCCACCCCCGGTTTGGGTCATATATAAGCAAAATGTTTAATAACTGCATGATTGGATGGTCTAATTTTTCATACCGTACTGATATTACACCACAGTGTATGGTGTTTCAGTGGTATTTTAAACAGCAACGCTGTTCCGATATTTTGACATTTTGGTGATGAAATTTGCCATGGGGATACAGTTTCCCAGAGAAAAGTTCCCATAATACCACCCAGGCCCAAATAGTAATTCTACTAATAAATGAGTTTTCAGTTTGTGAATGTTAAAATAATGTCTTCTAGTAGAAACCTGTGAGCCAAATTGAGGTAACCGGTTGATGCACTCAAACCCATGCACTGCACGTTTGTTTACACACACCACATTAACTCTTAACGCATTCATTTAATTTACTTTCCTTTAAGTGGCAGTATTGCTATTTGACAACGGAACTCATTAGTTACAAAGCGAAAACCAATTCTAAATATGCTGCTAAATACATTTGAAAGCAGTTTCAGAGAAATGCAATTCTGAATGCTAATATGCAACAAGAAACTCCGCAAAAAAATTGTGATACACTAATAATTAAACACCAGGATTTCTGCTCATAAGTCATTTCGTGTGGAGTCACCATGGCCTGCTGGGTAATTGTTATTATTTATGAAACAGCACTACAGGAATACCTGGCCGTTCAGGTGGCTCTCAATGCTAAGTGCCCTGGGAAAGAGGAATCAAAAGGGTGCCAGGAGATGAGAAATAGAGAGATGGCCTGTTGTCACTCCTAATAACCTCCACGGTGGCAGCACAGCTAGGGTGTCCAGACACACACAGTATGGCAGCGTGGTACCCTTAATCAACATCATCTTGGTATTCATACTTCTAAAGCTTGGTGCACACCAAGCCGATTTTCCGCTGTCGAAAACCGTGGTGCTGTCCATGAGATTCGGTGACTACCTGTGCAGGTGTGTGCAGTGTGGTTGGATAAGGATGGTGCCCGTTGTGCTGTTTTAGCCAATTGAGCGAGTTGAATCTGAGCTCTCTGACTGGGTGGTTCAGCAGCGCAAATCAGAGAAGGCAAAGTTATTCACTTCAGCTGCCAGTGGTTTTAAATTTACGACTGATAGGTGTATATATATGGATTTTAAAGTTCTTAATCGTCTTTATGATGAGAAGGATTTTACTTGGGTAGAAACATAATACTGCAGTTGTTCTATTGGCCATAAGTAAGGTACTTAGGACATTTTGCATTGATACAAATGATTTAACACTGAATTTGTTTGTCTGCTAATATAGGAATGGTTTCTAAACATATTAACTCCAAGGAAAATACAAGAATCTTTACAAATATCAGCATCATACAAATTAAATGATAATTCTTTGCTGGCTGATAGCTTCTCAGGAAAGGCTTTCTCACTAAAATACTTTTTGTTTGAAGCAGACGCTGTGAGATCACTTTCAGGTGCTGTGATTCTCACAGATATCTCGGCTCCAAACCCGCAGCAGCTCATGCCTGGCTTTTCCTTGCAATAATTCAGCACTAAGGTGATGTGTTTTCCATTTGAAACTCAGGTGCTCTGCAGGGCTTTGATTTGTGTTAAAAAATCTGTGCGCGAGTCATGTGCTAATCATAATGCTACTTCCTGTATTTAGCATCTCTGCCAGCGGAGACCCTTAAGTTCTCATTACCTGTAGCTAAAAGTGACAAATGAATCTTATGTAAGAAATTATATAAGAAAATCTGGACAAAATGAAGTGGCTGGCATGGAAACATACGTCTCCCTTACATAAACAGATGGTCGTGTTACAGGCCTGGGCACCACAGCTGAATAGCGGAACCCAAGCCACACATAACACCTGGAAACACACAGCTACAGTTTCGCTGATACGTACGCCCAGATGACATGGTTTGTTGAGTTGTGCTTTAGCATGAGTATATGAACAAATGGCAAAGTCCCAATATATATAAATTAGTACGACTAGTATGAGATTCATTTTAGTAGTGGTTTGTGTTAACCAAAGAATGTTAAATGTATTCCATTTCATTTGTTCAGCTGGTTTTCTTGTCCAGGGTATTTTCATGATTGTTGTGAAAAAATGCTTTACAGTCATTAAAACAATGAATGGAACAATGAATGGAAAATCACAGAAGCACCTTGATATTTTCATTTCAAGACCTAAAATACAGTAGGGCCACCTTTTATTTTGAGAATAGTTTCAGCTTTTCTTGGAATGCTATCATACAACTGTATAGTCAAATATTGAAATATTCTTCAAAAAGAAAAGCCCTTTTTATGGAGTGAAGGATATGGAAATATACTTTTCACTATGCTAACCAGAACTTCCCACAAAGGCTCAGTGATGTTTGCATCTGGTCTTCGGGGAGGCCATGTTTGACTTCATGCTGATGTTTATGAAAGTATTGTGGAATTTGTTTAGCAGTGTGTTTGTGGCCATCATCATCTTGGAATATGGGAACATCATGAGGGAACAGTCTTTGCATTACATTCTTTTATCTCCAAATTACTTTACCTGGCTCCTCTGCTGTTGGATTCTCAACTTCTTGACCAACTGACCTCAGAAGGTTACACTAGGATCCCATCTGTCCTCTTAGGAGCTTGCTCTACTTTTACAACGATGGTGACTTAGTGGAGATGGTGTCCATTTTCAAATTCCTGGTCACTCACATGGTAGAGGACCTCTCACAGACAGTCAGCTCCAACATCCTGCTGAAGAAGGCAGAGAACACGTAGGAAGTCAACCTGCCCAAACAGCTACTGGTGATATTATACTTCTGTTTGCCTGGGAGTGTACTGATGTACTGCAACTCACTGTGTTTTTCCAGCTGCTCCTCTGTTGATAAAAAAGAATCACTGCAGAAAGTCAACAGCAACACTTAGAAAATGATGGGGCCCCAGCTACCTACCCCAGGATGCTTGTGTAGAGCCACGAGCATCAGGAGGGACCCTATCACCTTTTTTCATTACTGCCATCGGGAATGCACCACAGGACTGTTTTTGCTCACACTTTTAGACTGAAGATCAATGCTATTGAGAACAATGTTTAAGCCAAAGTTATACTTTCTCCTGCAGCATAATCGCATCTTATACTTTGCTAGATTTTGTAATCGTACAAGTTCTGAAGTGATTATCAACCAGTATTTTTCCTTTCATCCAGGGGGTTGCTCAGATGCACGTCGGACCTGTATGTTACCTGAGGGACTCCCACCAGATAAGCAGTTAACTAATTACCCAGCTAGCATTGAACCAGAGGTTGTAGCTTTGCTTCAACATAATTTACCCATTTTCATTAGGCTTTGTCATGGGTCATTTGGTTCAATTGGTCCGGCAAAGATTGGCTTGACATCCCTGAGAGGGCCAGAAGATGATAAAGAGCAAATCTTATGAGATTGTAACCCAAACCGTTCATGCAAAATAGCGGACTGGAAGTCATTTACTGGAACCCCCATGCTCCAAGTGCCCATCTGCCTCTTAAACACTAGCTAAAAACCTGTGGATGTACTTTATCAAGATCACAGGATCCCCAACCACTAGAGTTCTCAGATCTCAATAAGACCAATCAGAATATGTAGAACAGAAACGGGCTTGTATTACTACAATGATGCTCTCCAGAAATCCAGTGTAAACCAGTGCAGGTGTACCCATACCTGTATGCCAACCCCTTATGGAAAGCTGCCACCTCAAACATTCCCTTGCATGGTGCTTCCCATCCAGGAAAACTCTTCCAAACAGAAACCCAATAAACCCAAATTCTGTGGCATTTATTCATAGTGAGCTGTTGTATTTAGACACCCAGGCAGGAAGCGTTCAGAAAAAAAAGCTTAATATTGTTATGCCTTACTTGTCCATTGCTGTTAATCTCACTGATATGTCAACAGGCACTTCAACAAAGCCTGACACATTTTCAACTGTATTTGACACCAGACTTTTCCCTTGGCTGCCTTTTGAAGCAGAACCACCAGTATCAGGCTGTGTAACAATAAATATAGGTAGTATTTTTAGCACTGGTGTACAATTTGATTAATTCGGATTTCAGTGGTTAAAAACAATGCAAAAATACCTTGGGTACACCCATTTTCTAAAGTCACCAGCAGGGGGAGACAAACACTGTAATGTCCATCTTTGTAATCTGTTACTTTGCCCACACCCTGGAACGTGCAAACACATTCATGTTGTTTTCTTTCCCCTTAACCAGGCAAAACATTTAGTAAAACTATGTAGAATAAAATGCAGCTCAATCACAGGCAATGGAGGATTCACTTTTCATTCCATAAAATAATGTGAAATAAAATATAACCCACCCAACGATGTCATGTTTCCTGCACTTCCTGTTTAATTCATCATTTGAAACATAATTTCAGGGGTTACTGACACTTAATTATGTTTTCTTTTTGTGTCTTTGCTGAGCATAATGGGTCCTTGGGCAAATAAGGATTAGATAGTAGCACTGACATGGAGAAACCAGTTTTCAAATATTTTAACAAATGTAATTATATAATTAATAAAATTCCTTGCATAATTTTCCAGTAGCCAAATGCATCCTCTGAGAGTAAAAATTAAGCCCAAACTGACATATTCCATATTGCATGGTGCAAAAAATGAGTTGATGACTCTGGTCAGTCTAAACTAAATATGAGTAGCTTTGAACTGAGTGTCATGCTAATTCCCAAAGGTACGTAACTATTGTTGTTGTCATCAGGAGCTGTACAGCTTGTCCATCTCAGCACGACATGATGGGGAGTGGGAGCAGGGAGGTGCTGTTTGATGAGTCAGCTGACTCTAATGACCCCCTTTTTATTTTCCCCCTGGGGCCTGATATCAGCGGCCCTAGGTTCAGCAGCAAGGGGCCGGCTCTCGTACCTCAGCCCACTGTTCCCATGGCGATCATCTGTCTAAACACCAGTCACATCCAGTCCAGCTAGAAGGGAATGAGGAGGCTACAGTAGTCCAGAGCAAACCTTATACGCAAAATAGTATAGAGACAGGAGCCCCATCGTGGAAGATGGAACCACTGCAAAGCTTCCTAAGCACTAAAGGTTTAGAGAAGATCTATGGAACATATTCTGACAATTGAGGTATTTCTATCCCAATCGAGGTATTTCTACCTGAGTCTTTTCAGCATTAAAAAATAACTCCAGGTACAATGGCCATTGTTATCACATTAAAGATATTCTAACGGCATCAGTCACATTCCTGTATACAGAGACACAGAAACCGGGGGGGGGGGACACGTGGGGGACACCCCAGTATTTAATTTGGCTTCGTTTATTGCCGCAGTAAACTGGCCTTTCTATTTAAATTATTGAGTTGTGTCCCCCACCCCAATCTGAAACACTCTCCTGCACCATTGCCTGTATGATCCTAGATGAGATGTACGTGTGTGGAATGCATTCACTGTTTGTGACCTTTAAATTCCGTGCATTTACGCTGAATGTGCATACACCTACAAACATCATATTTTATAAGTTGGAGAGAGAGCTCCAGGCATCCCCTAGCTGACCGGACCAGCATGGCATCGCTCAGCAAGATAAGAAATGAAATGATATGTTCACGCCCCGATCGCATTTCTCACCCCACGTCGGCCCAGTTAAAAAATGATCCGTCACTGTCTGGTCCAGTGTTTGGTAACTTCATCCTCCCATACAGCTGACCCTTCTGCCTCCTCTTTCATTCCATCTGCCAAGAACAACCTCCACACATTCACCTCTTTCCGTGCTCTAAACATCTGCAGTGTATCTCGTAGATTTAATCTATGGCTGTGCTTCGGTCCTATACAAATGAAATTTAAGGGGCTAAATGAGTACAGGACCATGAATCAGCTTGAATAGTCAAATAAAAATGTTGTTACACCTTATAATGGTATCAGATTCCTGCAGACATAGCGGTGAACCAGCACATCCTTCTTCGCATCCTGATTCAGTGAACATCTGAAAACATCGGCAAGGTTAGAAGATCAGCCAGTTTTCTTCTGAAACTTTGACTCAAATCTGGTCCTCTTTCCTGTCTAAAATTAATATTAAATTACCTTCTGCTTCAACTCTGGTTCACGAGACAACGTTGCATTTTCTAACAGATAGTTTCACCTCACTATCCTTCTTCCATGATTAACTGTGGGTCTGTGTCTGACAACAGCTTTCTGAAGATTATCCTTGTCTGAGAAATGATTTACCATTTAGGAGAAAACAATTGCCGAAGGATGAACAGCCTGGGTAACAATGCTTCTGTCCCATACTTCTATTTTTTATCCTGATGTTATTTCTTTTAGACTTCTGTAAGCAATATCAAGTATGATAAATCAGCAAATACCCCCTCATTACAAATACAGAAAATAACAGCATTTCTGTGTGAAAAATTTGTGTCAAAGGAAGATAATTTATCAGGAGAACAAATATGTTGCAATGTTCAGAAAAAGGAGGGGGGTCCAATTAATTTGCCAAATGCCTCAGTACATTTTTCTTAAAAAAAGAATAATATTTTCCATTACAGAAAAATCCACTTTAAAAAGTTTTTGGGATATACAGTGAAAGAAAAGTGAATGAACGGAAGGGGGTGAGGTGTCAGATTCTCAGTGCAGGATATGGGCGAGAAGCGACCCAGAATTGATGTGAAATTGCTCATGTTTCAGCCTTACATGTGCTTCCTCTTTCCTGGCTTACTGAGGCGTATAATAAAAGGCACATTATAATCCCACTTCCTATATACCCCAAAGCCCTCAAGTTTTTTAAATAACAATCGAATGCTTATGAATTGTACTTTTAATGCAAGACAGAGATGAAGTGATTTAATGCTGGGTGAAAGCTAAATGGTGTGCATAGTGAGATGAATGCGTACCCCCGGGCCGTACGGAAAGGTGCAGCGCGAGGTGATTCAGCAGAGCGCAAGGTGATCAACGCCACTAGTGACACAAAAATGTCAAAGTGTCCTTTCTCGTCAGATTCAGATATACGATATCAATATATCATTCTCGTTCATCATAGTGCAAATGAGAAATAATAAATAGAAAAGAAATAATAAAGCATATAGACATAACATATATATTGCATTTGAACATGAAAATTAAGACAGAAACAAAGAGATACAGTTCACCACCTGATTGGTGGGGACAGATTGTAATGTGTTACGGAAGTTGGCATGGAAGCAGACTGTATAATAAATAAATTTAGACAGAGCATTCTGAGGCCAAGCAACTAGTTAAGGCACAATTTTATTTGGACTGATCCTCTTCTAACATCATGGCACATACATATATCTCACGTGATCTATTAATGTGCAGCATTCTTTTGATAGAAAATGCCGTAGCTCCCCGACCTTCACAGCTTTGGATTCAGTCAGCTCTCCATAGCTTTCCGTTCTGGCGCTGACTCTGTGGAATTCGCTTTGCGTGGGTTTTCTCTGGCTACTCAGGGTTCTTTCTGCCGTCCAAACATGCAGCTTGGTGAACTTGTGTGTGAATATGTTTGTGTGCGCTCTGCGATGGAGTACCATCACAGCCCGCAAGTCCCCCTGCCTACTGCCCTGTGCTGCCTCCAGATGACCCAGTCCAGGGTAAGGGGTCGGTAGTGTGGTGGATGGAAGTAAGTTTATTCCAATGCAAAATTACAAACTAGTTTAAAAAAACATACTTTATACTTTCTTTAAAGTAGCTCATAACAATATATGCATTCAGAAGTATAATTTGAACGTTATAACATTTTTTAAAATAATTACACTAATGGGGTTATAGACGATAACTGGAAAACTGCTATAATTGTTACAGAATATCAGTAACATATGTATTTGGAATTTTTAAAAGATTCTTACCATGCAAGAGTAAACAAATGCGAAACAAGTTAAAAACAAAATGGTCCGACAACAACCTTGACGGCTTCACAATAAAATGATTCACCCTGCCATATGTATCGGAGTGACCCATGTACGCACAAAGCACACGGTCTTTTGGGACGTTAAAACAAATTGCTCGACAGAAAGCTTCAGATTCAATAAAACACATTAGACATGATAATTATGTATTCTTATTTTTAGCTATGTTAAATTTCTTTTAGGTTTAATTCTTCCCTTCCTTACCATATTTATGACTAGCTCAACGTGAACACAAAGAATAAATTTGCGTTGAAAAATTGTGCTATTGTGTTTACATCCTAAATACATTCTTCGAGCCCACCATGAAGTCCACACGGCTTTGCCCTTCAATATTTCATAATTACTGGCAGTTAATTAGTATAATGATGCGAAGGATTGGTGTAATTAACGTAATTATTGTGTACTGAGTCGAATGAAAGCAGCCCCAACTAACCCTGACTGCAGCCAGGGGAGGTAAATCTGGGTGATTTGTCTCTTTGCAAGTGGGGATAGAGGGCAGATGAACATGGGACCCTGGTCAGCTTGAATGGTGGAGGTCTCTCTGGGGGGTTCCGAGAATGTAGGGCCACCCTGGCTCTTTAGATGGAACAGTTCATCAAAGTCCCAGAGAATGGCAGAGAGAACACATGTCCCCTCCATGCACGGTAAGATTTTACTAATCGCCAACTCCAACAAAGTGAGTGTTCCGGACAGGGGAGGCTCGGAAAATTAACAGCTGTGTCTCGTACAGTAAGGGACAAGCCGCATTTAAACTATAGCTAATTTGGCCATACATAAATTAGCCCCCACCCGGTGCTACCCCTTTAATAACCTCCACACTCTGTGCTGTAGCAAAGAGCATGAAATGACTCCAAATTGGCTGTGTTTGCTCTCCAAGGAGCATTTTTTCAGACTGTATCCTGTTCCCATTGAGAGGCAGCCCACCGGGTCAATGTTTATTCAATTAAATCCACAGTGTCCAAAGAGAGAGAAGCAGAGGAGGGGAGCAAACAGCAGAATTTATAATTGTTTAATTTGATTTTTATAATATATTATAACACACAACAGGCACATTTAACACATTAAACCTCAACTGCTTGGTGTGCCATACGAATGTTTGTTTTGGTCATCTTCAGGAAAGTGTTTTTTTTTTTGTTATTTGTTCACTTTTTGTGTTATGTTTAGTGGTAGCTAATTCTCGAAAATTAAACATTGAAGTCGTAAATCAAAAGTCTATTGTCATTACTAGTGTTTCAGCAGTGAACTTAATTTTTCCTCATTTTTTACAACACATAGGCCTTAGTATGACAAATGCATTAATTAATGGGTGAATGTCAACTTTGTCTTGGTCACTCCTGTGGCTGAGTTACCGCTTCAGTTTGGATTATTCTGCAGGCATTTCAGTCCCAGTGTTCCTTGCCCAAAACAGTAGCAGCAGCCAAGGCAACACAAACCATCCTTTTTCTATTGTTTACAGCTCAACAGATAATGGGACTCAGTCAAGTCTCATATGTGCGGATTTCAGTGTTCTGTTAAAAGTATGAACTTGGACTGAAATAATATTTAATACATTTATGATTCTGGTCATAAATAAATACAGATGCTTCTCTACTTACGAACTTTCAACTTATGAACTTTCAGACATACTAACGAAGAGCACTGTAAGTCCAAATTGTGTTCATTGGGCTCACGTTTCCTGTCCGCAACATCAATTTTTTTTTTCTGCGCTCCAGTTCCGCCTAGTACGACTTCTGGCCGCTACTCCCGCCGCGCAGCAGCATAGTGTGCGTACTCCCGGCATCTTAGTTCTTGCGTATACCCTTAAAATGATGTTGAATAACGACTTACGAACTAGCCGAAAGTGCAAGTGGGTTGAGCTTAAAATGAACGCCCAGGCACAAATGCAGGGAGTTACACACCAACTACACTATTATTGAAGTAAGAACCTAATAAGACGTTGGTCTGCTGAGCAAAGGGGCGAGATGGGACATAAATCTTGCGGTCTTTTCTTTTTTCCCTGATGTTATACATATGCAATTAGAGTTGTTATTTCATTAACTGCTGTATTTGTCATTAGTTGAACATATAGGATAAAACAGCAGTTACTGCCAAGATACCTAAACTCATGGCTTACACTGTAGATATAACAAGACAAATATTGTGATTTTATTTGTGTGACTTCGATAGTGTTTAGTCTTGTATTTGGGATTTATTTAAAATTTACTTAAAAATTACAGTTGCCTGCATAATAAGTAATGGATTTTGGAGGAGAGTTTCACCATTCAATATCACATTACACCCAGTAATTTTTACATCAATTAATACATTTCAATTATTTCATTAGTTTAATATCGAAAATATCTCAGAAACAAAACTCAATAAATGAACCAAAATCGTCACATTCAATGCAGACTCATGTTACACTATTTCCACATCTGCACTGATAAACACATAACCTGCACTTTATGTCCACATCACTGCACACTGGCAGTCAGTCTTATTACTTTTAGACATACTAAATATTTAAGACGCTGTGTCTGTGTCCACATCACTGCACACTGGCTGCCAGTCTTATTACTTTTACACATGCTAAATGCCTAACACTGTCTGTGTCAACATCACTGCACATTGACTGCCAGTCTTGTTACTTTTACACATACTAAATGCTTAACGTGGTCTGTATCCACATTACTGCGCATTGACTGCCAGTCTTATTCCTTTTACACAAACTAAATGTTTAACATTGTCTCTGTCCACATCACTATGCATTGACTGCCAGTCTTATTCTTTTTACACAAACTAAATGTTTAACACTGTCTCTGTCCACATCACTGCGCATTGACTACCAATCTTATTCCTTTTACACAAACTAAATGTTTAACATTGTCTCTGTCCACATCACTACGCATTGACTGCCAGTCTTATTCCTTTTACACAAACTAAATGTTTAACACTGTCTCTGTCCACATCACTGCGCATTGACTGCCAGTCTTATTCCTTTTACACAAACTAAATGTTTAACATTGTCTCTGTCCACATCACTACGCATTGACTGCCAGTCTTATTCCTTTTACACAAACTAAATGTTTAACACTGTCTCTGTCCACATCACTGCGCATTGACTGCCAGTCTTCCAACCTGTAGAGGGTAAACAGGAAGGGAGACAGGATGGTTCCCTGCTGTGCACCAGTGTTGCTCACCACCATCTCCGGCACACAGGCCAGGAGATTCACAAACTGCTGTCTGTTAGTTAGGTAGTCCACAATCCAGGACATTGTGGGGGCATCAAACGGCATTGTCCTGAACTTGTTCCCCAGTTGGAGAGTCTGGCTGGAGTTAAACGCACCTGAGTAGTCAAAGAACGTGATCCTGACTGTGGTGCTGGCTTTGTCTAGCTGGAAGTGGGCTCTGCGAAGCAAGTGGATCAGATCATCTTTCACACTTTTGTGCGCCTGGTTGGCAAACTGCTAGTCTTATTTTTACACTTCTGCAATGTTAACACACACCTACACTTTGTCTTTTTGTTTTTTGCCTTCACTTTTGAATACTCTGTATATGAAGCGACATGGTAAATTACAGGACCAGCCATTCACAGACATCCTTGTTTTAGTGTGAGAGAGAATGTCTGTGTAAGTGTGTGTAACATTAGAAATTTTGAGTTTTCTTTTTCTGTTAGGGCTGGTGGGGGGGGGGTCGTACATGTAAGCATAATTCAGTCTCAATGAGAAGCAGGTGACAAGCCAGTCAGCCACACGACTGGAGGCTGGTGCTTCTGCTGATTCCAAAGGGTTCGGCTGTGCCAGAAGCAGCCCTCGTTCCCTCTTCCCCAACCCTGCTGTGCCTGGGGGGGCTGGGCTGTTGCTAAAAAGCGCTGAGGACTGCTTGGCTGTGTCGGGGTGGGGACCTTGGTTGCCAATTTTTGTTTTACTTTATTTTTTATGGATGTCTGGTGAATCCACAGTTGCTCAGGGAAGTGAATCTGCATGAACGAGGGATTCACATGTGCTGAATACTGCACAGGTCCTGCCTCCGGCAACGTGTAATAAAATCAAGTGGTATCAATACATAATCTGTTCCCCACTCCCTGAACCAATGTGCATGAATATGACCACTCTTCAAGCCAGTACAGTATGTGTTTTTATTGGTTAACGTATTTTAGAGAACCCATTCATAATTTTATCTGGTTCCACCATTTGAGCACAAGTCATTCAAGAAAGAGACATGCAAGAAGGACAGAACCGTTACTTGGGCCAGATAACTGCTTCGCAGCGAGGAGGCTGCATAGACTGAATGCGTCATCGACCAGAGAGAATGTCAGTGTAGAGGTGGTGATAGGCTGAAGATCACCCAAAAGGTCCGGTCAGGTCAGGTCTGGTCACCATCTGCAGTCCACTGAGATTGGGGGAGGAGTCAGGCAAAGCAGTGATGGCATTACAGTGTATGTTCTAATTTGATAAACTCAAAGAGGAACCCTCCAGTGTTAGCCAATCGATCCTTACCATAACGAGGTCCCTCCTCTTAAAGCTGAGATCTCTAAAGACATTGACCTCTGACCCTTCATTTTATACCACTTGCTATAGCACTGCCGTAGGGCAAAGTAATAGCAGAGCTGCAGGACTGAAGCCAATCCATCTGTCGCCAAGGGTGTTAAGTGACTGTAGAAATGACAGACAGATGAGTCTCATCTATTTATCCGCTTGTTTTTTTTTTTTGCAAATGCCCTGTTAACCTGAATGAGTCACATGGGAAATTGTTGTGCATTCTGAAATTGTGTCACCCAACTGGATTCTGGATATCTTTTGTACAATAAAGATTAACCTTGTACTAAAGGCTCAGCGTCAGCATGTAAAACCAGGACATGTTCCCAAATTACTCCCAAATGACTTCCATGTGATCTTACAAAATTCATTCCCTTGGCCCCGCATGTCATTCATAGATCAGCTGTAAATGTAGTGGAATGTGAACCTCAACAAGAGTGAGCTTAATTTCCCTTTTTCACTTTTTCATTCTCAATACTCAAAGCTATGCACGGGCAGCTCTTCAGTGTGCGTCTCTCCACTCCAGTGCATTGCAAAACAAGCACGGCGCACAAGAAATATCGCGAGTGGCTGCAGCATTTGAACTGTACTACTTTCTTTGGCAGACAAATCGTGTGGAGGATTTTTGCAACTAACTGAAAATATATAAATAAAAAGAAACCCCATTAGAAGTGAACAAATGAGTGTGGTTTCTTGGGCCAAAAGCAGGCCCCCATCTGTCATTTGAGCCTGTGTTCAGCAGGCTTGTCAGGCTGGGAAGCTGGAGAGGCAAACTTACCGGAAACCAGGGCAGTTATGATTGAGTTCCTGTTATTGACTTTCTCTCCATTAAATGCCAAGTTCTGCTCGATATACAGTAGGGCCTCTGTGAGCGCCGTGCGCAAAAGCTGTCAGGCGAATACTGAACTCTTCTTGTTCTAAATTCATACCCTTTTCCCCTTCCCTCATTTTTTTTTCCTCCCAGAAAGGCTAACTTCCTTGGCTGGCTGTATTCTGGGGCGGAAGGCCTCCCTCAGTCTGGGGGAAGACTTCCATACCAGCTAGATGAAGGAATTCATATCCTTAGTTTCCTACCTGAAGACAGAGCATCAAACTTGATTTATGTCCAAGATGGAAATAAAAACCCAGAGTGTTCATTTATCTGTTTAGCATTTGGTCACTGGCAAAATGCAGAGGAGACTGACTGGGCTACATCCCCAGACTGGGAATAGCCAGGCAGGTCTACCCAAGTCCCGCTCTCCCCTGGGGTGTCCCGCGATCTGGGCTCCCGCCGCAGAAAGCTGCTGTCGGCATGCCACATTCCTTCTGGGGCCTCCTCCCAGACACGTTTAGCAGCTAGAAACAATAACAGTGCTATTTCATTTTTAGTCTGGGTACAGCGCAAGCTGACGGCCAGTGATATATCCAATCCCAAAATGGCCCGTAAAATAGTAGAGCCCTTGTGTTAAGCTCTTGAGTTTTGCATTTGGCCTGCATCTGGTTTCAGTATCTGGACTATGGTGGCTCTTAAAATCCAAGAGGACCATCACGCCCTATTGAAGCTGTAAATCCCAGACCTGCTGGGTCAACTTTCTTTGTTGTGAAACTAAGCGATATAAATACCTCCTTGCAAGTGGAAATTTCCATCATGAGAGAATACATCGAGGGCGACCTGCCTTTGGTGAAAATGACGTGTCCGTTGGCGTGTGAAACACAGCCATGCGTTCGGTGTCATTCAGCAATTGAAATGTGACCCGTTGTGACATGTTTTATGATGATAATTATGATGATAATAACAGCTGAATATAAATGGCTAATGTTTTAATGTAACTTGCTATGTTCGGTTGTTTCACGAGTTCTACAGTGGTGGATTGTAATTGCTATAATTCCACTGGTTGGCTTTGGCCAGGATAATTCAGTTGACTGCCACATAATCACCTTTCTGGGGTGAATTAATGGCTGTCCTCTCTTTTGACTAGCAACAGGTCTCTCTTTTGGCCCACACAGCTTGCAGAAATGGTTTCAGCTGCTGTCTGACTGGAGTGAGTACTGGAATCTCCATTGCTTTCTGTTCCCCATGGATCCTACCTCGCGCATGTGACTAGGATTGTGTGTGACATCATGGACAGCGGTGTTCTTCGCGGATTCACTTGCTGGCCAGTGGTAGCTAAGCCGTGATGGCACAACCCCCTCCCGCGCGGGGGGGGGGGGGGGGCGGGGGGGGGGGGGGGCGGGGGCGGGGGGGGGGGGGGGCGGGGGGGGGGGGGGGGGGGGGGGGGG
>JAODKC010000082.1:8767572-8801249 GCA_026777985.1 Mormyrops attenuatus
CCCCCCCACAGCTGCAATTCATTACTCCCATTTTTTCCCCCAATAGAAGTGCAACTTCGCTCCTGATGCCTCGCAATCCATTTATGCACCGAGGAACAATTACGAAAACAATTCAGGTCAAGTAACTCCTGAGAAATGTGTAATGGACCTTCTGTTTATTATAATGAGGCTGGTGTATGACTGAGCAGGTTAAGATCCTATGCCTGTAATAAAAATGGTGGCCGTTCAAACCCCAGGGGTTGGCAGCGTAATGTCACTGTTGGCCACTGAACAAGGAACCTAACCCCCAATTGCTCCAGGGTCTGAACGTGCTTTCTCAAAACAAACAAACAAGCAAACGAAACAAACAAGCAAACAAAAAACAAACAAACAAGGTGCTTTGGATAAAAGCATCTGCTAAGTAAATTAAATACATAGAACATGTTTAATCTTTGCACCACAACACGAAACGGAGAGAGTAAGACGTTCCTTCGCCTGAGGGTGTTTGCACTCTGTGAGGGAGAATAACAGTGTTTCTTCACAGTGTCACAAGGGTAAGGCCTGCTACTCTATGATCGGTGAAGAATCACAGCTTTGGAATCAATGAGCTAACCTTGACTTTCCCTTGTGGCTAGTTTTGTTTGGGATGTTTATTTGTATTTATGATTATTTGTACCACCAGTAATCAAAGTTTTAACAGTAAATTCCTTTCATGGCATTCAGGGTATGTGTATGTATAGTGAGTAGCGTTTGTGACATGTTTTTGCCTCTCATCTGATTGAATTTTCGGGCTGTTACATTTGTTGAAAACTCGCTCGGTGAATGTTGTTGGTAATAAATCATGGTGGACTGAGGTCACTATGCAAAGCCTCGACCATGAGACACCTGTCACTACTTCCTGCCCTCTGTATTCTATTTGACATGAACTTCCTACCGCTATCCCATCTTGGCACAGGCTTCATGTTAGTGTGGAAAAGAAATATGTTGGCGTTTGTTTTTATGGCCAAAAACAATTAGTAATAACAGAATCGGTCCATACCAATTCCTAAAGATGGGTTCCAGATATGAGGACGTGAACACTTTAATAAGTGACAGCACTGGTGCAGTGTTCCCAACATCTTTACCTAATTTGTGTCGATAGTAACTGCCAGGCTCATGGTGAAATATGTAAGTTTTTTGCATGCTGGAGACAGACCTGAGGAGTAAGCTTTCAGAGGAAGCTGTTTTCCTCTATCTGCCATAATGATGACTGTGCAAATAAGCTTCTCTGAAGAACCAGATCAGTGGCCAGACCAGGTAAAACGCTTCTTATCCACACAAGATGTAATCCAAGTCAAGGGTGAATTTGTTTTGTTTTTGTGCGTTGTATTCCCAACAAATGTTGAAAAATGTTTCAGGGAAATGTCCCTTGATGTATTGAATTGCCCATTTAAAGGATTTTCTCCCATATTTAGCGATTTCTGCTGGGGAGGAATGATGTTTCTGAACAAATAAATAAAGAAACCTGTCCAAGAAGGGACATGGTGAGGTCTGTTTTCCATCACCAAGAGTTCATATACTGAGAGTTCACAGCTAATACCCGGCAGCCTCACAGTGCCATTCCTGTCAGAGAAGTTTAATGGGTATTCCAAGGCGAACGTTGAAACGTTAATTCTGGGACTCAAAGTGTTCTGCCCTATCAGTCCCTCTGCCAGGTTGTCACGGTCAATCTGATTCAGATTTACAAGGCCATAAATGCAGGCATTGTGGATGTTTGGTTCCGTAAATTGAGGGGGAAGCAGTAATGAGCGAGCGGGCGTGAGTGGGCCTTTACCCTAGAGGAGCCGGGCGCTGTGGCTCTGCGGCTTAGTGGAAGCAGCAGACCTTACAGTGCATGATTGTATACTTACAACACTGCTTGTGGCCTGACTGGAAGAGAGACGAATCCGCCAGCCTCTGCTTCTGTTCCTGCTTTCATGAATGAAATATTGTGCAGGCTCAGAAAGGCTTCAGGCTCCAGTATCGTCAAGTACAGGTTCTGCTCAGGTTTCTGTTATTCAAATTGAGTGTCTAGACTACAGACACCCTTGCCTTCCCACCCACAAGCCCTCAGCCTAGTTGTTGTACTGACTATTGACAAAGTCCTAAAAAAAAACCTGGTTAGAAGAATTTACGGTGTATTCCAGCTTTGTGCTTTCAGAGCTGGTGCTGTTAATGATGCTGTGTTTACCATGTACTCCTTTTTCAGTATTCAAGAAGCCTGTGTCCCAAAACTGGATATCTTGCTTAGCCGGATAACTTGTCATATTTAAGGTACCGTGGTTTAAATGGACTTTATCTTTGTTCACTTAGATTTAGCCCAGACTACCTTAAATCTGAAAAGTCATCCGGCTAAGCATTAAAGCCTGCGTGGTATGGGCCCCAGGTGTCTCAGTCTTGGGTCCTTGTCCTGTATCCCTGGTGGCTCCACCCTGGTCCCTCTGCTCTAAATTTTTGGTGAAATGTCTGCCAGCTGTCTGGAATGGGACTAAGCTGCCTCTGTTAATATAAAGAACAGGGAAGTTAATGTAAGCAGCTAAATATAGTACTTGATATATCATCACATCATCATCATCATCATTACCATCATCACCATCTTCATCATCATTATCATCATCCTCATTACAGCTGGCAACACTGTTGCCTCATACCTCCACTTTTAGTCTTTGAATCCGGCCCCTGGTCTATGAGTATGTGGAGGGGTGGTGCATGGTTTCCTTGTTTTATGTGGGTTTCCTCCTGCAGTCAAAAAATATTTGGTTTGGTGAGTTGGCACCTTCAAAATGTGCGCGCGTTTGTATGTGTCTGCCCCATGACTGGCAACCAGACCCTGGCACGGGTGTTTCTCTGTCCCCTGTTTCCTAGGGTATGCTCACTATTACTGGGATAAGCAGCTGCAAGGTCAATGAATCAATCAACCATCTATCTATCTATCTGCTTGTTTATCTATTTATTTATTTGTCACTTTTGTTTGTTTATTTACATTTATTACATTTATTTACATAGCCTGGCCCCTGTCTCCTCTACTCCTGACCATTCTGATTGTCCTGACAGGTTTGTCTTTTTGGCACAGTTGCTGCGGGTTGAGATACCGAGGAACTGAATTTTCTTCTCATGTGGCATCAGTGAGGCTAGACTAGGCCCCACCTTCCCCCAAAATACTCACACGCTTTGCATGCTTCACACCTTTATCGCTGCTTTTGCTTAAGGCGGCCTGCTTTATGTTTGTCATTTGTTGCTTTGAGGCACTGGTGACCTCTCTGCAGAATATATGCTTTTAATAGTTTGAATGGTGATGTCGACATGTCAACAGACCAAAATAAAAAAAAGTTGGTTTTAGCCTTCAGTGTGGTTTGCTTTTCCTGTTTATTTAGTTGACTTAATCCTTAAGTAAGCCAAGCAAAGCAAAGAAAAGCAAATAAACTTCTCCACATTTTCAATCCTTCCTCATCAATAGAACGCCATGGGATTTACATAATCCACCAGCAGGGGGCAACGACAGCCACTTGTATCTTGCCCATACTGGCATACAGCAAGAAAAAAATATATGTATGTGAAACCCTGGGGGGAGGCGGTCGTGGTATGTTTCATATTTTATGTGTGTGTGTGTGTGTTTCCTAGGCTTTTATTTGGAAAAGAGCCCACAAACTGTATTGTGTATCTTGCAAAAAAATTCAGCTGACTGAATGATGCATGGATACAGGGCTCAGTACAGCAGAGTACAGATCAATACAATACTCTGAACTCTTGTAGTATATAAACACATACGCTGTTGTCGATGACACTTTGGTTCATTTACACCCAGTATCAATAAAATACTAAAGGAAGTTGTACGTGGGCCAGTTGCCATCTCACGGAACTGGACATCACCCTCCTTTTCCCCAGTATGCCATGGAGTCAGGTGCTGGCAGAGACTCACTGATGCTTTCATCAAGGACACGGACAGGTGACCAGGTGCTCAGTTCAATGGCCCCTGAGTTAGAATTCTGGTTTTAACTGGAACTGTTTTAATAAACTTATACAGGCAGGAAGATAAGCCACACCCACAGGGATGAGGTCGTCACTGATTTAGTAAAAGCATTTGCTGTTTGCTTTTCGTTGAAGGCGGGATGCCTCATTCTCCTCATTCAAATTAAGGTATTTACTAGAGTAAAGCTCTGGACAGGAACAGAGTTTATGAATGATGAAGAAGGTGAAGCTTCACTATTAAATATCAGCTATATTGTATATTGATTATATTATTAAATTAATATTCCGAGCCAGTGCTTTTGAGTTTCGACAGTGAATTATTTTATACTAACTGGTTTGACGACGCTGACGATTTTTTTTAAGAAAGCTACAACTGAGCTGCCCTAAAAAGTGAGGGAAAATATAAAATCTCATTTATCACAATAACGCGCTTCGTGACAGGCTCTTAGGGTGCAAGGTAGGGTTTCATGCAGTGTAACACACACCGGGGTTACCTCATTACGAGAGCGCTGTAGCCGGGTCTGGGCATTGCCAGGGAGACAGATCAGCTAAACAGGCTGGAGCTGCTGCCATGCCAGTGCAGCCGAATCACACCACATGTTTAATTTCCACCCCAACCCTAAATGTACATACAGGGTAGCCGGCTTCCACATGCATCATTGCCTTAACAGTTTTGCAGATGGACAACATCAAGGCCAAAAGTCAGCATGCCTGAAAGTAGCTTTTGTGCTTAACCACTACTAGATATCTACTAAACGTTTCATAAGACAAAAGCTACTTTATTCCTTTTAAAGACGTACTTGATTACCCAGATAGCATCATGTTATTGGTTCAACGTTGAAGTATAGTTAAATGCGTTGAATTATGGTCAGTGTTAAATTATCAACGTTGAAACTGAATTGATTTTCAATATTGAAAAACTGATGGTGGCAAAACCTTGATTCAATGTTGATATAAAGTGACTTTTTCAACACTGAAAATAAGACGCTGAGTCAACATCAAAATTACTGAAAATATTCAACATTGAATCAATTTATGCTCAGGGATGATCAATCACCATTAGGAATGTAACGATACCAAAAACTCACAGTACGATAATATTGCGATAAAAGGTTCATGATACGATGATTATCACGATATTTAAAAAGAAAAAAACTCTTACTAATTAATAATCAACATGTTTATTTATATCAAATTAGTTCTTCCTTTTAACATAAAGTGCTTCTGCTTTTCTTTATTAGTGAAATATCCAGCTATGACCTTAAGCCTTTCCCAGAACTTAGCAGTAATTGTCCTTTGCAATGAATGACTGAACAATGCATGTAATTTTAAAACAAAAAAAACAGTCAGTAGTTCCTTTATAAAATATTTATTACTGCAGCAGCTGGATCTTTTATTCAAAACACAATCTGCAATTCCGAAGTAGTGTTTTCTGCCATCTTTCCACCGGGTCTGTTTTCACCGCATGAAATATAGGCCATGCCCATACATATTAACACGCTACATAATGCGTGAAAACAGTGTAGGTATCATATACCGTTCAATTCAGGCATAACAATGTCCAAAGGTTAATATACAGTTCAATTCAGTCCATCATATCCTAACTGCACACGTTGTAAGAAATTCAAAGTTCCCTCTACTCATCCTAGGCAGGAAGGCGTGAGGCATGGCATCACCGTTGCTCCATGGGTCTAGCGCGCCACCCTGCTATGAACTCCGTTCGGTGGGTCCCTGTTCAGCGAAGCACATGCAGGAATATCCATTCCAAATCTTCAAAAGTGTCAATGTAGCGCAGAAAAAAAACAATTAATCGTGGTTTAAAACATTTCTTCCATCTTCCTTTTCCTTTAGTTAATTTTAAAAAACCTTCTTACACCACATAAGCTGTAAAATCAAATTTAGCAAGTTTTCTTTTTACCGTATTATAAATCATATGGCAGCACTCGCTGTAGCCAGCCTCCACCGCTTATGCAAAAAAACAACCCTCGCTCTCCACGTTACTTCGTGACATCACCTCACAATCTGCATACAATCGCCTTTTTTCTTAAAGAGATAAATTATCGTTTAGTACAGAGCCCCTTTGGTGAAAAAAAATATATTGCGTGGCCACGAATTATAACGCATGGCCAAGAGATAGTAGAGTGGTGACCACGAGATAATTAAGTGGTGGCCACGAATTGATAATGCGTGACCACAAGATTTCTGAATTCCTGGAAACACATGGACACCTTCGAGAGTGGATAAAAGTAAGTATAATTTTAAAAACAGAAATCATAATTTTTTTAATTGATGACATAATTGTGAGAAGAGAAATGTTCACTAATTCCTAAAGGCGTTATCGACAAGTGCATTAGACCAGTATCCCGAAAATCTAACTCGTTCCCACGCTTTAACAAAAGCAAAAGGTGTGATATGCCGAAAAACGTACTGCTGGCGGTTAAAGGAGACCCCGGCGGTTCTAGTGTTAAGAAAAAGTGGCCACCACTTAATTATCTCGTGGCCAATATACTGTAAATGTGTTTTTGTTTCTATCTGACCAATTTATAAATTATTCTTGAAATAGTTGTTTTGTAATGGAATGACCTATTGTCATGTGGGTTACACACGGCCATTACAGCACAAAGCATTCGTTAATGTAGTATGTATTTTTTGAGACGGAGGTTATACGAGCGAAATAACCACGTGATATCGTGGTTGATATCATAACAGTCCGACAACGGTGTCGAGGTATTTTTTATCTCGATATTACGTTTATCGTTACATCCCCAATCAACATTGATTTATGGAGGGTTCTTCAACATTGAATCAATTTATGCTCAGTGGTGAAATCAATATTGATATATGCATTTGTCTTTTTAGTATGTATTAATTATAATAATATACAAATTAATATTTCACCGTATTTGTATTAAGAATAATACTCTAATGTAGACGACACCAGTTGTTTAATTCAGAGAAACCACAGTGAAATATACAGGCGTGAGGTGGACGCGTTCTCACGCATGCGCAGTTCATGTGGTGGGCTTCTGGTTTAAACTGTGCTGCGAGAAAAGGCAGCACGTGAAAAAAGGTTGTCGGAGGTCGTCAGGCAATTATACGTGAGTATATTCTACTTTTTAAAAGGATAATTGTGTCATGAATGTTTTATGACGTTAATGGATGTTTGTAGGTTTATCGCTGCCATATTTCAAAACTTGTTCTTTTCAAAAAATGTGTTTTTTAACGACGAATTGCGCTAAGGGCTTAGCAGTGGTAGTAGATGTTGTCTTCGGTCGGCATTAGCGCTAAAGAATTAAATATTGATTTTTTAAAATTGATCTCAGTGTTTTAAGTAGGTTATGTATTTGCTTATGCTGTTTTATTTCTCAGTAAGTATTCTCCACACTATTTCCATAAGGTTAGCTTACAGTGTACCTGCTAATATGATAGCTTTCTGTCACATTTCCTAGCAAGGGTGCTAATGCTGCCCTTACGCGCCATCTCCGATAAGTTCCCAAGTTGAAATATCATTCGATAGCACGGGCTCCATCACAAATAATGTGTAATTATTTTTAATGGTTCGACTCCTGTAAGCTGTTGCTTGTGTGCAGCATTTTTATTTATAGTCTACCTACACCTAACATGTTTTAGAACAATTTTACCCAGAGCAACTATGGTCTGCTAGCGCGGTGCTATGCTAACTGACGCGAATTGTGGTCCTGCCATTTTTAATTAAGCTCCACGGCTAAATTACTTAAACAGAACACACTCGTTCCGATATGACAAGTATTATCTTCGGGGAAGCATGGTAACGCAGCATGAGACAAGGAGTTTTCTAGTTGCATTTTACAAATGCAATACTACTTAGATACTATATAGATATTGTATATAGTGTATAGTACCGTATATAGTATTGTGTTGTACAGTATAAAAGTATTAAAATAGATTGACTGTACTCATATTTAAGCCCTGCAAATTGTTTTCAAGCTGAATATTTGTATATGTTATTTTTAATAAGCTTTAGAAAGCCCTGCTGGATATAACATAATTTCAACATTAATTCACTTGTGAAACAATTATAACCCAATATTGATTCAACATACACTAATTCAACATTAAATCAATGGATAAAGAAGTTGCCAAACAAGTGTTGAAACAACGTTGAATCCTTATCACAAATGGTTGATTTTTCAACGTTGGATAGATGGCCTTTTCAATGAGCACGATCAATGCTAAATCAACATTGAAGATCAACGGTGTTTCAGCCTCTTTGTCTGATATGGAATCAATGTCATTTCAACATATGTATGCTATCTGGGACTCGATGACTCGTTGCCCTTACTATAAATTTTTACATTTTTTATATTATTATTCATGCCATAGACTTTTCCAAAGGCTCTCATATAACACTTGAATTAAAAAAATAAAATAAAAATCACAGAATCACTACTGTCTATGAGCAAGCAAGATAATGTAATTTTATATTTTCAAAAACACGGGGATAGAAGAAAATCTTTGTTGTTATTTTCAATATTTCCCTTATTATAGTATACCGGTAGATATTGTTTTTCTTTAGGGTTTGCAGAGATAAAAGCAAAAATAACAGCAGATGTTTTACAGTCCGTTACATCTGTCCTTTGTTCCACACCCCATGCTCTACATTGTGTCTCCAGGCTGCAGCTGGCAGTGTCCTGCTGGGACGGCTGTCAGTTAGATGTTCATGCTGTGTTCTTATGGAGCTCATGCTGGCCCACTGGGTTTGCGGAGAGCAGATAAATAGACTGCTACCACACCAACGGCTGAAAACATGGGCGAGTTCTAAATTAGCTGAACAGAAAAACAAGGCATGAAGCTGTAGTCTGTGGTCTGTTGTTGTCAACCCTAGCGTGCGGCAAATTCTAATTCCCGGTCAGCCAAATTCTGAAACTCTGCTTTTTAACTGTTTTTCTCTCCTTTGTATATACTGTATGTTTTGCCCGGTGTATCAAAAACCTTTTTACACTCCACCTCACCTTTCTTTGGCGTGTTACCCTTGATTTAGCTGAAACTTAGAAAGGAATATACAGGAGTTCCTCCAAAGGAAAAAGATTTGTACACAAAATTTCTTCACGAAATTTCCATTAACGTTAATTCACCCGTAACTGTTAATCCAATACAAGAAACCTATGCGGACACAGTGAGAATGTGCAAACGTGCAGGTAAAGGCAGAATTTAAACCCTGGAGATGTAAAGCAAGGGAAAGAATCCTTCACTTGGAAATACAGCTACATTTTGAGTTTGTCGCATATATTTATTCATACATCTGCACTGTGGAAAATCAGTTTACCTGAAAGACAGAGAGACAGCTGTCAGAGTGACAGAGAAACAGAACGGTCGAGCTGGAATGAAGAAGGGAAAGTGCTGGAAAGTGTTCCTGTTGTTTTCCACAAGTCTCTTATGTGAGGCTACGTATTTTTCTTTCCTGTATAAATATGACATACTCCAGTGCTATTCAAATCACGGTCCTCAAAGTCTGAGCACTGCTGATTTTCCAACCTTCTTTTCCTTGTGAGCCAGGTGTGAAGCCTTCAGCCAACCAGAATCAGTAATTCTTAAACTAACTACCTGGAAGAACTGAAAACAAGGTCTGGAAAGACCGTGGGTTAGTCCCACTTTCCCACCTGGGCCAATTAATGACCATTTAATCACTATTCTAACTAAAGATGACAACAGTAATAATGACAATAATTATATTAAATTACAAAAAAAGTATTACCTGGAGACCATTTTAAATGTAGCATGGACACGACTGAGCATTGTGGGGAGATGATCAAGGTTTGCAACAAGGAAACAATATGGTCAAGAGGGTACTTTAGTGGTACAATGGCATCACCATAAGTCATTCAGATGTCCTGTTAGACAGGCACCAGGAAGTTATGCGGGACTTTGGTTATCTTGAAGTCTGAACAAATGTATCAGAGGGTCATTGACTTCAATAGATTATCTTGCCCTTTAGGGCTTATAGGCATGTATTCAGGCTTGCAAATGTGTTAGTATTGTTTCCACACTGCTTCAGTGTATATTAATTAAATTCAAATTTAAAAAATATTGTTCTCAGTTTAAACACTCAAGAGACTGATTAAGCACTGAAGATAAGGTTCAGGAAAACAGTGATGGGTTTCCACACCCATGTCAGATAGGGGAACTGAGGAAACACGATGGCTCCTGTGGGACAACTGCCAGAATGAAGACAACATGATCCATGCCTGTCCCCTGTGGCGTCCCCCGACCCACAGCAGCTCTGCGGGACCCCTGGACTTGAGTTTGGACCTCTTCCAGGCAGGTCCTCCTAGGTCCTTTATCAGGGCTAAACGAAAGAGAGAAGCCTGGCCTGGCTGCCTGGAATGCCCCGCTCGCCTCACGCCTTCCTGCCTGCGAATGCAATCTGGAGGAAACAGAGGCAGCTTCCCAGCAGCTCCTGATAAAGCTCACTTATCACACAGCATTTAACATGAATGTCCATTCAGTCAGCAAGGGTGTGGGGGGAATTCAGACCTAACAGTCTACGCAGAGCGGTCTTTCTGATGAAGAAATGCAGGCCTCAGACTTCGCAGAAGCATAACTGAGTTCCTGCCCCAGCTTCTAGTTAACAGCGTCCTCCTGGAAATCTCTCCCTGTCAAAGACATTACTTCGATTTTCCGGTGAAGAAAAATACCTGGTTTCCAGTACATAACATACCCAGAATAAACAGCTAAGTCCCCCTTCCACTACAAATTATGTCTATAATGTCTTTTCCCCCCATTGCGATTAAAGCAGATATGCTTTCTGGAGAAGTAAGCTAATAGCTTGAGAGACCTGAGGCAAGTGAATCAAGTGAAGGAGCCTGCTGACTAAGGCAGCAGAAGACAAAGCTTAGAGTGAACTTTCCCATGTAGGAATACTGTCCAGCTGTTTTCAAGATACATTGCACAGGTTATCAGGTGCACATGCAGTGTGTCAATAGACACAGTAACCAGGTTTCCCTATAGTGCATTTGCACTAATGTAGGGGATGCAGATCAGTGGTGGAGTGTACACCTCAGGTTCAATGCCAAGGATCTTCAGCTGACTATTGTGCATGAGTCTGTGGGTTAGGAGTCTATGCTTGTGTTTTGAAAGTTATTTGAACTTTGATTTTAACTACCCTGCCCCAACCCCATGGACCCATCTGCAGTACCACTGCTGGTTTTCAGATTTCAAAACTTTCAATAAAGATGTTGTAACATGAAAAAAAATCCAGCCAAAAATGACTTAATTATAATAAACAAGTTTACAAACATTGAAATGTATTATTCAGATATAAAGCAACCTAAATAACAATATTAATGATTGTTTGCATTTCAATATGGCCAGGAATTGAATCAAGCTGAAAGAAACTACAATCAAACACAGTTAAGGCATTTTTGTCATACTTTTATTTGCTGTTTTCAAAACTGGGTAGACTGGAGGTGGCGTGAGAAAAGTTGAGGACATGTCACTGTCGCTGAACCGACTGAGAAAAGATCATATTGATTTTTGCCAAGGGATAGAACTTTCAAAATGATGTGTTTTGCAGCAGAGAGAAATCTCCAAAATGTTTAATATGCCAAAGGAATCATATGTTACTATATGCCTGTAAGCTCAAGCTTGTTTATAATTCAAATTTCTTTGCCCATGTAAGTAAAAACCTTTAGAGATTGGCTTGTGTTTGGTTGGAATCTTGTCACTGTCAGGATTTAAACTAGAACATGTTTGGGCATGTTTGTGAATGTTGTTTGGGTCTTATAAGTTTTATTTAGGGAAAGTATGATCGCTTGTGCTATTTTCAAAGAGGGGGCACCGGCTAAAGAGCTCGTGAGATTATGTATTATTTATTTACACATGTACGTGTGGAACATTAGAATGCTTCTTTTCACATATACTATCTCAGTCTCCTTCGTGACGTAAACTCTCAAGTATACTGTATGCTGTATGCTGAGAGCGAAGCACGGGGTCCAAACGCAGGTTTGGGTGCGGGGTGACATTACGGAAGCACGGATGATCCACATTGTGGCTTACAAGAACAGGGATACTTGTATAATAAGGACTGAACAACAAGAAACGAAAGAGACCATGGGGGTAAAAAAAAAAAGTTCTCCCCAAACGCTTGATGGGCCGAATGGCCTCCTCTCGTTTGTAAATTTCTTATGTTCTTAAAACCGAGGCAGGTGGAAAACAAGAACTAACTAGACTATGAGAAAACAAGAGGAAGTGAACACTAAACACATTTGGAGAAAATACAGGTAAGCAAGACGTACTGTAATGAGTAAGCAAACACAGCAACAAAGGGCAAAGCCAGTGCAACACCAACTAGTAATGGGATCGATTATACTGAAGTAAAGCCTGAGTTTCCATTTTCCATGTTGTAAATTGGCCAGGTTTGCATTGCTCCAAACCTCTGTAATACGGCAATAACGCATCCTCAATGCGCTAAATACCTTCACTGTCCACAACAGTCAATATTTTATTGTACATACTAAATGACTGAAAATACATTTAAATAAACCAAAAGAAACATTTTTTTAAGATTATACACTGCCTGGGCAAAAAAAAAGGTTGTCATTTGAATTTATATCAGCAAATACTTAAGAGCCAATGACTGGATCATTATTACAGCTCAGCAACGTTATGCAGCAATAAAGTAAAGTTAGCTGAGTACCTGAATCTACTGAATGGCCAGGTTACACCTCCATCCATCATCAATGGATCTTTTCCTTCCCTGCTGGCATGGGTATGCTCCAGGACAAGAATGCCAAGATTCACTGGGTTCGAATTGTCAAAGAGTGGTTCAGGGAGCATGAGGAATCATTTTCACGCATGAAAATGGATGAAAATAAAGGGTGAGATGTTGCATAAGCTTGTGGAAACAATGCCATGTCAAATGTGCGCCATAATCAAAGCTAAAGGCGGTGCAACGAAAAATTGAAGTGGCGACCTTTTTTTGGCCAGGCAGTATATTTGGCGTAACACAATCAGACCCTATTGTCATACCAGCAACATTATTCATGCAATGCAGAGGCAGAACTTTCCCTGCCGGCCTCAAACTCACGACAGCAGGTGATGCTCAGTTCTCTGCTGCACACTCAACCCATTCAGCCACACGGCGGCCTGGAAAGCAGGGGTACACACTAGGACCTGTGAAGCATGCGAGACTAGGGGAACACCAAATGGGATGCCCAGAGACGCAAGCTATCCTAACAGGAAAACAGACGAGGCAGGGACAGATTATGACAGGGTCCAGTTAATTGGGGAAGTAGTGTGTCGTTCAGCGGGTTAAGCTTCTCTGCTTGTGATTGGATGGTCAATGATTTGGGCTCTTAACCCCCAACTCCAGGGGTGCTGCACGCTGGCTGACTCTGTGCTGGGACCCCCAGGCTTGTTCTCACCTGTATGTGTGTCTCATGGAGAGCAGGATGGGGAAGGCAAAACGTTACATCCCCACAGGAATAAATATCACTAGTCTTCCTGTGCCGATTCCTCGCAATCATGTTTATTTACAGTTTTTGCTCTTTGAGTTTAATAAAAACCCCTTTTATTTTGCCACAACACCTGCTGTCGAATCCTTCATCCCTCGTAACGTGACAGAATGACTGGACACTGCAAGCTGCCTATGGGCTATCCCCAGGAGCCTTTTGTGTGCCTTGTCTCTGCTTGCACGCTTTCCCCTGCACCCAGCCCCATACCTTAGCCTGACCCTCTGGTCTGCTCAGCTCGTTGGTTTGTGGACAATCCACTGATCAACCTCTGGAACGCGAGAGAACTTTAGGAGCCCGAGGAGAAGGAGGAGGACCTTGCCGTGGTTCCCGGCATGCGGGTTGCCCCACCCGTGTGGAGGTCATACTGGGCTCGCGATGAAGATATGCCTGCATTGATCCCTCCAGTGCCCTGCATCTCTGAGGTGGGCTGGTTCGCTGCCTCTCTGCTGCACGAAGCTGCTCTGCTTGATGCCTTTCCTCAGTGTGAAGCCACTCTGCCTGCAGGCTCCCTGTGACTCTCTGGTGCTCCACCTGCCGACTCCCTGTGTCTCGTCACAGCTCCGCCCACTGGCTCCCCGTGACTCACCTTGGCTCCGCCAGCTGTCTCCAGCTGCAGGAGGAGGAACCAGAGAAAGTGGACTGTTGTCTCTACAGCCCTGCTCAGGGGAAGCTGCCGCTCTTCCGGAGCCTCTTGAGCCCATCCTTGCCTCCGCTGCACCCCCAGGGGCCGCATCAAGGCTCCCAGCCAGAGGGCCACTCTAGCCGCACTCCTCATTGGAGATCAAATGTCATGATTAGTCCCCTTCTGTCTGTCGTTTCCCTGTTTGACCAGCAGATGTCGCTGGCCATCCCACTCTTTTCTTTGTATTTCCCTAGGTCTAGCTTCTCTCAAGTCCCTGTTGTTTTTCCCTGCACCCCGAGTCATGTGGCATAGGTTAAATGTGTGGCTGAGAACCCTGCTCCCCCACCATTTATTGTTGGGCATTTTGGGTTTCTGGGGATTTTCTTGGTATCCTGTTTTGGTCTCCCCATGTTATCATGTTCTTGGGTTCAAGTATATCAGTATTGGTTTTTGTCCCTTTGTTCATGGTTATCCTGCATCTTGCTTGTATCCAGTTTTGTAGTTACATCCTGTTTCACCTATGTTCCTAATATCTCCTAGTCTTTGAGTCCTTAGGGACAGATAAGCACAGTGTAGAGAGTGCAGTGCAAACAATGCCTTGGCCAGTCTACAGACAGCACATGCTGTGCCCTGTCATTTAATGTATGATGTACTAAACCTGCATGCTGATTATGGCTGAGGAAACGGACGTGCTCGTGCGCATGGTGAAAAGGCGCAAGCACATCGTCTATGGGAGCTCTGCTGTTCCACCAAAGCCTTGAAGCAGGCGTGGGATGAGGTACCAGCTCGTGTGTCCTCGTTTTCTGGCATTGCCAGATCATCTGCGCAGTGCCAAAAGCAGTATAATGATGTCAGAATGTAGGGAAAACAGAAACGTGTTATGCGTGTGATTCTTCATTTTCATTTTGGGTTAGCACATTTAAATACATAGAGAAAATATCTGGTACATGCAGTTCAGCATCATGCCTTCTAAAGTCTTCTAATGTGTCCTCATTTATGTCCAACAGACATCCGTCATGCATGGCAATGTTACGCAACATTGCTGACATCACAGCCTGGTTCATTGCCTCCAAATCTCTCATTGACTGAGCTAATTGACTTTCCTATAGCCCTACTCTTGACCATGACATTACTGTCTATGAACCTGGAGGTAAAGATTGACCAGGTATGCATTGTTTAACACACAGTAGTGCTCTTCCAGTCTTGCAGATTTACCTTGTATAATACCAGGAAGATCAGGTCTTACTTTTCTGAGTATTCAATTCAGCTTCTAATCCAGGCCTTGTGATTGGACTACTGCAACTCACTGTTATTACCAGCTTGCACTATATAACTTTTCCATAAAATAAATATCTGTTTGTACTGTTACGAAAAGAAACTGCTGTGCATATCACTTTATACAGCAAATGTGTACTTGAGTACCAGTTATGTGCATCCCTGGTTCTTTTCCTTGCTTGTACATTGGTTTGGACAAAGTCACCTACTAAATAAAATGCATATGCAATAGGTTATGAACTCGTCTTATACTTTGTGGTCCAATAGCTGAAACTGCTTCCAGTTTCCAAGGCTGTTTTGCCTTGTATATAAATTCCTGAAATACGCATCAGAGACCTTTAACCATCCGAGTCTGAGGCCTAGTCTGACATGCCTTGACATTTTACAATATTTCGCCTATCTAAAAAACATTTATTCCAAAGTGCTACAACTACTTTTATTTAGCAAAACTCAGCACCAATAATCTGAGACTGTCACAACACAGCGGAAGAAGGATGACCCGAATACAGGCTGTGTGCAACTGAAACCCCTCACAGGGGTTTTTGTTGGGTGAGACAGGCAGGGCAGCTCATGCAACCAGAGAACAATGACTGGGAGCACAGGACTAAAATGCTAATATACATGGCTAACACAAGGAGAAAACACAAGGCAGCTGTGGCTGGTTAACAAGAGGACAGGAACAAGAGGTAAGACTAACGAGCTGATTTGCAGCCACGTCCAAGGGAAATGCTAGGACCAGACAAGTGGGGTGGGACTGGACGTGACATAGAATGTGATTATTTTATTTTTTGTTAAAATCAAATTTAAACATACACTTGTCAAAAACCTATTTCCAGAGGTGCTGAGAAATTGTAAAGAATCACATTATAAACATATATAGCCAAGACTTTAATATAAGTTTTCAGGAAAAAGAAATACCAATGGAAAAATGTAACCCACTGATGATCATGAAAATCATGAAGGCTATGCCTGAGGTTTTATCATCAGTAACTGCACATAAGTGCCCGCTACTCTAACTGTAGTGTTCCAGCACATCGACATTAGACCCATTGTTAGTATTACTCAATGTGCCCTAACATAAAAGCAAGAATATAATTATGTAAGGATCAAAACATTAAAGAAACAACGAGGATCGCAGCACATCAGCCTTTATTTACAATCAAGTATTTAGCGTACACTGGAAGGGGCTTCTTTAAAAATTCATGCAGGAAATTTCCTCGCTGGAGTATTTTTGACTGAGGCACGATCCTGATGAGAAGGCTAGAAACAAGTGCTCTGATGACGCCTGTGGTGCATTTTAGTGGATAATCTAGTGGCTGTGAGTCAGTTGACGGAACACTTGACTGGAAAAACTAAAATGGCATATTTGTCACAATAATGTATCACTCAGTATCGTTTTAGGAGAAGGATTCTCTAGACTTTGAAGAGCAGTGTGGAAGGCAATGCCAGGGGGTTGGATGATGTGAGTTTTCTGGAAACCCAGAAGGGTTATGATGAGATCACTTCCTAGCCCAAACCACCTTCTGAGAACTGATCTTTTCATTGTCTTTTCAATCCAAACACGCTTTGGTAAATCCCATTTCAGCACTGTATCTGATTCACCTTTTGCCATATATTTCTTCTGAATGTGTCTAGCAGTATAATCAAAGATATGACTGGTGGTTACTTGAACATAGTCATAGTCATGTCATAGTCATACGTTTTGAGGATAAGGAAAGTTCACCTCTGTTTTAATGTGTTGTTCACATGTAGATGAAAATGAATAAGGAAACAGTGCTATGTCCTCCTCAAGTCCACCGAACAAATTTCTTGAACTGGGCCATATTTTTGACCGACTGGAGGTCAGCCCCACCTGGGTCCATCTCATTTGCTGTCTTCTCAGTCTCTATGGGATCAATAACAACTCCAATAAGCTGTTTGTTTTTACTGTAGTACTCTCACTTTGAACAAGGGAGCAAAACAACATCTTCCAAGGAGTTTTTGTAAAGGGTAATTATCTCATGTTTTTTTTTTCCTTTTTTGGGTGGGAGGGGGGTGGTGGTAGACTGTTCGGCATCTAAAATGCTTATCTGCCAGACTCTCCAAAATACTGGAACAAAGTGTGCATAGCTGCACAGTCAAAAATATGTATGCCTATTAGA
Source organism: Mormyrops attenuatus (assembly GCA_026777985.1). Classification (NCBI taxonomy): domain Eukaryota; kingdom Metazoa; phylum Chordata; class Actinopteri; order Osteoglossiformes; family Mormyridae; genus Mormyrops; species Mormyrops attenuatus. The sequence goes on from JAODKC010000082.1 coordinate 8,785,068, forward strand.
CTGTACTAGGTATATAGTTGTATATTGTATAATGTCCATCCATGCAGCCATCTTCCATAACCATCTACTCAAGACAAGGTCACAGTGAAATATCTGGAAAATATCTTGCAAACCAAAATCTTTAGTGAAGCAAACTCTAGACTGACACCCCCTGACAAACCTGATCATATACACCGATCAGCCATAACATTTAAGCCAATGCCTGGTGATGTGAAAAACATTGATTTACATTAACATTTACAGCATTTAGCAGGTGCTCTTTTCCAGTGTGACTTACAACCGTGATTATCTAGTGACAATGGCATGTGTCAATCGTGTCATTATATATTAGGCAAGTCAATAGTCAGTTTTTGAAATTGATTGTAGGAAGCAGGAAACATGGGCAAAAGTAAGGATGTGAGCGATTTTGACAAGGGCCAAATTGTGATGGCTAGATGACTGGGTCAGAGCATCTCCAAAATGGCAGGTCTTGTGGGGTGTCCCTGGTATGCATTGGTCAGTACCTACCAAAAGTGGTCAAAGGCAGGCCAACCAGTGAACCAGCAATGCGGTAATGAGCGCCCAAGGCTCACTGATGCACATGGGGAGTGAAGGCTAACCCGTCTGGTCCGATACCACAGGAGAGCTACTGTAGTACATATTGCTGAAAAAGTTACTGCTGGCTGTGAAAGAAAGGTGTCAGAACACACATTGCATCACAGCTTGCTGCGTATGGAGTTGAGTGGCCGCTGACGCCCTGTACACTTCCAAAAGTGGCTGCAATGGGCAAGTGAGTATCAGAACTGGACCGTAGAGCAATCGAAGAAGGTGCTTTGATGTGATGAGTCGTGTTACCCGTGTATCATGAGGACGGCTGAGTGCATGTGCATTGTTTACCTGGGGAAGAGATGGCACCAGGATGGGAAGAAGGCAAGCTAAAGGAGGTAGCGTAATGCTCTGGGTGATGTTCTGCTGGGAAATCTTGGGTCCTGGCATTCATGTGGATGTTACTTTGAAATGATGGGTGTAAACTCTTTTCCTCCTATTTCCCAAAATACTTACTTGTGTGACTGCATGGTCATGTTTCTGAACAAAAAACAAACAGAACATTCTTATTTACAGTATACAAATGGGATTAGCATTACTGGAAAGACTAGGTGAAGCATGCTTCACTGGGTGGGTTTAAAAAATAGTCATATTCCATAACATTTCCGACCAACTGTTAAATAGAAGTTGATGAGAAATACAACGAAGTCAATGAGCTTAGTGAGTCAGAAAATGTGTTGCTTCACTGAAGTTCCTTTTATCAATCTGAGGGTAGTGCTGTTTTGCACTATTTTTTTGAACAACTGCACTTCTTTGGGTTCACGTGGAAATGGTTGTTGTGATTACACATTGGCATTGAAATGATTTTTTTACGTGGCATAAAAGTTTTATTTTCCTTTTCTTCTTTTTGGTGAAGCTCTGCTTTACCTTTATCTGAAAGAAACCACCACGGGAGGACAAATGCTGCAGGCTTATGTGCTTCACGGTAAACCTGGCTGACCGCCAAACTCCGGACTCCATGGATGTGGACACCGTGTAGACAGAAGCAAGTAGGAAAGCAGTAAGAGGGAAGGCGGACTTGCTGTTTTTGTGAACAAGAAATGGTGGAACAAAGGACACATAACCTTAAAAACATAGCTTCTCACAGTGGGACTGCAGATGTATCACATGCCAAGGGAGTTTCTGCATGCCATTGTTTTGGGTGTGTACGTACCCCTCTCAGCACGTGCTATAGAAATAATACATTCTGTGGTTATAAAACTCACCACCAACCACCCCGGTGCTTTTGTTGCTATTTCTGGTGATTTCAATCATGCTTCACTCTGCTCGACCCTCACCTACTTTTGTTTGTGGACTGCATCAATAGGGGAAACAGGACTCTCGACTTGTTATATGCTAACGCTAATGAGGCATGCAAATCTGTTGCTCTGTCACCCCTGGGCAGCTCTGAACGCAAAATGGTTCATCTTATCCCAACCTACAAACCCACAATGTAAAGGCTATCAGTCACCACCAGGACCATGAGAAAGTGGAAGAAGGAGGGACTCAGTCACTGTATTACGAACTACACTTGCTTCTGTGTGGACAACAGAGTCTCAGCAAAATCAGTGTGCTGTTTTCCCAGTAACAAGTCGTGGATCGCAAAGGACCCGAAAGACCTTCTTAATCAGAAGAATAGGGCCTTTAGGTCTGGAGACAAGGAGGAGTTCAAGTGGGTGCAGGCAGAACTGAAGATTCAACTTTGCCAGGGGAAAAATTGCTAGAGGCAGAAGCTAGAGCATAATCTACAGCAGACCAATGTGAAGGAAGTGTAGAATGGAATGAGGACCATCACTTCCTATAAGCACGCCAGTAATGTTGTGAGGGAAGAGAGCACGGACAGGGATAATGAGCTGAATCGGTTTGTCAACAAATTTGATTCTCATGAGCCAGTCATGCCCTGCCCTGACGGCACCAGCATCGATGTTCTGGCTGAGGGGATTCCAGGCTCCTCAATGCCCCCTCCGCAATCCACAATCTTCACACATCCCTGTGACTTCCCCATCAATGACGCTAAATTCAAGGTATCCACCCCCACTCCACTTCCCCAGTTTGTCTGTCTCTGCTGAACAGGTGAGGAAGCAGCTGGAGAAACTCTGCACAGGCAAGGCCAGGGTGCAGAAGACATGCTAGCCAGCTCTGCAGGGTCCTACAGTACTCTCTCTCCCTGAGTTTGCAGAAGGTGGTCTAGCCCAGGAAGACATCCTGTGTGGTCTCCCTTCCAAGGAAAGGGCACTCCAACTCCCTTAACGACTTCAAACCAGTTGCTCTCACTTCACAAATCATGAAGACCTTTGATAGTCTGGGACTGAAACAGCTTTGACCTCTGGCAATAGCCCACCTGGAACCCCTGCAGTTTGCCTACCAGGCACATATAGTTGTGGATGATGCCCTGTTCAACTTCACAAAGCTTACTCCTACCTAAGCAAAGATGGCACCACAGTCAAGATCATGTTCTTTGACTTCTCAGGTGCCTTTAACACAATCCAGCCTCTCCAAATGGGCAACAAGCTCAGGACAATGCAGCTTCATGCCGCCCTTTTGAATCATGGACTCCCTAAGTAACAGACAGTAGTTTGTGAAGCTCTGGGACTGTGCATCGGAGATGGTGGTGAGCAGCACTGGATGCACAGCAGGGAACTATCCTGACCCGCTTCCCGTTTACCATCTACACTTTGGACTTGGAGTACAACACCAGCTCTTGTCATCTACAAAAGTTCTTTGATGACTTCTCCATTGTAGGATGCATCATCATGTGGTGCAGGTAGAACAACCTGCAGCTCAACATCAGCAATACCAAGGAACTGTCTCTGCTGACCAAGTGAGGAAAGAGCTGGAAAAATGGACTTTCACCGTAACAGGGAGCCCCTGAGACCAGTCACCATCCAGGGGGAGGATGTGGAGGTGATACAGGGCTACAAGTACCTGGAGGTCCATCTGAACAGCAAACTGGACTGGGCGGACAACACAGCAGCACTGTACAAGAAAGGCCAGAGCAGACTCTACTTTCTATGATGTTCAGGTCTTTAGATTGTAGCAAGGTACTGAATATGTCTAGTATACTGTACATACTGTATATGTTTAGTCTATGGTGGGCAGTATACTTTTCTCCACTGTGTTCTGCTGGAGAAGTGGCATAAGTTCAACAATGTCAAACACCTGAACAAACTCATCAGGAAGGCCAGCTGTATCAGAGGACTCACTGACGATAGTAGCAGGGAAGAGGATGTTGGCAAAATTGGAAAATATTATGAACAATTCCATCCATCCCCTTTAGGAGGCGCTACGCTGGAGCACATTTAGCCACTAATTCATTCCACCACGGTGTGATTTAAAAAAATGCTATTTGGGGATTGTTCCTGCTTGCTGCCAATAGACACCACAATACCTCCCGATGTGCCACTCTTCATGTAGAGCCATGACACATTATTCATAACAAATAACACATGATCCATCTTTTTCATAAATCCAGTGCTATTTCTTATGTGTATTACCATAATTAATTATTTCTTATTTTTTATCTGTATAAATTGATTTATTTCTGTAATACTACAATATTCTGTTTTTAAGATATTCTATTTGTCTACCGTGTACTTTTTAAATTTCGTTGGACTACATTTACTTAGATACACTCTGTGTAAAGTCTTTGCACTTTATGCATGTCTGTCTGTGCACTACGTTCGTGCCCAGATATGCACCAGAATTTCTTCATGAGATCAATAAAGTTAATCTTAATAATGTATGTGTGTGTCCTGTGACGGATGGATCAGTGGTTGGAAAATGGATGAAGGGTTGAGGAGAAAGATGGCTATGCATACAGCAAAAGTGATAAAGATTCCCTTCTTTTCTCATAACCATCCAAGCAGCAACTTCTGTTCAAGGTAAAAACACGACATTTCTGTACATTTGATTAAAATTAAATGTTGAGTTTTGAAGTGCATTTAATCTACGTAAGGAAAGATAAAATGCATTGTGTCTAGGAGAGGACTGGAGCGACTGCTGATGCTAAAACACGCCTGACATGTCGTTCTAGCTTTCCGGGGAGGTTGTGTCGAGCTGTAGGGGAAGCTTGAGGGGCTTTATTGAGGCTGGAGGCTCTGAGAAATGGCAGGGATGAGAGGGGTCCGCCCTTTTGGCTTGGTGACCGCAAGCATGCTAATTTCGGCTCCCTGCATCTTACTCAGCAGCAACACTCAGTCCATCAACGTGGCGTCTCTTCTTAATTGTCGCACCACATGTGGGCAATGTAATCCATATTTCTCCAAGAGCATCTAGATTAGCTTTGATTGGTATGAAATCTGGGATCCTGTAATGGGTACACCGCATGACCGAGCCCTCATCATTTTGGAGGGACGTTAAGCATAATTTAGAGAACAATATTTCAGAATTGGCCGTTGCCTGCCAAGTCACATGGAGGCTACGAGGGAAAGATGGAGTGCAAGTTCAAAGTGTTGTGTCTGCGGTAGCAGGAGAAACCTCAGGCCTCACTGCAAACAGTCTTGGTGGGTGACGTTCAGCTGCACCCTGTATCCTGTGTTACCTGGGTGGCTGGAAACTAGGAAATGTTTCGTCTGCTCAGCATCTTGTGTGCATGGCACTGCCGACAGAAATGTATCCTGGGGGACTCTGTAGGGCTCTCAAAGTGTGGTAAAAAAAGCCATGAGGTAAGTTTGTTTACTGCCCACCGCAGCCTACTGTGCGTAAGTGGGACATGCGCGGTGCTGGAATCCGCAAAAGTGACCTGCTTTTTCTCCCGATAAATGCTTTTTCCCCCCTAATCTGTGCCAGGAGCTTTTAGGCAAAATGAAAAGTGACAACGTTTAGCCACAGAGCTTTGCTGTTTCTGTAGGGACTGTTGATGTAAAGTAACAAGGGATATTTTTTCATTCAATTTAGAACTTATATAGTATTGTTTGCGAGACATAGTAACATTCAGCATGATGTACTGGCTAAACCGTTTTATCTCTATGTATACAAAAGTAGCGGAGAGCTAGAAAAACAAGGAGAAATACATGTAGGACTGGAATCAGTAGCCTGACGGGGGCTGGTCCAGGCATCCGGGTGGGGTGTGGTGGTGATCTACATCGTAGCTGGCCGCCTGTTTTTTGTCTTTCCAGGACACCTCATGCTCAGCACAGTTCCTGTCAGAGAGAGGCTCAGAGGTGAGTGAGTGCAGACTGACGGGGGCTTCCTCTGTCCCCGGGGTTGTTTTGGAAGGGAAGCATAGATGCATAATGAGACTCCCTGCATGCAGGACAGTGGCCCAAGTGCTCCTGTCTGTGCCGGACCTAGAATACCGGTGTATGACCTGTCACGCCACACTCACGTTCAGTTATGCCGTGAGACAGGTTCATCTGTTCGGCATTCTCGTGATTCGCGGCAAAACATGCAAGCATGTAGATTCACAGACACGCACATGCATGCCGCTAAACAGGGAGACCCGGGCAACAGCACAAACACACACCCTTAAACTCAGAGTCAGACACACACACTGGAGGAACTGCTCATGAAGTAATGCACCACGTAGAGCACAGTGAGGTCATGTCAGTAAGGGAAACTGCACCAAGCAGTCAGGTTGGTAACCCCAGCTCACCAGGGGCAGAGCCAGTTTAACTTTGCAGTCCTCGTCTGCCATTCTGCAAAATAAAACCTAAACTCACTGTTCTCCAAAACTGGCTAAAGCCAGTAGTGCTCCCTTATAAGGTAAAGAGCAGAAGGTTCCGGGTACCATTTGCCGTAAGTTAAAGAAAGACACGGATATCAGATGGAAAATGCAAGCAAAGGCACAGAACAAAAAAAGAAACTCATGGATGAATTGGGGGTGGTTTATATCTAAAATCCCTCACAGCCACCCCCTTCCCAAAACCCTCATATGTAAAAAAAGGATGAAAGAGCATTTAGTACTAGTTGATGCAAAAAAGTTAAAACTCAGTGTAAGTCCATCTGTACAGGGTTTCGAGTGCTGCTCTTGAAGCAAACATGTCTACAGTTCTCAAACATTTGGCTCCCTTTTGAATGTTTAGAGCTTGGCTGTTTGAGGGCTTTAACTCAAGTGACTGCATCAGTACAATCAAGTACTACATGTATACCTGTACATTGTTAACACTGCCTGCCTGGCATATTTACCCCCCTGGACTTTCTGGCACGGGGAGATGAAACTTGTTTCCTACTTATAAGCAAAGTGCCTCGAAAAATCATGACCAGTCCCAAGCCTGGACGGCATCTGGTGGCCCATAGTGCTCCATAATTAGCACTGAGCAGGAAAGCTGTACCAGAACTTTCCTTCATGAAAAGACTTCCTTAATCTGTTAGTCCTAACAAGTGTGCTGGCTACATGGCCGGACACAGGAGCGAGAGCTTGTCTTGCTGTGGAACAGAGAGCTGGTTTCTTAGCTTTCTGGGATCAGAAACAGCTGTTATTGACTGTAGCTATAGCAGTCAGCCATCTATTCTTAGCAGGCTCATGCTGGGAGATGTGTAACGGTTTTTCATTTTGTCAACACGCAGTCAGTCACCTTGAGACTCTTCTCATACTTTTGATATAAGGTCCTAGCATTAACCAGACCATATGGTCAGGTTATTCAAATGGCCATTCATTTGTTTGTTTCAAATTTGCACAATATTTATTAATAGAGTCTTGTTTCTTATTTGCACTATTTGTTTGTTATTTCATCACTGCTGCTGAAGGATTTCGCACACGAATATTTCACTCACCTGTACTCTACAGAGTGTCAAATGATGTGACAAATAAAGTGATTGATTTGATTTGACCAAACTGAAGCGGTTCTTTAAAATACGACCGATGGTATGCCTGTACATATCCTAACGTTTTATCTGATGCCGCTCTCGAACCTTACTGCTCCTTAGTGCACAGGCAGTGTTTGTCAGTATACAGGGTCCTTCCGCTCGACCGTCTGAGGCGTTTGAGTGTCCATTATCAATCATTGTAGGAGTTATTTTTCTACAAGCCGCAGAAAATAAATGGCTGCCCCTCTGCCCTGAAGCCGCTAATGATGTTTTAGTTTTTGGCATGGCCCGAGCCAGGAAGGCCCTGCTCTGCTGAACGGGTGCTGAGTGTCCATCAGCTGGGGGAGACAGGCAGGATGCGGCGGTGAATAAAGGAAGTCAGGGCAGGGCACAGTGCCCTACCAAACACCCCCCTCCCCCGCCTCAGACTCTGGCTGTTATCTCCCATCCTCAGGGCTTCCTCTGGCCCCTCATATCCCATAAGGCCTTGCTCCCTCTTGCCAACTGCACCAACTCCTCAGGACCAGTGAGGCGGCTTTAGAAACAGGTATCCTCCTCATTCTGTTTGTACGTCTCCTTCCCTTTCTGCATAATTTGTCTGACTCCTTACAACCATCCACTGACCATTCAGAAATGGAGAGTGGGAAGAAAACAGCAACCTCCAAATGGGATGCTAGCAAGATAACAAAAATGATGTCTAGGAAGAAGGCTAGGCGGGCGGGCAGGCAGGCAGATAGATGGACAGACAAACAGACAGTGAGACAGATAGATAGATAGGCGGGCGGGCGGACGGACGGACAGACGGACGGACAGACAGACAAACGTCAGCGGAAGTACTGCGCAGAATAGTAATGACTTGGAAATAAATAGCACTGCATGGCTTTCATCTGCCAAATAAAGGCACATCTCCTGCCACTTCGCCGTATGGAATGACAAGCTAGTTTCCTTTCCACATTTTCTCTTCATGCCACCAGAGCCAAAGCAACCCAGAACTACAATAAACATCTTTGCCAGCAGCTCTGCAGCCTCTCCAGGTTTTACAACAAGCCATCTGTGGGCTGTAGTTAATGTGATGAAAAGACTGCGTTTTTGTCATATTCAATTTCTCATTATTATTGACACAATCATCCAGTGTTTATTTTAGCTGGCCTCCTAGCATTCGCAGATTTTAGACTTTTCAGACCCAACGCAGATTTATAACTGCATGAAATGCTGATGAGTTACCTCACAGCCTGCTGTCTTCTACAGTGCTCTTCAGCTAGAAGTAGATTGTACAAACTTGCATGAGATAATGTAGCAGACGTGGGCGCAGGTCCACACATCCGCCCGCCTGAAAGATAAGGGAGGTTCTTTATACCTGACCAGTTACTTATGCTCAAATTGGCCTCCTTTGTCCAGCCTGGCATCTGCTGCCTTAGCTGACATTTGATGTCATTATTCAGGTAGCAGATATGAAATAAAATGTACTATGGTCCGCGGATTTAACTAGGCGATTTTTCATCATCAAATGCTAATCACAGTCATGTTTTCCAGCCAAATTTTGGCCAAGAAAAGCCTGAATACGTGAATAATATAGGAAATACGGAAACAGAGAAATCAATTTTCGCCTTAAAAGCAGCAAGACAAATTTGTGGCAATTAAGAAGTCTTCATTTCAACTGAAAAATACTATTTAAATCATGGAATTTTATTGGAGAAAACCAGCAGGCAGCAAGTCTGAAGAATGTTTGGTACAGAAGGACCCCAACCAAAGTGTGATACTTTGTTCCCAGATAATTATCAATGTGCTTACAGACAATAACTTCAATTTCAAGCAGAACATTTGATATCTTTGTTTAACCACATTATTTGTCTATGAAAAATATTTGCCAAGAGTTATGGTCAGCTTTCAAATTGGTTTGGTTTCAATAAGAGTGTAACACTACACTTTCATATTTTATACCTGTTGCAATTCATACAAAAATTATGGATTAATACACCCAAATAATCAAATTATCTTACTTATCTTACTTACCACACAATAGCAGACATTAACTGAAGCAGCAAACGCTGCGTCTTTCGCATTATAATTCCTGGACTAGACTCCTGGACCTCCCGAAACCTAAAACAGGAAGTGCTACCAAAAGATAGGCCATATTCATTTCCCCCATATTTTGTCAGTTTCATTGCCTAGAATCGGGGAAAAAAACTGTAAAAACAGTATATCGGGCAAAGCTTGGAAACTGTAAATCCACTTTTTCATTAGGTAGAAAAATATGTAAGTAGACAAGCAAATACATAAATGCACGTAAAACATCTGTATAAAATGTAGCAATACATTTTATTATATCACAGGCATGAAACAAAATATAACAAAGAGAATGAGAAAAAAAGTTTTATCTAAATATCAATAAGAATTTACAACAGCCAGGGATAAGAATAATTTGAAAAGAAACAAATCATTAATATTCTTGTTTGTTTGGCTGATTTTTGATTGCAGATCTGATCAACGTCAGTAACAAATGACACTCCTTATTTTGCACCTGGTAAATACTTAGCATTTCTATAGGTTACAGGTGTTACTTGAATGAGTAATGCTGTTTTTCTTCTTTGACTGTGGTATTTTGCTGACAGAAACCCTAGGGCATTAAAGAAGAAATTAAATGAATTGCAATCAAGCTGTTTTGACAAGCTGAATTACACTGGCTTGATGGGTACTTAATGCTGATTACCTCTCCTCTGCGGCTGAGAGAGAGAAGGAGGCAATTGTGCACAAGTGTACGTGCTTCAGCAGTGGCGACGTTGGGAATTTTTTTATATGAAAGCATTCAGAGGAATTCCAGTCTTCCATGTCAGCCCAGCAGGGTGTGCCTGTGTGTGTGTATGTGTCTCTGTAGTGGCATCACAGACTTCAAGCTATGCAATTAAGAATTCTGCAGAGGTTAGAGTCTTTGTGCGCAGAAAATGACACAGAAGCATATACAAACTCAGAAGTTCAGTCCTGGTCTGTGCTGGTCTTGTACTAGAACCTCATTCTCTATAACAGGGGAAACATCTGGCAAACAGATGCAGTGAATGGCAGCTTCCTGGATTATAGGCAGAAAATATTAGCAACAGTTACAGTCACGTGAGACGGAGCTGTTTATTCGCAAAAAGAAATTGGCTTTCATGTGAAATATTTGTTGGTACACTTGAATTCCCGTTTTAGTCATGAAAGGATTTCGTGATTTTTGGGCCTGCAGTTGGCCTTGGTTTAGACAGAGTGGGTGTCCATTTATAATCTGAGAGTCATCCACTTTTATTACTGCGGAAACTAGGCAGGGGACTGGGAGCTAATCATCACTGGAGACTTTCATGTTATGGTATAAAATATAAAAAGGATTATGGGTGACAGAGTCATTAGCATCTTTCTAAAGGGCACAACCACATTCAGGCCATTGTGTTCAGCAGCTGTTCTGTAAGCAATACTACTTTTTTGAGGATTAATACAATCCATCCATCTTTCAACCCTTTACCGTAAACGGGACTCCGAACGGGGCCTGGAACCAATCCTAGACAACAAAGGGTACATGACGGGGCACACCCGCAATTACATGCAATACATGCAATTTAGAGATGTACAATAGCGATACTGGGAGTATCAGGAAGAAGAAGGCAAGAAAACTCCATACAGCCACAGAGTGGAGTCAAGATCCAAACTCCCTGTCCTCAAGCAGTAATGCACTGAATCACTCTGCCTGCCTCCCTCATTTCATGCTAGGATTAGCTTTTTTGAGATTCAGAGTGACAAATGTAAATCGCTTTTGTTATTTTCACTCAAGCTAGGCGTGCAGCCGTATAACATTCAACGTACTCATGACAGCCAAAAGAAGACTTTGTAGCAATGTCTGAGCAATATGAATCTCCTGCAGGTACTGCTGGATGACTATATCTTGAAAGTCATTTTAAAAGCACAAATAAAATCTTTCAATTGGGCATGAATTGTTTTTCATTTTGTGACATCATTAGCTTCAAAGCATTAAATGGCTGAAAAAAATGCATTTTTACCCATGTTTCACTCAGTGTCAGCAAATTATCTACACATTGGAACATACCATTCTGATTTATAGGATATTTTAAATCAAAATCTACCAAGTCAGGGAGATACTATATACGGAAGCTGAGTATGCATTCGTACTTAGCCGGGTTACCTTGTCCCATGCCAAAGCACAAATAGTGTTGCACGGGACTAGTGACTAGTGTTGTATGGGATACCGATACTGAAAAGATGCTGTACTGTATATAGAAACTACTGTAACATTTATGGGCGCTTATATTATCTGAAAAAAATGCGATTTTTACAGCCTACAGACACAATCTGTACAGCCTACCTGATGCGGTTTTGATGCATGGTTAAGCGTACTGCACCCAGGCAAAGTACGGAGCGATCACAATAGTCAAAGGAACTGGACTTTGGGCGGTCAAACATGCTCAGGCACAGTTTGGATATGCTAGTGTGAGTACAGCCTGAGATTTCCTGTGCAGGCTAGGTGTGACGTTGTCTGATGTACTAAAACATAATTCATAATTGTACTATGTTTGACTGTATGTTGTTTGTATGTTGTATGGCGCTGTGTTGCTACTAGAAACTGAATTTCCCAGAGGAACCTTCCCGAGGGATTAATAAAGTTTTCTACCTACCTAAAACACAGTTTAGAGAGAATGCCGGTTTCTGTAAAGTGGCTGGTAAAATGCCCACACGAAGGTGCTTTAGGGCATCCAGAGTCACATCAGTTCCACATGAAAACCAGTGTTTATCCCATAAAGGTCCACAAGATAATCATGGTTTGCCACCGAATGACCCAGCATGGGAAACAGCTTGTCTTTGCTACTGAATGACCCTGTATAGGAAAGAGTGTCCATCACTGCGGTGTGACCTGACAGAGGAAATGGTAAGTCTTTCGCTACTGAATGACACGACACAGGAAATAGTTTCATACACACGCTTAACTACACATGAACATATATGTATATATATATATATATATATACACACACAACATATACAACCCATACACACACACACATTGTATTCGGATCACTGTGGGAACCGTCCATTAATTTCTATGGGCATAACCCTAATCCCAACAATGACAACCCCTTCCGAGCCCTAACCTTAACCATAAGCAACCATACAAAACACAAGACATTTTTTGTTTTAGGTTATATTTAGTTTTTCACGCATAAAATTGAGTTTCCCCTTGTGCGGATTGAAAAAATGGTGATTGCGTCATCAAAATAACAGGCTTTTATCATTTGGTCGAGACATTTAGTCCCCTCTCAGTTCTGCAGAGTTGCTTGCCGTCTTTAACATCAAACAAACCTGGCTAATCATAATTTTTCTGCCCAAAACACTGTATGCTCGATTTGTCCTGTTGATTTAGCTTTAACCAATGCCACGGCCTGTCAGTTCTGTGAAAGTGGAACCGTGTGCGGCTCCTGACTACAGGGATGGCTTCTCCTTGTTTATCTAGCACAGCTTCACTTATACAAATACGCTCATGGATGCCTGAGCTCCCCAACGGGCTAGGTGCACTTGAGCAGAATGCGAATAGATGGTTCTTCCAGTAATACTTACAGGAAGGATGTCCAATACATAAGGGATACACCATTACGCAGTGTGCGAAGTGTGTGCGAAGTGGAGGGCTGCTAATTAAGTTGTAGTTAATTATTTTCATATAACCATACTGTCACGCTTCTGGCTGGCGAGCGGGCAAAGGAGGCGAAGGAGCTCAGGATACGGGGCAAAACGGGGTTTATTCCAGGGAAAATCGACCGACAGGGAACACCAACGATACATCAACAATGACTTTAATGACAGATCTGACGGGACTAGACAGAACGTAGACTAAATACAGGAGGTGACGAGCAGGAAACGAACAACAGCTGGTAAACAGGAGGATTCCACACAAGGTTAACAAGGAGGTGTGGTTCACAGGAGGGCGATCGGGGCTGGGCGTGACACATACACCTCGAAGTGGTTAATCATGCATATACTACTAAATATAAAAAATACTAAAAAATTATAATATAATAAGCTAGTCTCTTTATTTTTCAATTGTATTTCAATTAGCATTTAATAATGTTCCAATGTGCTGTTAAAAATGTAGTCCCCATAATGATAGAACATTAGGTCAGGCTGCTCACTGGAAGCGGCAAGTCCATCAAGCTACCATAGAAACCATGAACAGACAGGTGCTCGTGTTTGGAAAACCAAGGATAATTATGCTGATAAGAATGGCTTATCAGAATGAAAAACACATTAATGCAATACTGTTATTAGACTGCTGGAACTACCTATACAGTTACACAAAAGTAATCAACACCGATGTGACGTCTCCGGACCCATACAAAAATAGCATTTACCAAAGCCATGGTATAAATGTTTAGTACTTTACTAAAAGATGGTAAAGGTATGCTACTAAATATGTATTTCCATAGGATAGTATGAATGCATATTTATGTTAATATGGCTCAACTCTATATGTTAAATATTTTTAAATATGTAAAGAACATCAGATATATTACTGCCATTATTATCATCATATCTAATTCATAATATCTTCAATGAATTTATATCTATAAAACTTCATTAAGCAGTTTTTATAGCGTACTCATCGTTGCAGTTCTTGTTTTCATTTGACCCAAATAAACTTAGGAACAGCTCAATAGAAATGGAATCTGATTGGCTATGAACCCAAACTTGTGGGAGGGGCAGCAGGAAGTATAATTATTAAGGACACGGACGAGAGGTTGTCATCTCCATGTGTTCTGCTGTAATACCCTTAAGCAGGGTGCTTAACCTGAAATGCTCCTGTAAAAATATCCCTTTTAAATGAACAAAATATATTAACTGAGCGACTAAATGGGCTTCCCAGGCACATTTGTGCATTTGTGTCACTACATGACTTGCTGAATACTTCAGGATGATGGAAGATCTTGGAATTCTTTGGGCCAATCAGACAAGCAATGTTTATGAAATTAAGCCTTTGGCTTGGGCTGAGCTAGCCCAGTAGATCATACACTGTCACAAGACCAGTGCGATTATGTTACATTAGCAGTTTAGGATTAAAACCGATACATTCAGAACACATGATTCGTATTTCATGACTTGGCCAGCTAATCCGCTGTATACTTTGTTTACAAGATTTTGGATGTTTACTCAGTCATTTACACATGTATTTGTCATGCTTCTGTTTCTGTTCCTTTTGGGAGTACTTGGATATACCTGTTAAAACATAAGCTGTCTTCCTGTATTAGGACATAGCAAATGTATTTCTGTTTTTAAGGCTAGGAGCAAATCATTATTTTTTTTTGCATCCATATAGATATGGCATTTCATTTTTTGTGCTTAATTTTTTATGTCATATTAGGTGAACCATGATGGAAAATGCATGTGTACAGGCATTTAGTTCTACTGCGGCTCGCACATGTTTGCAGTTTGTTCATCAACCCACTGCTAGAATGAGTATACCAACACAGAGTGCCTGCCTGCGGTCTGTTTCCAATAAACACGCTGGCTCAAATTTAATGACCTGCAGGAGATTGTCATGTCTGCAAACAAGCTACTTGCGGCATGAAAACGTAGCCCGGGCCCCATTACCTCGTCTCCGGGAGCGGGGCACATTTCAGGGGCCGGCGCATTCTCATTCTTGCGTGTCTCACGCTCGCTTCCTCGTTGTCACGTGGTGCGACTTGTCAGCGGCGGCTCGGGAAGGTCTGTTTTCGCTTTGCCACCAATGCCAGCAGTAGATGCATAGCTACAAAGATCAGCCTTGTGGTTGATTTCGAGGAATGCTGTCCTTGAAGGGCCATACAAAATCTGTGTCTTTTCACGTCAACTACAGTTTACTCCTGCCAGTAATGGTGGCAATAATGCTGAGATACTTTCTGCCATTAAAAACATTTCTGTGTTTAACCTTTGGTGTTTTTAATAAGTTTAACTCTCTGAAAGTTGTTTTCAAAGCTTTTAAAGGGCAACAAAAATTATATAACTCATACATTGAAATATTTCTTGCATATTTTCATTCATTTTCATAGTAATTGGCAACCTAGCTAACTGCACAGGCCTACAGTTGTTAGAATTGACCCTACAGTTGATTTACTTTTGTAGGTACGCAAAGCACTCTCAGATTCTGAGCATCAAACGACTCCATAACAGTTTATTTACACTCTGTTTTGAATGTTTGTATACATGTTTTGTGCTGTATGCATTCGGCATTAACGCTGCCTGATATCAGCTGTATTTGAAGCATCAGTGAGATCCCTTTTTATGTTGAAATTGATATAATTAATTTGCCCTTGTACATTTTATTGCCGTTTAAAGGAGTCTAATCCGATTTAACCCGTCTTAAATATACACACAGCTGAGTGAGATGTGGTTTTGTGAAGACACTTCAGCTGAATCTGTCATAGCTAATCGCTCAGATTGCTCCCAGCTGCAAGATATATAGTCTCATTGGCCACAGAAACTCGAACACAGCCGTCCCTCGGAGTCTTTAGCAACGTTTTTGTATCAGATTTGTCACTCTTTCTAGCTTTGGTGTCTGCTGTCCAGATCACGTGCTGGGCTTCCAGAAACTGCAGAAAAGAGAATCTAGTCAATAAGAAGTTCATAAATGGAGGAAAATCACAGATCACCTGACCTGACAGATCACCTGACTGGATAGATCACCTGACTTTCCTTTTCCAGATTCTGGAAAAACAAAAACAACAGCCATGGAGTGCAGATCTACTTGTACCTGATGGGTTGGTACAAAACTATGGGATTTAAGAAACCTTCTAATTAATTATGATGGTCAGAGTCATGGGGTGGGGGGGGGGGTGGCGGACGATTAGTCCAAGGAGCATAGGG
>JAODKC010000082.1:8801349-8812355 GCA_026777985.1 Mormyrops attenuatus
CCCCCCCCCCCCCCCCCCCCCCCCCCCCCCCCCCCCCCCGCCGAAGCTTATTCCAAGCAGCATAGGGTACTAGAATGGGTGACACCCTGGATTCATCAAAGGGCACATACACGCACACACACACACACACACACACGTTAGTGTACCTATCTAAATGGGGACCGTCCATTCATTTCTATGGGAAAAGCCCTAATCCCAATCACGACACCCTTAACTTCTACCTGTCCCTAACCTTAACCATAAGTAACCAACCCAAATACAAAACTTTTGACATTTTTTATTTTTTGATTGCATTCACAGATTTTTATAAAACTGAGGTTATCCAAGCCGGGACCTCAAAAGATGTCCCCAAAAGTAGGGAAGTTTCAGGTTTTACTACACTTTGGGGGCAATTTCGTCCTCAAATGTGATCTATGCAAGCCCACACACACAGACACGCACACACACACACACACAGACAAACATAATATTAAGTAATATTTAATAAATGGAATTTCACAAGTGGAAGTGGAACGACTGGACTCATTCTCCAAAAACCTTCCCCTCTCGCTATGAGAGAAGGCCACACGTTGAACAATAGAAGCTGAATAGAGTGATCCAAGGGACATTTTGTTAGTGAAACCTAATGATTGGCACACACGTGTGCGCAGTCCGTGATAGTGACCGTGATAGTGACCATGATAGTGATCACTCATACCTGCATTTCCAAAAAAGATGGGGCACTGTGTAAAATGTAAATAAAACCAATGCAATAATTTGCAGATCATATAAACCCACATTTAACTGAAAATAGACCAAAGACAAAATATCAAATGAGAGATTTTACTGTTTTATGACAAATCTAAGCTGAATTTGAATTTGATGCCAGGGGGCAACAAAAGACAGGAAAAGTAGTTTAATGCTAAAATAAAACACCTGGTTGAACATCTCACAACTAATTAGGTTAATTGGAAACAGGTCAGTAAGATGACTGGGTATAAAAAGTCACTGCAGTGAAGATTGGGGGAGGTTCTCTGTGAAAGACAATGTGCGCAAATAGTGCAACAATTTCAGTATAATGTGCTCCAATGTATATTGCAAAGAATTTGGGAATTTCATCATCTATGTGTCACGATCGGTGGTGCGGCGAGCGGGGAAGGAGGCGAGCAAACCCAGGTTACGGGGAGAACGGGGTTTATTTCAGGGTGACTGAAGCAGACACGGAGAGAACAAGGACGTAACCACACCATGACACTACAATGACGGATCTGGGAAGACTAGACAGAACGTGGACTAAATACAGGAGGTGACGAGCAGGAAACGAACAACAGCTGACGAACGGGAGGATTCCACACGGGGTTAACGAGGAGGTGTGGTCCACATGAGGGCGATCGGGGCTGGGCGTGACACTATGGTACATAATATCATTAACCTTCAGATTGTGTTAGCTTTCTGTACCTCTCTGTTAGACGGGTCGGTGCCGACCCGTGTCTTAAATCAGCCATACAATACCCTCATAACAATTACTTATCATCCAATTTGTTTCTTACCTCTTCGTAGCTGTCATCGATGAAAAGATTGGTTTTAATATTTTTGGTGTGGCTTTCTGGACCTTTCTTTTGACAGCATACCTCTAGTTCAATAAAAAATAATGGTAAAATAAACCTCAAGTGAATTAAATAAATAAACTGAATTGGTCTTATCTTGCCTTACATGTCTGGGCATCCCCTGCGTAGTGAATTTTTTTTTTATCTATTAATTTTGTTTAAATAGAGGTTCCTGATGCAGTACACAAATGTATGTGGTGCTTTTATGTATTTAAAACTTACAAATGGGTCGGTGTTGACCCTAACACCATAGGAAGGTTAGAAGATTCAGAGCATCTAGAGAAATCTCTGTACGCAAAATGCAAAGC
This sequence comes from Mormyrops attenuatus, assembly GCA_026777985.1. NCBI lineage: Eukaryota > Metazoa > Chordata > Actinopteri > Osteoglossiformes > Mormyridae > Mormyrops > Mormyrops attenuatus. The sequence goes on from JAODKC010000082.1 coordinate 8,803,244, forward strand.
CGAAAACCGATATTTGGTAACCGTGATAGTCAGGTGGCACTGCATTAAAGACAGATACAATTCTATAGCAGAAATCACTGCATGGACTCAGGAACACTTCCGAAAAGTCCGTTACTGCACCCACAAATGCAGGATGAAACTACCATGCAAAGAAGAAACTAACATATCTAAACATGATTTAGAAACACCGTTTGATTTGTTGTCTTTGTTCTTTTTTCAGTTAAATATCAGTTTGCATGATTTGCAGATCATTGCATTCCATTGCATTAAATCCTGAGTGTATCCTGTGAGGAAATAACATAATCATGAAGTATTAATATTTAAAAATCGATGGTGTTGGCAACTGCCCAGGGTTGGTTCCTGCCTGCACCCATTGTTCCCGGGATAGGCTCCGGCCCTCCCCAGGACCCCGGTTGGGATTCAGCGGTTTCAGAAAATGGATGGATGGTGAGATGAAAGCAAGTGACAACAGCTTGAAGTGTTTCTTCAGAGTAGCCACAGAAGCAGCCGATCTTTATCTGGTATATTCAGGAAGTGCAGTGCTCTGTCACTGTCAGACTGAAACTACCCCTCATGGAAGAAAGATGGCAGCAGTGGGCTGCTGCACTACAATGATGACAACATTGGTAAAGCACATTGTCTCTGACCCATTGTGGCCCAATTATAATCAAACAAATAAACAAAAATAATTCATTAAAATATGACATGCCAGAAAAGTTCGGTAAACAAATTGCATGTATGTCAACAAATTGCGTGTGAGTGTGTCCGCCTGTGTATGTACATATGCATGCATGTAGGCATGTTCTTCAAACCTACATACCGGCTGAGGGCACTGTGTCATACTCCCCCCACACACCCCCCTAGAAACCTCAATTCGGAAGCCTGTTGACCAGCAGAAGACCTGTCCCTGTTCGTGTCCTTCCCAGACACTTGGGAAGAAGGAGGAAATATTAGTCTGTAAAGGAGTTGTGCAGTGCTCTGGGAATGTTTGTCTTTTTTCAGGCTTCTCAGTAGTTGCGTAGGCCCTGACACCCCCACCCATGGGACACAGTCATTTAAGGTGGAATGGCGTGCCTTTCACAGAGCAACGGTCCCCCAGAGCCCTAGATCGGCTTGTAAACAAACATCCCCCCGCTTTTAATTAGCAGCTAGTGAGATTGACAGCACAGACTGGGCAGATAGCGCAGTAACCAGCTATTATACTAAATATTTAGCTTGTTGCATAGCTGAGGCCATGAGGGTGGATTCCTTAGGGCACTTTAGTGGTGGAAAAGTGAAACTGTCCTACAGGAAACAGCAGAGTTATTAATAACCACATGTCTCCTGTGGATTATTAATGTTGCAAAATAAACTGATAGTAAAATCAGATAAAAGAGGCCATGCCATGGGCAGAATTTTAATCTGTGTGCTAAGTGGGTGTAGAACGGTTAATGAAAGGGGGAGAGTCTGACATTGCCATGTCTTATTTATCGCAGAGGAGGAGCTAATTCAGCTCTCATAACCTATTAGTACACTGACTGCCCCCTAATTTATCTCCCTGTAGGCGTAACGTAATGTCTCATGCAGAGGCTTTCAACGAGAATGATGAAATAACAGATTTAATTCCGTTCTTTCTTACAGATTCACCGTGTCCTCACAAAACGGTATTTAGTTGCATGTCATTAACACCACCAACTGCCACTGTCATTCAGAGATGGCACAGTGCTGATCCCGCAGGGGTCAACATTCCTTTGATTTAGTGAATTCATAGTGATGAACCAATCACAGCACTGCATGATTTGTGTGACGTTGAACCAAAGTGGTCTGGCCTTTTTTTAAAATCTCCTGCTACACTGCTCCCAGGGAAGCTGATTAAGAGAATAACGATTTATAATATTAAACAAACGAAGTTTAGTCCCCATACCTGCAGCACAACTGCAATCTCATGAATCCTCTGATACTGTAGGTCATTGTTTTATCCAAATTAAATACACCGTGTATACGCACTAACCAAAAACCTTTGAAATCTGAAAAGCCAGCAATTATCCTGTCTAGTTTTTTGTTATTTTAATCCCTTGTTTCCACAGCGGTTACATCCTCGCCGAGCCCCAACGCAGCCCCCTCATGAAAGATCATGCTTGCTGCTCTTCGGTCTATTCTGAGCACAGTAATTCCTGGTTATTACTGCATGTGCAGAGAGATTTGGTAGCGTAGTTTGGGGGTTCTGCATCAGTGGCTGGCTGGCAGGCCTTCAAAGATCTGTTCTTCCACACGGCACAGGACAACCATGGGGCTGCACTGTGTGTTCAGACGAAGGAACATAACAACTCAGTGATTTATGAGCGCTCGTCTGAGTAGTTAAAACTAGTCAAATGCTATATTTCAAAATATAATAATAATAATGATATCGACAACATCAGAAACAACAAAACAACAACAATAATACATTATTGTCATTATTATTATCAGTATTATTATAAATCGATGCCTACGGGGTATTCTGAGGTTCTCCACAGATAGTTATTGGTTACTGACCTTAAATTTGTTATCCCCGAAAGTCTCTGAAAGTTTGCTATCACTGTTTTTAAATAGTATCCTTTCTGCCAATGATTTAGTATTTTGTTCATCACTTTCCATAGCTGAAATAAAAAGGATTCTTTTAGAAAGGATCATTTAAAATTAGACTGCTTGCTTTCGTTTTATGTATTTTACTTGTAAAAATGGAAATTTGAATCTGAATTTGAAATTTGAATGAATTTTCTAATGCCTCATTATAGTGGGACTTCATTCCTAACCATTTCATGTTGGCGGTGTGTCGTTGTTTGGGAGATCGCAGTAACAAAGCATTCAATCGCTATGCCTCAGACTGTAAATGTCTGCAAACAGGTGCTTGACGAGAGTCTCCGTTGCTGATTAACCTGCTTTCGGCTTTTTCTGCACTACAGCATCTATCTTACACATTTCTTTCAATTATATCATAGGCAGATAGACCCTATTCAGTTGGGCTTTCAGTCCCCTATTTTTTGTCTCAGTCCCACTTAAAAATATTCCTTCTAAAGCCATTTAGTGATAAATTCTGTATCCCCTGACTGGGAGGGGGGAACTTCATTGTGGTGTCTTGTATTTCTTCAAATTCTAGAAGTGCCCCTGATTTATACTTAAGGATTAACTCAGCTTTCATGAAGCTGACATACCTGTCACTCTGTAAAGTTATTCCGCTGGGGTTTTGCTGGATAATAATTTGAAACATTTTCCCCGACACTTTGCAGCGTCCCGAAGAGACAAAAATCATAACACCCCCCATTTTACCTGCTGTGCATTGAAAAAGGTTGCATGCCCGACTTAAAATTATACTTAAAGTTTAATGTTGCCATTATCATCTAAATAATGTTTGCTTAGGGAATGCACTGTTGCTGTAATAGACAGGATGTGCCATTACACTGGCAGTCTCTTTGGAAGGGATCCTGTTATGTTACAAAAATACCTCCTTCCATTAATGTGCTTAGGAAGCCGCAGTAACCTGAATTGGTAACAAAGAAAACAGAAAGTAGCCCGCATGCCTGAACTGAAGCAAACCTTTAGTAGCAGTTTAAAAATCTAAGCAATGTGTATTTTTTTGCATTTTCATTTGCATATCCACAAAAAAAGGAAATGGATACCACATCCATATAAAAATATTTCTGTTATAGGTCATTTGTAAAATGAATTACAGCTTACATATAAAAATATTAAAATTTTCTTTAATTCTAAAAATCAATACATTTAATTCACTATTATTTTGTTCCCATTGATGTCATTATTTTGTTTAATAGCTCTGAATTAACAGCTGGAAAAATACAAACAGCTAAAACAAGTTGTCTACATATACAAGTGTTCCAGTGAACTGCAAAGCTGACGATCTTCAGTTTCGTAGCCTTTCTTTCCGCTGTCATTTGGCTTCTTTTTAATAACCAATAACTGTAAACAAAACAAAGGCCATTGTAGCGTTTTTCTTGTCTGTGGTGTTTGTTTAGTCTGACGCTTAGTGGGAATCGCCCGCTCTATCAATCTTTCTCTAAGCGTTTCACCAAAGAGTGTTAGCAGCAGGGTGTGTGGCAGTGTCCCTCTGTCCCAGCCAACGGGGACATCCGTTATGTTCAGTACTCTGCTCTATGCTCACTACCATTATGCTTAACAGCCTGTCACTAATGACGGACTCACAAAAGGTGTTGGTAGAGAAGACCAAGTATTTATTTCCTGCAGTAATAATTTATATTAATATATTATATTACATAAATCTAATTTTACTCAGTTCAATAAAAGTGAAAAACAGACAAATAATACATTTGATGTGCATTTCTTGTGTTTAAATTAAATCATACAGATCATTCATTAAAGTCATTAAAAAACAACAATAATAATAGCAACAACAACAATAATAATAATAATAATAATACATTTTTGTTTTTGAACTTGCAGGCATGTACATGACTTAAAACTAAATAAATACATCCATCCATCCATCCATCCATCCATCCATCCATTTTCTATACCCGCTTGTCCTAGGCAGGGTTGCAGGGGTCCGGAGCTTATCCCAGGAGCCACGGGTGCAGGGTAGGGGTGCCCTACACAGCAATATATTATTTAAAAGTGCATATATTCAAATTTAAATATATCAATGTATTTTTTTATGTTGCACTGTATTACAGAATATTAATGAAAAGCAGAGAAAGACTTTACTATTTTTCCTTCTTTGGTTAAATAAAATGCTCAGTGAATCCAGTCATGACCACTATATATCATAAAGTATGATAGTTTGATTGGCTAATCAATCTTAAAAGTTTCATGGATGGTTCAGAGTGGATACTGGTTCAGCAAGAGGAAATTAGCTTATGTCTTTTACGACATACAAGTCTTGCATTATTTTAAGAATCACTCTGGTCCAAATAAAACTTTGCTTTGAGTTTTTTTTGCCCTCCGATTCTTTTCCAAATAACATTAAATATAAGTTATATAATGTATAAGCACAAGAGAGAAGAGGATAGAAACAGAGTAATAATTTGTTGGCGTTTTAAACATGCAAGTATGTTATTGCAGAATACTACTTCAATATTTCAATCAAGAAAAAACTATTTACAGATTTTCAGCTCGGAGATAATCATCTATAGTATAACTGATGTTTAAATCATATAAAAACAGTCTTCTTATTGGTTTCCTTTTCTCAGCAACTTCACAATCAAATTTATTAAACTAATAGCATCTAATAAAAATAATTTAAAAAATTGTATTGTGATACAGTACAGCATTGATATTTGTTTCATCATAAAAAGGCAAGTGGGAGTTCAATTTTTGATTTTTCTTATAACTATTTAAAGAAAACAATTGGAATCTAATGGTATGTAGTACTTATTGTATTTAAAATTTCTTTCATAGTTCTTTCTTGATTAGTACTTATATTTAAAAATTCTTTCCTTGCGTAGATATTACCATCTTTTTTCTGTAAATAAGTGTTCTACTAACTTGACTCTGAGAGAGCTCCGCACAAGAATTCCAATGTGCCTGGAATGTTGGTTTTATGCATAAATGGCAAATAAAAATCTTGTATCTCGTATCGTATCATATCTCGTAGTCATCTAGGGGTTTCAATCATTCTTTTGTTTGATTTTTAAAAAGTATTTGCAACTTATGAGATCAGATGTAAGAACACACCATCATTGTTTGAAAAAAACATTTAATTTTATAAAGCTTCAGTTGTAGTTCATTGAGACCTGACAAATTCGGTATATTTTTTAATAACATTTTTGTGGTTCTTATAATTTTCTGAAAAGTAAATGGTTCAGTTTGGGAGCAAGTTTCCATAATTTAATTAGATTAAATTTGATTTTTCACATAATTATTAAATGTCATGTTAGATTGTAGAAAGTGTAAATTCACATGTTTTTGCTACATGTTATTTCTGTGCATTTCTTAGGCTTGTATCTTTTTAGCTATCGTAAAGAAAAGCATTGTTTAAAGATGAAAAAGACACGATGTTACATTCTTTTTAGCATTTTTAGAAACTCAAATTTGATCTTATGTTTGGTTTTGCTTTCAATTTCAGTTTCTTACATTTTTGTTTACGTTTTATCATCCATTTCGGTATCATGCGCGATGGGTTGGCGCCCCATCCTGGGCTGTTCCCTGCCTTGCACCTGTAGCCTCCGGGATAGGCTCCGGACCCCCCATGTCTATGAAAAGGATAAGCGATTTCAGAAAGTGGATGGATGGATTTCAGTATTATTTACATGTTCTCTGTTTTAATATTTGGTAGTTGATAAAATGCAAAATTAGTTGATATAGTTCATAAACTAATTTTAGCAAGTGTAAAAAAAAAAAGTCACAATTGTGTAACTTTCCTTGTTCATCAGTTTGACCAAACAAACAAGTACATAAATGAATGGACAAACAAAATGTGAGACTGTAGTGTCTATGCTGAGTACAGTATTAAATATAGATCACTGAATATTGAATATAGTCCTGTAATAGTGATTTGGTCAAAAGAACTTTGGCCAGGTAACTGTCCTTCCTGTCTGGTACACAGTGGTCAGCTGATCGTGGCATCAGTTCTGACATACGTGAAGCAGGCATGCCAGTCCATGTATTACTGTACTGAGCCAAAGCCAAGCCCTGCATTGCATTGAATCTACTGAGCATTATTAAATCTTAGTGGAAATTTCAAACTACTGGTCACACAAACATGAATGCTGAAAACACCCACAAAACAAATAAAAACTGTCACAAAATACTTCACACTCTAGTTACGTACACTAACTATAAATGTAAAGCCTAATCACTTAAAAAAAAATTAATATTTATTAAATTGACATATAAGACAACCCCCCAAAAGAATTCCATAATGCAGGCGACTGTATGGTCTATTTACTATAAGCTTTTCAGTAATCTAGGGATATTTTTGTCAGGGGAGCTAGAGAACTCCTTGAATCCAAATCAAACAGATTAAATACGGCATAGTACTGCTGGCTCAGTTTCTCCAATGCAAACAGTGAAACTATGCCTGGACATTTATGCCAGATGCCTTGGGTTGTAATTTTGTGCACTGAGCTCTGGAAACTGAGGGATGTTACACTGTGCTGGACATGAGCTTTACATGGTTTACACACTCTGGTATTTGCATCAAATATTGATTGTTGAACTTGTTGAAGTGGTGTCAGTACACAAGAGAGGATAACAGGGATGGAACTGAAATCAGTGAATTAAAAATGAAAATGCATGTTCTCTTAGTGTCTGGCCTGACCTTAGGGACCTGTGAATTCACCAGATAAAAGCTGTCAGAGGAAACTCTCAGGCAATGGTTAATTGTTTTTACTTAAGTTAAGCCGTAGTACTTTCCTGTGTATGTGCAATGTCCTTTCATTATTTACCACATTGTATAAACCATTAACTGAGAGTAAATGTCAACTTTACAGAGGGACAATTATTATAGACAGACGCCCTAACCTCCTAAACACAGCCCTTTGATGGTCTTCACAGCATTTAAATTGCATCGTTTGTGTCAGTAATTTAACTCGCATTTCTATCTCATTTCATGTCACAAAAACAGATATAGTTTGTACAATGGCTTTTGGGTCTCCGTGGAGAAATTGCAAAGTGCTTGTTACAATGGCTGGGAGAACTCAGTGGATTATATTTATGGTGTTGGAATTGTTCTGTATGACTGTCTTGTTTCATTTGGATCGTGTTGCTGTGAGAATGTTTCTGGCTGCTCTTTAGCACAAATGCCCCCAGTAATTTCCAAAACACACCCAAGGAGGAATACTCAAAGGATAGCTGTTAGCAACCCCATCCTTTTTTAACATTGTATATTATATTCTTTGCACTATTTATAATCTCATTTTTGGTCATGGAAAGCAGTGCACTTCTTTGCATCTCTCCTGTACCTTATTCTTTCTGTCCCTGCACATACCAGAAAAATTACTCTGGATCTGAGTAGCATATGACCTTTCCCAAATGAGAGGGCTCGTAAAGTTTTACACTTTAATTATGTTTATGGACAGTTAAATGTTAATTTGACTAACTGCTGCATAAAAGCACTCATTATTACGAAGGGGAAAAAGACACCGTGTAGCCGTCTCACCTTGAGTTTGACCAGCTGGGCAGAAATACCTCCCAGAAGGTTGAGTCACAACCTCACAATAAAAGCTTGATCCTCTAGTTTGGACCTTCCAGTTAACGTCTGGCCTGCATTAAAACCCGAGCCTATGTCAGCCTGGCTGGGGGGGCTCACAAATGGACCAGCCCTGAAGACCCCCAACCTCACAGGACATAGATCACATATCCTCTGGTCTCCCTGGCTGGTCCATGAGCTGCTCCATTGTGAAGCTGGAGCACCTAAGGAGGAACATACTGCTCCTGACTCAGACCAATATTTCCTGTCTAGGACAAGAATTTTCCTATTTTAATCCACATTTCCTGCACGGTAGAGACACACCGGCATGTGGAGACATGCGCACACACGCGCACACACACACAGACACACACACACAGGCCTCCTAGCCACCTGCCAGGCTGCACGTCCAAGTGCCCTGCAGGGGGCGCCTCCCGGACAGGAGGCAGCAATGCACCTGGGCCAAGCCACACAATCACTCTGGGCTGCAGCCCTCCCCCGACACCCACAGTGATGCCTTCCTGCTGAGGAGAGTGGGGGGTACACGAAACCTGAGATGCGGGGGTGAATTTGGGCCTGTCAAACGAAGGTCAGCCCAGGCCCCCTGAGCAGAACACAGGGCCCATCACCAGTCTGGGGGATCCTTCGTTAAATCACACACAGTGAAATGTAACACATGCCCCCCAGGTCCTAAAATCCACCCTTAATTAATGTGCTGGACCAGGGGTGTGCCATAAAAAAAAAAAAAACGAGTGCTGGGTGATGTCGGTACTCATGGTAAACTTCTACTGAGCTGAAAGTAACGTTATTGCCCTTATCAAACATTAAGACATTGTTATTAATGCTGCTTTTGGGGGGCCAGGGGGTTGGCGACTTTGGGGAATGAGATGCAGGGTCCCAGACATGACAGCATGCAGCAGGATTCCCAGTCTGGGCTGCTCTCGCTCAGAGCCCAGAGGACTGGGACGGGGCGGGGGGGGCGGGGGGGGG
>JAODKC010000082.1:8829115-8840471 GCA_026777985.1 Mormyrops attenuatus
TGAGGCTATATATACTGTTCCACAACACAAAACCACAATAATAAAATAAATGTAAAAATAATTGTAAGTATATACATTGATGTGCATTAAATGAGAATAATTTGGGATGGCTCCCAAAAATAAGGCCTACTATATAGGTCTCATATATTCTTATGTAACCATCTGTTGTCCTTTCATAAGTACTTAATGTGTCTCCTTAATATACTACGCGGTATAAAACGTTTACAAAGGGGAAGCAGACAGGACGTGGAGCTTTGTGTAACAATTTCCTCTTTGTTCACATTTGGTATTGTTTCAATATATGTGTATTCACTGTACTACTAGCAAACCAGGGACTTAGACCCCCAGTGTGTTGCTATATTATAAAGAGAGAGCAGATTTCACAGCTGGAGAAAGGAAATGTAACAATGTAACAATGACATTGTCTTGTAGCCTAAGACATGAAAGCCCAACCGTCAAGCTATTCTGGGCTTAAAAGGCTGCTTCCTTTTCCTTTTTTTAAACATGTTTATTTCTTGCTTGGACATTATTGGGGTATTTTTAGTATATATGAAAGGCTTTCCTGGAAACCGAGGCGATGGAAAGCCAGGGTGAAGATCTTCCAGAGGGGAAAGGCAGACACAAATCAGATGAATCACATCAAACACATAAAAGTATACTACAGTGTACATAGGCTGAACATATCACACTGAGTATAATCTGAGTATAATGTATATCATTATTCACATTGTGTACAATGTTGTTTATGATTTATAGCATTTATTACATATTCTGTACAATACAGTAGTATATTTAAAATGACATTCATGGTTTATTGTATACTCTATCTACCGACTGTATGTGCTGCAGACATTGGGACTGAGCTGGGTTTACGCTTTGCCATTTCGGCGTTTTGCGTGTCAGTGCTCGCACAGAAGCATGTGGGACAGGTCAGACGTGATGGAGCCATCTCCGGTCCAAAGGCATCCTAAGCAGGTACGCGCCACATTTTGACATGTTCATGCCAGATTTGCACATTTCTTTTTAAGTCTTGTTTAAGGTATTCCTATTTTGCCCAATATTTAAAGTTGAAACATTTGAATTTTTTTCCCTATATCTAACAAAACAAAGTACTACTATGTACAGATCCATGCAGCAATTTCTTAAACGTGCTCATACTGCGCAGTAACAGTTCTTCCGTATTCTGTTGTCATTTGAATTTTACCAGCTCCTGGATCCATTTCAGAAGTGTCCTTGTTTCGAGTTATTTTCATGGCCTATTGATTAAAAAAATACGAAGAAAGCGTTGCAGGTATTGAAATATTTGAGTAGACGAGCAAATCTCTTTTCATGCCCTGGAGATCTGATGAAAATGATGCGTGTTTATTTATTTATTTTGTCCTGAATCGACTTCTTCTGTTTGCAGACTTGGCCGAACTCCCAGGCTGCAAAGCAGGTAAAAATATCTGCCAGGACTTGACCCAGCACCCTGAGGTTCCCAATCCAGCTCTCTGAAACCTTAAGCACTCTTAGCACGCTGACAATATTACACAACTACAATGACTCTAAATATCAGAGCAATTCGTTTGATTTATTTTGTCAAGTCTGACTAGATCCGGCTGAACTTGTTTAATCCCAAGTGTGTTATTTTCATTCTCTGGTGTTCTGCAAATTCCTCACAAAATAAATTAAATGGCACAAAGTTATGATTATATTATTTTAGCATGTTCTATAGATGCTTATCTGTTGGTGTGGATTTGTGTACGATTATCCCTCTGCAAGATGTAAACTACCCTGGGATATATTTCTGGTTTAAGCTTTCAAAATAAAGCGTGCTTGGTTGGTTTGGTCAAAGGTATTGTATGTCCTCTATCTGCCAAACCAGCTCTCATCTCTATTCATGTTCAAAATAGCAGTCAATGATTATCTCAAAAACACATTCTTGGGTGGGGCCATAATTATTAAAAATATCTTGGTTCAAACAATTAAATCTGATTTCACAAATGGTGTTTGTACATAGCTGTTAAGCAGTCATAAAGTCGTCATTTTCCTACAACAATGTCGCAGGTCAATTCTTTAGGATTTCCTTAATCCTGGAAATAATGAGCTCACTTCATACTGTGACATGCAGGTCATACTTGCAATTTTTCAGGAGCATGTGATGCACTGAGGTGTGTTTCCACTGAATCTCGATATTCTTTGTGTTATACAGGAGTGTAAGGCAAGCTTTCACAATATCAAAAGCAGTACATCAAAGGTCATAGCATTTTACCATTGAAAGGTAAGAACATAAACAGAAAGGTAGTAGTTACATATAATTTAAAAAATCATACAAAGGAAAGATAAGACAACCTTTCACACAACTGTATCTAACTATTTAACAAATAATTCTAAGAACTGACTATTTAACAAATAACCAGCTTAACTTTATATAATTGGTAGTCAAAAGGAATGACATACAGTGACATTGGTTTAGGGAACTCTTACGGCAAAAAGCTGTCCATAAACATATATACACAACAGTATTTAACAGGGACCTCCCTGAAAAGTACAGCAATATATTGAAATATTTATCATAATGTCAAAACATATATATGATTAGGGCTTAAATAGAGATTGAGCGCCCTGGAGCCTAAATCTGATTCCTTGTCGAAATCGCACCTTGCTGGAGCGCAGCTCCACCTCCTTCAATGTTAATCTTTTTATTCTTAATGTCCCAAAGTTTAGTAAAGAATCAAAGTCAGCCATTTAATAAAAGGTCAGTTTTTTGCTAAAAATCATATTTTTTCATCAGCATTAATGTTAATTTTCATTAGTAGCTCTGACATTCATTTCCCAAGTAGATGAGATATTCCTTCATGACACCTTGATTTATGACCCGTGTTTTTGTGTTTTGACATTTCACTTATTGAACTGCTGCCAAACTTCACTTTCTAGCTAGACTCTTAATGCATTTTCATGGGGACATTACAAATAAATAAGTATTAATATTACTTGTAGTGACAACCCATGCATATTTAAGTTTCATTTAAATTTTAGACAAAATTCAAGTACTATCTAATCACATGATTTGTACAATTACCATATCAAATAAAAATGGCTTTACAATCACATTTTTTACTTTACTTTTTATTACTTTACAGTAGTAACATAACCTGCTGAGAAATTAAAATACTGCCCTTGTAAGATTGTGATCATAAACTCATATTATAACAAATAAAGTAATGTAGAGAATGCTTAGTCAGGACCCCCCTCCCCTCCTCTCTAATTCTGAATTAACCCCTGTGTATGATCCCTAACTTTCTAACATTAGTACCACATACATTAAGTCTCATTCTCATTCACAGGAAGTAAATGGAGAAATATTTTGTGGCAAAATAATAAAGCTATACTCCCTGCCAGTCCACAGAGAAATGGGTTAAATGTCCCCAGAGACATCCAGTATCCAGCAATGTGGGCCCCAAATTATAGACTGAGAGCAGTCAGTATTTGAACAAGAGTGGCAGACTAATATAGTGATGTTACTCATTACATTATTCATCAGGTAATACACATTGTACCATGATAGGTAAGCAAAGTAAAATAAATCGTACAACCATAGGCTAAAAAAGTTGTATAGACAATGAATGGATGCAATTGAAATATATAATACAAATGATTTATATAATGAAAGTTATGAGCATAGACATATAGTATGTAGTAACCTGGGATACTGAGCTTAAATGCATCTGTGACATTTTGACTCCTGTATATGACCATATTTCTATTGTTAGTACTAGACATTTGTCATTACCAGCTCATGGGTCTCCTGAGTCTAGGGAGTGCTATAAATCTGGTGCTGAGGCCTTAAGCCTGCCACTCGCCAGAGAGGAATACCCAGTGTGGGGTCTTTGACTGCTGGGGAGTGCCACAACCTCGACCCCCTGGCCTCCCAGGATCTGGTTCTGCACCATTTCTCACCCACCAAGGTCATAAATGAAGACGTGAATCAATATGAAAAAAAGAGCTAGTGAATGTGTCAGTGAACCTAAGGGAAGGATCTCACATAAAGGGCGGAGAAACAAAGAGCTCAAAGCAGGAGCAACTTTTGTCCTTTTTTTTTTACTTCTTTTCCAAACTATTTACCTTGAATTGATGATATGTTATTCAAGTAACGGATAACACAAAAAATATTGCTAACACTTTATTTTAAGCAGTCATATAAATGCATTACAGATACTTTCATAATGCATTATAATGCATTCAATATGTATTATAAACACGGTTCTAAATTCTTATAGATGAGAACTTCATAAAGCATTTGTAGTACATAATAAACATGGATATAATATGTTATGCCATTTTACAAATAGTTCTAGCTGTTTTTGTAATACTTTATGAATGAATTATAATGCATTATAATGACTAATTTAAGTAAAGTGTTACCAAAATATTTCCTAATTAAAAATACTACTCCATAAATCCATCTGTCATGGATGGATGACTGCTTGCCAACTGCGGGGTCATAGTACACCTTTAGCCTATCCCAAGGAGCACAGTTAGGGGACCCCGGATGTGATGCCAGTTCACATGTTTTTGGACTTCGAGAAGAAGCTGAAAAAGAAAAGTCTACATAGCCACAATCAAATCCCAAAGCAGTTCAAAATTATTCTGTTAGGTGAACTAATGTCTCTCAACTGGCCGTAATGTGTGAATGGGTGCGTGTATGAATGCTGTGATGAAATGCAGCGAACATCAAGATGGAGCCAACGAGGACAGCGGCCGTCCTGTGAGCTCCTGATTGTTTTCCCTCTTTTTTGACTTTATTTATTTATTGTTGTTTTCAGTGCTTTTCAATACCTGTACTGTTCAATCATTGATCAGTTATGACCAACAAACACCTTTGGACATAAGATCAAATACAGGCACATTTAAAATGACCCAAAGAATCCGTATTCCGGCATCCCGCTTTAACCGTTCCCGAATGCTGCAGGAAGACTGGGGTATGTGCAGGAGCCCTGATTAAACTGAGGCAACTGATTTTCAGTCCCATTCACTTAAATTAAGTTCAATGCCAGCATCTACTGCTGTATGTGGTGCTGATGTGTATTTGATAAATAACCTTTGATTCCAAACACCATCCATTGGGGGATGCCCCTCTCTCATACCCTATGCAGCCTGGGACCGGATCACTGCAACCAGAAGCCAGATAAATGGCATGTAAGACAGACTTATAACTCCATTTTATAATTTATTATTGGACTGTTATTAAACTATAACTAAAGGAATGTTTCCATCAGTTGAGTGCCTCATGCACTTTATTTGCAATCCTATTCTCTCTGGACACATATAGAGTGGAGACTGATGTGATGCATTTTTACTGCTTTACTCCACCACTCTCCAATGGTGGTGGGACTTGTCTTTCTCCTCTTTACAAGGAGTCTAAAAAAACACAAAACTTTAGTGTCACCAATCACGTGAAATCCCACCTTCCTCGTGTCCTCTGATTTGGCAAAACTATTACGGTGCCATAACTTTTAGAGGCAGAAGCTTTTGATCCCCTCTGATGGTCCAGAGTCTCATTTATAATTTATCTCCTCCTTTCCTATATTCTCTTGCTCTCTCCCCCCCTGGTGAGAGACATTAAAGAGTAAGCTAGAAGCTTCTATTTGTCTCTCTCATTTTTTTTCCGAAGACTAACAGCCTGTACTGCAGAGGTTGGCGTCGCCTCCACACCAACAGATGAGTAACTGGCTGTTATAGATGATAAGGACTCATGGGGAACGACAGACGAGAGAAGAACATTTTTCTGACACGATATTCTGGAGCTCACTGATCACCCAGGAGTCACTGGGCCTCTCCCACGCCCAGGACAGTGGGCTCGAGCTGCGGGCCGACCTCCTTGTCACTTTCCAGTGGGCTGAGAATGGAAAGGCAAGCAAAGGGGGAGACGGCAGAAAGAGCAGAGAGAGAGAAAGGCGGAGAAACAGCCAAGGGTGCCGTTTGATTAGTAGCCACAAATAAGCGAGGGAAAAAGTCAGAAGAAATTCCTCTGGTTACATTCTGTGACATTGCTGTTATTAACACCAGTTGCTAATTTTAAACAAAATCCAGATCCTGCGGCCTGTCCCAGGAACTGCATGGACTGGATGCCAGGCCCTCACAGGGAACCCACACTGTGGGCTATTCGGAGACACCGAATCACCAAACGGCATGTTTAACAGCCGTGGGAGCATCCCACACATCAGCACAGGGGCGGGGTTCTCTCAGTTTCCATGTCCTTAAACTGAAATGAAATGTATGCATGTTCTCTGACTCCCAGCTGAATTAACAGACCTTAACAGGAAGACTTTGACCAAGACCCTGGGCTTATCTCAAGCCCTCATCTTTCACCCACACTGCACCCTTAATCTCCATTTCTCTCCTCAGCATTTCCAAATGAACATTTCCCAGAGGGGAGCACAGGGTAACAGAGAGCTCAGTATCTGTTTGTGACTGATTAATATGAAGACAGATAACTGAGTTTGTCCGCCTGCATTTTTGAGTCTATTAATACCTCAGCTGGAGAGATGACCTCCTCTCCTAACAACATTAACATCTCTTTCCTCCTGCTTCACTGGTCAACACTGCAATGAATCAACCAACAACGCAACTAGACATCTAAACACATTTCTGACTCCGTGCTAGACCGAGAGAGACCTAATTACATGTCTGCCCAAAATTCCACATCTAGCATAATACGCAAGGCAGAATGTGATAATTTGCTTGAGACTTCTCAGCTATTGGAGGTCTGGCCAGGATCTTATGAGGCTTGTCACTCTTGGGTACTTGTCATTAACCTCCTCATTCTGATTATTAGGAACTTCAGATATTTTCTTTTAAAATATCCCAGGTTTCCCTTGCGAAAAAAAAGAGATGTGAATTTAACTGAAGTGCAGAAATTATTATTGTGCAACAATCTTTCCTATATAATGCTGGCAAAAGTCAACTATTGTTTTCATACATTATACTTCACGCAATATACATATACATATCTTTATAATTTATTCTGACGTTTTGCATTGAGTGAGACCACACCCACTTTCAATGCAAACATATAACAAAAGAATAATCTTGTAACATTACTAATCAGCTGGGTTATGAAAGCTGAGTGCTGACTGATGGAGAGCAAGTCTCTCATCACAAAGGCTATTGAATGACTAATCAGTGGTACAGAAGAATGGGCTTAACTCGTAGTACTATAACAGTATTGTCAGATAATGCCATTTTAATGCTCTCAGATTATTGCTGCTGAGTTTCTGCTGAATATAAACATAGGTAGCACTTTGGCATCTGTGTTTTCTAGATAGGTGGAATACATAAAAAGGTGAAGGCATGTGTCAGACTCTAATGGGTTAATCTATTACAATTCAAAAATGAGAAAGTTCATATCCGAATCGTGATCTGAACTATCAAGGCTATAAAGGTTCCATCTAAGTCTCACAGGAATGCATCCATTCATGTTTTTAATAAGGAAAAGAATCGTCGTAAGAGCAGTGACACAAAATTATATGAGATATACTGATGACTGACCCTTTAAAAATCAAATATTATAGCAACATATAGAAGCACAAACCTTCTTCTGTTTGTTTTTCCACTGACAAGCGAACTCAGAAATGTTTTGCGCAGTAATGAAGTACTAAAATAATTTGGTTTCAATTCCTGGACATCACATCAGACGGCTCTTCACTTCTTCTCATGCATCTTAGTTTTCCTTTGTGAGGATCCTGTGTGCTCCAACTGCCCTTGATCAGGGGATTTGTTTTGAAAGAGGGTGTAGCCTGTATAGAGTCAGGGTTGTCCTCCCTGGTTTTCTGAAGGGAGGGGGGCAGCGTCTTTTCACTCATCCCAGCCACTATCGTTTCAACATCTCCCTTGTGAAACACTATCACCCCGCTCAAGGCAGTTTGACAGTTTGAACTTATTGCGTTCCTGTTTTGCGTTTGGGCATGATTGCACCCCAGTTATTAATATTTCACCTCGCTCTCTCCCCCCCCCCCCATCTGGGTGACAGCCGTGTCCGTTTCATGCTGGAATGCTCTAGATACGCTTCTGCAATGGCAGTTATAGTGACAGTGGACAGCCTAACCATGCCAGTAGGGACAAGAGGTGGCATTCTCACCTTAATGTGAAATGTGACACCTGCTGTGGCTTTACCCCAAGTGTGGAAGCATCCCCTGACACAAAAGTTGAAAACTGAGAGCGTGACATACACTAGGATGGCTAACGTAGCTTCTGTCAAGATGCCTGATCACTAGTTATATTGCTAAGTCTAACATTTGTCCCACAACACCAGGGAAGAGATCCAGTTCTAAACGTGATGGTCTGTTTCATAGAGTTATTAAAATACAGTGATAAACCATAGCTAACAGATAAAGACCTCCCCTCTGCCTGGGGTGCAGAGTGAACCAATCCAGCAGCCATTTACTGCACATCTATGCACGTGAATATATATCCCACCCAAGCTGTGGTCTCTAACAGCACCTTGGGGATCTTTTTACTGCTTTGGACCTCAGTATCTCTGTGGTGGTGCTTAACTTGGGTTGTAGGGACACTTCCACTGCATTCACTCTGTTCCTTTAATTTATTAATGTGATTTTTCTGTTACTGAAGTATTCACATTTTCTCCAAATGCTCTCAAGAATTTGAATAGCAGTATTATTTGGAGGAGGGTCATGATATTGTTAGTGTGTTTTGTACCTATTCGCATCACTTTTTCTTGAAGTGCCTGTATTAATGTCCTCCTTTCAGCAGACCAGGATGAAATCTAATGTATTACAACTAGTGTGACTGGGTTCAATAAGAACAGACTCAGACTGGAAGGTACCAAAGGTTGAGAATGCTGGTTTAACCCAATTTAGGTTTTACCGTGACCTTAATGAGGAACACGTGACTTTAACTGGTAAGGTCACAGGGGTCACAAGCTCAGGTGTTTGTAATTTATGTCCTGTTAGGTCTGGTCCCGATCACCTCTGTAGGTTAGAGGTGGCGTTGTGCACATTCTGGGTTGCTAGAACCCACACGGCAGTTGGGGGGCAGATTATGAAGGAGGAGGGCAGAGAGTTGAGGGCACGGGGACACTTCTGGGGAGCCCACTTCTTAAGTCACAATTTAATATGCATGAGGGAGGGTTTCGTTATCACCTAACCCAAAGCACCGATTCTATATATCTTCGTCAGTAGACCTTGAATGCTGTAACGATGCTACCTTCCAGATGTAAGAGATCCTCTGAGCCGGAGTGAACCCCTTGCTGAGACTAATTAAGGACAAATGAAAGCTGAAGCATATCTGACACAATAATACAGCGTGTCATGACATGGTACTAAACTGAAACTGGGCTGAATGTGCCTTTGGTGAAGCATATCAATCATACATCCAGCCAGAAGCATTAATTGAAGATTCAAGAGTTTATTGTCATATGTACAGCGAACAGTCAGTCACAAATTATACATAAAACCCAAAACAGATTAAGGTGCTTAAAACAGAGTACAATTAAACAGTCGGTCAATGAAACAATAAATGCTAGGACAGTTATGACAATATGTATATAAACACAATAATTAATTCAGATTTATGGAGAATAATAAAATCACTAGCTCTTTACCTGGACTGTCCCATGTGGGAGGTGTAGCTGCCAAAACTCGCTATCAAAGAGGGGTAGGGATGCCAGAGCACTGATGGAGGGTGATGATGTCACTGCGTAAGGAGAGGGCCTGACACCTCGTGCCAGATCCAAATCTCCCCATGCAGTAGGGACCAAACGTCATTATGTCATATGTTATTACGGCTTTAGTGTTTCCACTGTAAGTCCATGTGAGCTGGGGGCGGCTATCAAGGAAACAGAAAGAGACTTTATGCTTTTGTTTCTGGCTGTGTGAGGCCTCGGATAGTTTGTGAGGGGTAGGGTTGTACTCTGTGTGTGTGTGCAGGGGAAATGGGAAAGTGTGTGTGTATGTGTGTGTCCCCACAATGTGATAAAGACCTGTCATTTTGACCTTGTGGGGATATACTTTTTGTTTCCCACAAGGAGAAACTCAATTTTATAAAAAAAAATCTATGAATATAATCAAAAAATGAAATATGCCAAAAGTCTTGTCTTGTTTGGGTACTTATGGTTAATGTTGTCATGGCTGGGATTAGGGTTTTGCCCATAGAAATGAATGAACGGTCCCCCGTAACCCCCCCCCCATTGTGTGTATGTGCGTGCATGCGTGCCTTTCAGCTCAAGTTGGGCTAATAGTTTGAATTTTCTGAAGCTCACAATCCTGCATTTTCTTACTCAGACTGTAACTCATTTCAGCTGTCTTTGGGTGTGTTAATCCTATTTGGCATTTAGGAATTGCTTCATGTAAATGCACCATTTATTTACATCAATAAACACTCAATTCTTGTTCTTTGCGGAGAGAATGAAAAGCTAAAGCCAACATTACCTATATATTACAATTTTATTTTGCTTTTTTGCTGAGTTTGCTAGTTTCAGGTTTACTGATAATAAACTAAAGGTCTATAACCCTGTGAGAGATTTGACATAAAGCCCAAATTCAACATTAATTTTGTTCCACGTTTTTCAAATTCTCACTCTCTTTCTTTTCTCTTTTTGAAAAGATTTGATTTTGATATTTTAACCATAGGTCAATAAACAGAAGCTAAAGTTTCGTATCGTATACTGTAACAAAAAATAAACCGTGTTAACAATTACTTACAGAAAAAGAATGACAAAAAGAGTCTCTAAATATTCATCTTAATTACGTGCCCATAAATGTATAACTAAATTCTCTGCAGGACAGGCCGATCATTGGGAAAAGGACAGGACTGGCCATACAGACTGGTCACACAAAGCTACAGCCACAGAGAAACAGAGACACTCTTCCTGTTTACTGAACGGTGGAAGACAGAGGAGAAAGGCCTGACTGACAGCCATCTCCCCATGTAGCCCACTTACCTGCCACCGTTTGACACATCCTATTGAGGCTGGGCATTGCGACTGCACCTTGTAAGCAGACCTGTCCTCGCACCTGTATTTGTGTTACCAGTTGCTATGGGAACTAAGATTCTGAATGAATGAAACGTCGTTTTAGCAGCACTAATGACATCCGCCTCCTTGTTGCTCTGCTACCTCTTGTTTTCCTCCCACCTTGCCTAAGCCGACCAAATAACCACGGGTTTGAAGACTGATGTGTGACAGGGGACCAGGATTAAAGTGGCAACAGCTTGATAGGGGTGTGCAAGTTTGGTCACCATACCTTAAAGAGGAGATTGCTGCCTTGGAAAGGGTGCAACGCAGGGCTACGAGAATGATTCCTGGTCTTAGAGGAATGTCTTATGAGGAGAGGTTAGCTGAGCTGAATCTGTTCAGCCT
>JAODKC010000082.1:8840571-8867402 GCA_026777985.1 Mormyrops attenuatus
GCATGTAGTTAGAGTATGGAATAGTCTTCCTGTTAGTGTAGTGCAAGCTAAAACCCTGGGTTCCTTTAAATCAGAGCAAGATAAGATTTTAACAACTCTGAGCTATTAGTTAAGTTCTCTCCAAATGAACTTGATGGGCCGTATGGCCTCCTCTCGTTTGTAAATTTCTTATGTTCTTACGTGCAGCAATAAAATTCTGGTTGACAATCTCTGAGCTTTGTGTGCAATTGACGCTTATAAACATATAAACACTATCAGTTTCTTTGGTATTTATTCAGTTTGTTTCATTATACCAACCAATAAAGGGCTCGCTCTGTCCCATCTTCAAATCTTTTATTCATTAATGGCTATTTAACCTCACTTTTAATGTTTGTCGCTGGACTGACCCAGACACCCAATGCTGAACAAGTAGATGGAGTATATATCGGTTGCATATGAAGTCATTTTTAGAATCTAATTGGTGAATTCCACATCTGTATTTGAGAGCATATATATTGCTGTATGTCTGACAGCTATCTTTTAGTAATATTCCTAGTTCGCCATTAAAATCAGCCAGGAAATTTAAGTACAGCTTTACACAATAATAATAATATCATAATCAATAAGGCATCAGGTCAGGAAAGGAGCATGTTAAGCTCCAGTCGGTTTTAAAATTAGACACTTGGAGAAATTGAAATCATTGGTTTATTGGAATGTGACACTACAGGTGGGAAAATACACTCTACCATATAGCTGGGTCACAACCAGTGTTTACAAAAAATCCATCCATCCATCCATCCAACCATCCATCCATCCATCCTTCATACCCACTTGCCCTATGCAGGGTCCAGGGAGTCCAGAGCCTACGCCAGAAGCAATGGGCACAAGGCAAGGAATAACCCAAGATGGGGCACCAACCCATCGCAGGGCACACTCACCATTCACACACACAGTGAAAAAGTCTATTTTATTAATGCGGAAAATGAAAATTCATGTACAAGGTTAACATCGGTTTTTCTTCCAAAAATCTCCCTTGCTCCCTCTCTCCGGCTTCTACCCAGAGTGCACTGTGTTAAAGAGACCTTAGACATACCAATAACATCATTAATGCAGCTCTTTGGGTTGGCAGAAATTCATTGACTATTTTCTCCACTGCCAGCATGTAGAGCTCTCAATTACAGGCTGGAACATAATAACCCCACAAAAGGTTTGAAACTATGCGCCAAAGAATGTCTAAGTCGAAAGGAGGACATGAAAATAAAATAGGGCCTGTAACAAAAGTAGCTACAAAACCTTTTTTTTGTGTGTTTTGCCTCATTTCACTATAAATTTTGACCCTTATTGTTTTTGACTACAAGGACAGAAGAAATCTAACCTGTCATTGCTCTGTTAACTTCTCATCGCTTCGCATCCTTCGGTTTTGAAACCTTGAACGTTTTAACAGACGTGCTTATGGAATGTTTTAGCAAGCTGTATTTTAAAAGCTCTATGCCCATATTATCAAAGTGGTGCCTCTGTTTATTAAAATGCATCAATTTTAACGCAATTTCGGGAAACTCTATTTTAGAATCATCGATCATAAATTCGTTACGAGTTTTTTTTTTTTTTTTTTCCAGATTTTTTATTGTTCAGCAAGAACAACAAAAAGGTTAATATTATTTCCCATGACAAACGATTTTACGAGTCATCTTATTTAAAGCCGAATGATTCCCGGACGAGAAAGCAAATAAAAAGGGCCAGAGAGAGGTAGAAAGGTCCGGAATACCTGCAGTTAACTGGTATTGCTTTTGGCACAGCAGGGTAAGCAAATGAACCGTAATCCTTCTGATGTTGGTGGTATGGTCCACAGGCTGGGAAATTCCTGCAGTCTCTCCCCAAACGGCCCCCCGGTTCTGGGTGGGTCTGCGGGGCCACAGCCATCACTGCATGGTTCACTCAGGGGTCACACATAGAGAGGGCCTCTGTTACGAAGTGAGCCTTACACACACATAAAGATACACTCACACTGAGAGTGAGCCCATGCACAAACACACACTGCGGTACACAGCCGCTCAGGCACATGTACGTCACTGTACGCTATTACTGTAAGATATTAACTCACACACATACGCATACACTTAAAGATACACTCACACAGGTCCTGACAGAGTGAGCCCACGCACAAACACACACTGTGGTACACAGCCGCTCAGGCACACATATTTACTTCAGTGCTATTAAGACATTCATTCACAAACACACCTGTACACACGCGGCTATTTAAGTGACCTGTGGCCTCTTTTTCACTCCTTCTTGCTGGAGCTCATACTTTCTCTGGAGATTGTACTTGCTCCCAAAATTAATGCCATTCAGACATCTTCAGCTGCATAATTTTCTCTACATTTAATAATGATGAGAAATGTTGTGCATTATTAGATAATTAGCTTCAAGCGATTTTCCTGCGGTTAAAAAACCTGCACTTGTTTCTTGTCATCAAGTGAGTAGCACAAATGCAGAAATCTGCTGCACGATTACAGAAATATTCACAAGTTTGGTATGTCTGAAACTGATGCACTTTTAGTTGTCAGGTCAGTGTTTTTAAAATATTTCACAGCATACTGTGCAGCAGGAGATCAGTCCTTTTGTTTTCTTGTCAAGCCTTTGTTGGTGACGCATTCGGACTGACTCGGTGGTGCTAATATCCTACACATTAAGATATTTATGATGTGTAGACATTAAAGTGTGAAGGCTGGACACCTGCTTCAGATCCTGTAATGTGTTTCAGCTGCACGCATCATATCTTTAATCTGCCGAGGGTCCTCAGAGGTCATACGAGGCTCTGTGCATGTCACAATGTCACGGCCTCATCAGACTGTGCCACAGGACTTCAGAGTTGTTGATAAGTAACACATGAACGTGCTTAACAAGATGCAGGACCACGGGGAATGCTCAATGAGATACAATAAAAATGCTCCAAACCAGTCTTCGTGTCTGTCCCCGTCTGTAAATGTAACACCAACTCCATAACTGTCCCACCAATACCTTTATTCATATTCCTCACCCCGCCATTCTTGTTGCTTCATCTTCACCTCCACGTACATTCTGAAAAATACAAGTGGTGAATGTTCTTATTCTTCTTAGCAACTGGTATCACACTTTTGGTTTATAGCTAAGACCGTCATTTAATGATCATTATGCATTTTTTGGTTTTATCAACAACTGCATTTTTAAAATCAAGCATATGCAGTGTTGGACTGACGAAACATCTCAGAGTAGTCAAAAGGTTATTTCACAAGAATTCTGAATGATTATTATTGAAGTTTTGCATGTCATGGTAGAACTCTAATTGTCACTTTGTCAAGCAAACATAATTGCTTCTTTGCCTGACTTCAAATTAGCGATTTAGTGATACAGTAGTCATTGCATTTTGAAGGAATGCTGAATTAATTGTAGTTATTTTCAGGAAATAGGCTAATCATTTCATTTAAAGTAAACTGCAATAAGTAACTCTTAGGATCACTGAAGAGTGTGCCATGGATAAATAAAGCAACAACAGGAACAACAGCAGCAATAATGATAGCTGTTTATAATAATAATAATAACAATTATTATTATTATTATTATTAGTAGTAGTAGTAGTAGTAGTAGTAGTAGTATAAAAGTATAGATTACTAACTATGTCATATTGTTTCTCCAGGATATTTTTTATTATTAATAATAATCATAATAAAATAATAACAATACAAATAAAAATATGACATATTGAAATATCGGATAAAAATATTCAAATTGACAAAATATTAGGTTGTTGATTTACTGAAGTTTAAGGGCAATTATGGGAATACATCACTGAAATAAACAGATAAGCCGAGGCCGCCTTCTGAACTTTGACAGCGGTACATGGCAGATTGCTAACACATGTTATCATGAGAGCCTTCAAAAGGGTCCTCCGCTGGTTCACATCAGATGAAGCGCCGTCCCTCGCTGAGAGGACAAGTAACGGTAAATGTCTTGTGCCTAATGCCAATGGGCGACCTCAGCAGGGCCCTGACTGGAACATCCCCTTCACCCCAAGGCCTGGAGTCCTGGTGGTCCACCACACCCCCACCCTTCACGCTCCTCTTGTGGTGTAATGTCTTGGACATTCTGTTGATAATGCTGAAATTCCAGGCCATTTTCTTTGGCCCGGCTCCCAGGCTTAATATTGAAATAGTAAATGAAAAGGTTGTGTAATAGCTGAGATTTGGGGTGAAAATGGATCGCCGTAGCTTCCCGTGTCCCTGGCTTCTGGGCTTTCTCCCACGACCGGCCCAGCGGCGGCACATGGAACGCGAGGAGATGGCGCACAGGGGAGGAGCTCAGAACCCTGCGGATTTAGCTGAGATGCATCCATTAATTACGCCTCTGTGTGTTTTAGCTGTGGGTGAATTTGCCAACTCAGACAAAAAGGAGCCCGTATCTCCAAGAGCCAAATCACTTTGGGCTGAATGCTTGGGTCACTATAGCTCAGCGTCACAACAGGGGGAAGCCTTGGATCACCTGGACGAATCATTTTATGAAATCTGGACCAAAACATACAGCTGCATTACTGAATGTATGCAAATGAAACTCTAAAAAAAAAAAAAAAGATTTTTTTTTTCTCAGAAGGCTTCCTCTCATCGATTTCACTGTTAATCTCTAAACTCTTCCTCTCAAAGACCGTAAAACATAAAGAGTCACACACACACACACACACGTCATCCCCCCTGCCACGTTTGCCTGCATGATTTGGGTCATAAAAGATGAAAAACTGATGTGCTCCTTTGTGAAGCACTACCATTAGGGAGTGGCTCACTGTCAGGACCCTGCAAAACATTTCCCACTTCCCAGAATTCAGTAGGGCTCCAGCTATACTCCACATCTGAAAGGGAAGGCTGGTGCACCCGCTTAATCGTGACAGAAGGGAAAGTTTGTGTTTGACACCAGTTACAGGCAATCAGCTAGTAGCTTTGTTATGTTTACTGATGATAGGATGTAAAACAGTGGCTGATGCTATGGCTGAGAATATTATAAATGTATTATACTGATATATAATATATAATGCAGATGCTATATGTAGTGTGAGACAGATTTGGGTCAAATCTTGTTTTACTCTTGTAAATAAAAAGATAGATGCACTAGACTGATATATACATAGAAGTTATATACATATGTATATATACATAAAAGATATTTCATATTTATATCCCACATGCAGCGTGAAATCAGTGACGTCAGTCTATTACACATAAGAAACAGAGCAGAAACTGTCTAGGGTGATATGGGCAATTGCTCAGGGTGGCAGCTTCTGGGGGGGCGGCGCCTTAGCAAACAACAGGGAGATACGCTGCTGGCTGGGCTGTAAAGGGCTAGCAGCCCATAGGGTAAGGATGATATAGTAAGGGTGAGTAATGATTCATATTAAAGCCCTGAGGGATGTTGCAGCAACGCCCTGGGCACGTTGCTCTCTCTCTTGCCTGCTTGTGTGTTTAGATTCTGTTAACGTGCCAACTGAACACAGCAGAATGTCCTCAAGTGGGCACCCATCTCCTGAGAGTCCGCTTCATTATATGGATAGTCACTTAGGTTCACTTAGCTTCTGGAGCCTTATGTGCTGATAGGAAAGAAAAGTGGAGAACTTCATATTTTTACCAATGTTCTAGAACTTTGGAGTTTTACTATTAGTTTTTATTAGTATTTTTATTAGTTTTATTGGAGTCATTTGCATTAACAATTGATGGGAAATGGCAATTTAGATGCATATTTATGAGGAATGTATTTGTCAGGTGCCCGTGTGTGTGTGTGTGTGTGTGTGTGTGTGTGTGTGTGTGGATTAGGCTTATGTCCCCCACAATGTGATAAAGACCTGTTATTTTTACGTTCTGGGGACCAAAGATCTGTGAATGCAATCAAAAAACTAAAAATGCCTTTCGTTTGAATTCTTATGAATAAGGTTCAGGCTGGGTAGGGGTTAAGGCTGTTGGAGTTTTCCCCATAGAAATGAATGTAGAGTCCCCACAAAGATATAATTACAAACCTGTGTGTGTGCGTGCATGTGTGCATATGTGTATTCTTATCCTGTTCCATTCCTTTTCTCCTAGTGATTCATGAATCTCCATGACGCTGGTCAAGTTTTCAGGGACAGGGTGCAAAAGACAAAAACAGCATGAGAAAATAAGGATACATAGAATAATGCAGACACACACGCTACTTAGAGATTTTTAGTGCAAATATCTTGTCTAAAATTAAATGCAAAATGATACAAAGCAATCACAAGACACAAAACTGTGCTAAGGAAATTGCATGCAGTACTAAAAGTGGTAAAGTGGTTTAAACAATACTTTAAACATTAGTTGTTAAACTCAGCCAGAAAAGAAAGAAAATGTTCTCATATGCAAATAAATATGGTGTCTTTTGATATCAGTAATAAGTAGTAAATTAATCATTGCTGATTCATATTGCACATAATGGCTGTTCCTCACTGTTAAATTTAATGAACCGATATATGTATGTGCGGTTCCTGCTTAAACATTGGTCTGTGACTCTAAGTCTAGGGGTATTATATTTGAAATTAATTACAATGGTAATACTGCAAAGCATCCTATTTATATTGTTATAATATGTGTGGAGTCGTGAGGCTGCTTAACTGGGACTGGTCACTGGGAAAATCTGTATCAAATATCAAATACTCTGTGGTTCTGAAGTATTTTCTGTCATTCTGTGGGTAACCACTATCTTTATGTTTTGATGTCTCCATTTCCTTTTTCATAGAGCAAATTTGGAAATATTTTGACATTTGTTGTTCAGAATCAAGTACTCTCATATTACTGTACATACGATCCAAGAAACGCATATTTTTGCCTTCTACTGCCTTAAATCTATTGTGGCATCTTAATGGAGACTTTGTACTAAACTGCCTGTTATGACCATGAAAACAGCATAAAACTAACATTTAATGAAAATGTTCAAACATGCCAAACCGAGACTTACGGGAAAATGCATGCTAAATTGTTACATTGAAAAAGTTTGTATACTAATCTGTTACAAAAATAGAATGCAGTGCCCACTGTCCATTTGATCATAATTGCCACACGATGTCTGTCAAATTATTATAAATCCCATTGATGTAATTCTTTTATTTGATTATTGTGTGGAAGTTTTGATACCTCGAACAGTCGTATAGATGATTTTATAATATTCACTTTTAGAGGGGATTGTATTAATAATGTCTACATTATGTGTATCTTTTCATCCAAGTGTTTAAGTTTTAGGGTGGCTGAAATGAATGCATTTCACTTGAGTAGTACTTGGAAACTATTAAGACTAATAATAAACTTTTATCCATAACCCTGCTCTAGAGAAAATGTTGTGAAATAAGGGTGGATGAATATTAGGCTTTTTAAAAGTTTGGAAAAACTGTTTTGCAATTTAAGAAAGAAAAAAGTCTTACATATACATACATGAAATACATACATAAATACATACATAAATATTTATATATAGTAATAACACAGTTCATAACATCTTTTCTCAAAAATGAATAAAATAAAGAATGAAAGTTAAACTAAAAATAAAAAGGGAAAATTACTGTTGGCAAAAGAAAATTGAAATATATTTTCCAAAATATATTATCTTTAAAAAAGGATTTTATGTCATTCATTTCACAGTTATCTATCTATCTATCTATCTATCTGTCTGTCTGTCTGTCTGTCTATCTATCTATCTATCTATCTATTTAATTATTAATTATTTTGGAATTATTTATGTTGAACTGTAATTTGTACTTTGCAAAGGAAGATCAGTTTGTCTACCTTTATATAAATGTAACAATAAGCATTCAGCATATATTTGCAAAGTAAGCAATGAACAGATGCAAATCTGCTACACTCCATCTCATTCATTTAATTCTACTCTACACTCCATATTTCCTAATTTATTCAAAAAAAATGTATTTATTAATATGCGACATTTGTTACATATTTCTTAAATTGTTTTGTAATTGATTTTACTGTTTTTATTAATTAGTGTAGGCATGTAGAAGTGTACATGATTTTTGGCAAAATATAGTGTTAATAAAACACATTCTTTACTTCATAGTAGAAGTTCAATGTCTGGACTCCTCTGGGCCTCTCATCTCCTCGGTAGCCCCATTGTACTCAGCTATAAATAAAATTAAGTAACAAGAGTCTCATTGCCAGGGCTGCTCCAAACTCTGCCAAACACTTCTCTATGTTAGTATTTTAATACTGGCTTAAAATGTGCAGTGTTTCCAGCTTATTCCTGGTAAAATGCAGGGTGGTTATGACCATGTCACATACTTTTCATAACACACTCACTTTCATGCTAATGTGACGACTTTGTGCTGTTAGTTCCAAACGAGCTAGATAGCCAATGTGTTGTTTTCTCAAGCTTTGCTGCCAGTGCTGCACATCGCAAGACGCAAACTTTTGCGGTCTTGTTTAAAAGCGTAGTCTCGGGTTTTGAGTCTCCCTGTTTCCCCCAGGGGAAATCACACACCTCCGGTCAGCAGCCCCGCTAGACTGGCCGGCCAGCCGGCCCCCAGGCTCAGTCCGGTTCTGCTTCATTGCCATCTCAGAATGTTTAACGCGGCTTTGGGCCTCCCTGTCCTCCCAGGGGTCATGTGACCTGCCTGTGCTATGACACCGGCCGCTACAGACCTTCATGGAGATCTCCCATGTTTTCCCAACGTCCAACCTGGACGGGATGACACCTTTGGTTTCATTATCCTAACATTCTTAGTAGATTTTTCACTAGTTATATGAATAATTTTCTAGCCACTTATTTATAAACTGAAAAAATCTACAAATTTTCTTTTGGATTAATCCTTAGACAGCAAGATTTAGAAAACCTTACGGTGGGTAAGAAAGAAATTTTTCCCCCCTGATGTGATGCAACATTTCAGCTCCATGTCACTGCTGAGGCTACAATCTGACCTGCAATGACTCCACATAGGAGAGTCTATTTTGGCTGATCTCAACTCCGATCTGCTCCAGTCAGCCGTGATTAATGGACAAGAGATCATCCATCACACAATGCTCTGTGAGACAGACACACAGCCTTGGCTTGGGGGCGGGCAGGATAGTCCCACTGACAGAATCCTTCTGAAAACAGGGATCTCTGTCTATCTCAATGCTCCATAGCCCGCTTTACAGCAACAACTAAAATCAAACACTGTAAAATAAAATTCTTCTCTCTACAGATTCTCTTCTAATTTCTTTTCATTCCTATTTAACTGACAACTGACATGCAGTGAGTGATATGAGTGGTATAACTTTATTTTACTTCTGATATATATCATCCTCATGTGGATTGAATTTTCAGCATAAATTCAAAATGATGGTATCACATGTCTTAACAACCAAATGCAGAATTCATACATCTGCTTTATGGAAATTCCTCTCTCTATCACTTCATGGAAAATAAAAACTAAGTGTTCTTTTGGAAGATGCAGTTACTGGTCACTATAAAGGATGGTGCATAAGCCTTCAGAGGGTGCAAGCATCATTTAACTTGATTTTCCCAGAGTTTCTCCTATAACATTACTGAGTATTTCATTTGCCAGTCGTTCTATTAAAATAACCAGTTGTTGGGCGATTCCTTAAGTTTCAAGTGGCTTCTATTCATATTACTTTTGTTCTGTTTTTAAGTGAAACAGAAGCAAATAAAAGAAAGAATTAGCCCTTGATATTTGATATTACTGCTTGTTTTTGTAATTTCCCCATTGTGTTTCATAATATATCATCTTATTACGGGGTAGTGTTTGATCAGAGGGTAATGTCAATTCTTCCGCAATCTCTCACTCCCTCTGAAATAGTAAACATTCAGCTGTATAAATACACAGACTGCAAGTTCTGCTGGGGAATGCTATCTGGTCACAAATGCAATACAAAAAAAAAAAGATTCTAATACTGTTCATATAACAAGAAGTATGACAGGTCAAGACTGAAAGGTTCCGAAAGTTTAATTGATTGTGTATTCCTTTCCAATAGATTAGCTAGGAAATGGGACCTTGCAGCAAGAAAGCTGTCAGTATCAAAATCAGAAAGCTCAAAGGTATCATAAGTAAAGGTATATTATCATTATTATTATTATTATTATTAATGCTGACATATTATTGTTGTTGTTGCTGTGGTTATTATTTTCATTATTATTTTTTGCTGTCCTTTGAATGAGCTCTGAGATAAAGACACTGTGGATCAATGGGTAGGGAGGTTGGGAGCTGTTGGGTTTGGGCGCTGAACTCCTGCTTCTGCACTGTGTGAGGAGTTTAGCTGATCTTCCCATGTCTTGGGGGTTTTACTCCAAACACCCTGGTTTCCTCCCCCCAGGCCAAATTGCCTGTGGTGTGTATATGTCTGCACTGCAATGGCAGTGCACCCCAGTGCCTGTGTCCATAGCTGCCTGGGGCGGACTTCAGACCCCTGCAATAATAGTAATATTGCTATTATTATATGAGACAGTAACACTTTGAAATTTCTCCCTTTTCAAATTTTATACCTAAATCTTAAAAAAATATATAATAATAATAAAGCAGAGCATGATATCTTGTAATTGTGTTTGTAACTACCTGGATTAAAATTTCATAATTAAGTTAAAAGAAATGTGCATATTTTTTATGATGTCTTTTGAGGATTAGAATAATGGAACTGCAGAAACGTATACAAATTTCTGGAAATTATTTTTTCAGATAATACAAATAATGTTCCAGAACAATAGCTGTATGTGTTTCTTATTTATCCATGCTGCATTTATTATTCAAGCTGTTTCTATTATGGTCTGCACTTCATCCCAGAAGGAATATAAAGTCAATAATCAAAATGTTAAAAACATATTTTAGATTCCTTTTTTAAATCGTTTTTATAGTCTGATTATCCATCTTCTAGCGACTCATCCTGGTCAGGGTCACAGGGATACTCTAACTTAAATAATATTAATCAATAAGTAATCTAGTCATTTATTCCCAGATTTCTATTCTCTATTTACTATTGTAACAGATAAACAACATATTTTGAATTGTCTGGTAATCCAGAAAATTGTCGTAAAAAATACAATGAAAAGTGTTTTCTTACCTTTCTATACATTTTTCACTATTCCCAGTGCAAAAACAGAAACATTTGGCCGTAAAAATCGAGCACTTCTGAACCCATTCATTCCAGTTCTTAATTTCACCAGAATGCCTGTAACAATCAGTAAGGCACAGTCATGTTTCAATTGCTTTCATTTGTCCTGTCAGTTTTTTCCCTGTTTTTTTGTCGTCTGCACACCAAAAGTGCTTTCCTCAGCATCGGCTGTCTGGCCACGCTTCCTGTGGTCCGGCGCTGACGTTTACATAGCAATCAACCCACTCCACCGTAGAGCTGCACAGACTTGTGTTACACTGCAGGTCTCCGAAATAACCTACACTGATGGACATACCTCAAGACACTGAAGTCAGATGCTTGCAGAAGTGCCAAATAGTCCTAATTCAGAAAAGGTGGTCAGTTGTATATCATATATGATGCTTTAACTATATGACAAAGGCAATTGACAGTTATTGTGTCTTTGTTTCGGCATCAGAGAATGTATGTATCTCAATCACAGGTGGAGTATGCTAATAATCATATACAGTATTTAGGTTATCACTGCCAACATCACACCTTTTTGGCGGGGGGGTGTCAAATCCTGCCCCTGCTTGATTGGTGTGCAGTTCGCTTGTTCATTTCTGGAAGTCTTTTATTTCTGCCTGTTGATAGAAACTATAGTACATGCTCTTATAATGCCACACAAAGGCAAAAAAAACAGCAGAACTGCATAGTTTATCAAAATTGAGCTATGACCAAAACTGGGTCTGTTTAATTTCGCAACAAAATATCTTAGTTCACCTAAGGGAATTACAGTGGAATATTGTGGAAATTACAGTAACGACAAAACTCTTTTTCTTTTTTCACCCTTTTTTCTCAGTTTCAATGTCAGCGTAGTTACTGTGTTCTGCCTTTGTAGGACAGATCTGTCAAAACCAGAAATTAAAATTATGATGATGATGAAAATGGTGACAAAGATGATGATGATATTAAGCTGGACCATGTCCAAACCGCACTTGATGCTGCAGAGTCACACCCACCCTCAGCTCATCCGGAAGTTTCTGCGGTCTACATCTTCGGTGTTTCTTTGAATGTTTCATTTGTCCAGTGTTCACAGTCCTTAGTCTGGCCCCAGAGGCCTTACATTTAGCAAACCTTCATTAAAGGGGCATACAATGCATTCTTAAAAATAGACAATGAACTAATAAACAGACAAAAAAAAAGTAATCTGTGAGGGAAATTTCACTGTTCTGCTGAGTGTAAGGAGCACGGCGATGTCAGACCCAAGTGATAGATAGTGCTTCTATCCTCCACATCACGGCATCCACACTAACCTGGAATCCTCCCCTCGCTTTCTTTTCGGTGTGGTCACGTGCATTTCCCAATGTCAGACTGGCTCTCATACCAACAGCATTCTCACTTTCTGTAAGAAGCATTTGGATTTTCCTCTTCAGCGGGATAATCATGGAATTCTAGAAGCAGTCATTTTCATACACACATGAACGTGCATATTAATTACCTATGCAGACATACGCTTTGTACTCTCCATTCATTTCTATGGGCATAACCCTATTCCTACCTATGATGACCTATCCCACAATGTAATAATTACAAAAATGCACACACTCAAGAAAGATAGGGATCCATCAGCCTTGAAAGATACCAGCTACCTGGCAGACACTGTCATTGGGTAACACTTGCGTCAGAACTGCTCAAGGCTGATGCCCCATTATAATAAACAGCATTTAATTTAATTTAAATTATTCATTCAATAATTTGTCATGCGTCTCGTTCAGCGGTATATTTTAATAATAAAAAAGTTATACAGTTAATTGTTGCTTGTAATTTAAATTTGTATGTACTATTTTGTGTTTCAAGGTAGGCAGAAAACATTATGAATTTAGACTAAAAATGAGCTGCATGTACTTTGATACACTGCTATAGCTAACAAGCTTCTCCATTTACTCGTTCCTAAACTGCATTGCTACATTATTGCAAGTTATTATAAGATGTTATTGCAAATTCCTGTTCCAACAACAATTGTGTAAAAAAAAATTTCATTTTTCGATACTACGTGGAAGCCTCACTATAATTTAGCTGTATAATGTTGTTACAATGGTGAGATATTAAACTAACTTTTGTGTGAAAGTTATACATTATAATCCATTATAACTTTGAGGCAATGTATAAAATTCTCCATACATTTTTGCCAAGAGTTGCCACAATATAAAACCACATATTTCTACAGTGTTTCAGTGCTGCAGCCTGTTGTGTCTTGAACTCCAGATACAGGTCTTCATCTTGAGTAAAACAGAAAGGAAATTTTTGCATTACCAAACTTATTTTTTTTTAACACTGCACATGCGATTTCAAAATTTTGTCCTGATATTTCACACATGCATGTTACTTTCACTTCATTTAATATATAGATTGTTTTATTTGCTTTTTTACCTTTTTTGCCTAAGTGTATTTTGTTCCTCCAGTTGCTGCAGCACGCTATGGCATGAAATAAAAGATAAAAAAATATGAGTTTTAAGCCCAAAGGCATTGTGGGAATTCACCTCAGTGGAACAAACTGTATCAGGCAATCCATCATGTGAGTGGAAGGTCTGTGGGACAGCTTCTGACATTGGCGGACGGGCAGCGGCTTCGGGGCGGGGGGCCGCTGTGCACTCAAGCGCACCGTGAACCTATCCCTCCAGATCACTCTCAGCATGCCGGGGGGGGGGGCTGGGCCCTGTACAGGGAAAGGGTGCATATTAAAGACACCCTCATGTGTGAAAGCAATCCCAAGTAGGACTCTCAAACTTAAGGACCTAAGGAGTGTGCACTCACATAAACCCCTTTAGTCAATGCTATATTAGCTTTTACAGTTGACAACAGCCTCTGCAATATGTCTTTTTTCATTACTTCAGTAGTCATCCTTCTACTTCTAAATACATGTAACAACATGGTATCTAACAGTCATTACTGATCCTCTTTGTGGCATTTTCATCTGTCTACAAACCTCGGTTGCTTTCCAGCCTTTGCGGTCACTGAACACATCCCTGAAGCTTGGTACCCCACTCACTATACTCCTTGTTCCAAGTGGATATGCCCATATTGTGCTGATTTGGGAATTATAGGTGACGCTTGATGTTCCACCACAGTGCTGGCCCCGAAAGACAGCTCATGAACCCAGGGTCGTGAGAGATGACCCAGCCTTATGGTGTGGGGGGCGGGGGGGAGTGGGGAGGGCACCAAGCATTCAGATGAATGACACAAGGGACCCTGGGGATGAATTTGCTGTGTGAAGGCAGACACAAGTTGAGGAGGCTTATGGACAGATATGGGAGGAGCTGGACCTCTAGATGGACACCTCACTGAAGAATGACCAGCGTTGCCTCCACCGTGTGCTTATTAAGTTTACTGCTGGGATAGGTGCTTCCCCTTCAAACAAAAACAACCCTAAGATGCCACCCCCCCCATCTCACCACACTTCATGTTCACTGTTCCCACTAAGGTCCTGAATAAATCAGGTCTGGTTTGAGCTCGGTAGTCATAAATCAGGGTTTGCGCAAAGCTGGCGCTTGCAGTCAACCTAGCCAGCATGGCCCTCTTTCAAGATTAATTGAGAGGCTGATGTAAAGCCCGGCCTTGGCAGAGAGCCTTCTTCATGGAGTACGGGCACACTGAAATATATCCCATCATCTTCCATCAATCCCTCACTTTGTATCTCCTACTCAGGTGCCACTTATACACATATACTTATCTCTGGCATGGTCCTAAGAAGGTGTATGCTAATCCCACATGTTCTTTAATGTGTGTTTATCTGTGTGTGTGTGTGTGTGTGTGTGTGTATGTGGATTATGTTTATATTACATTGTCGGGGACCAAATGTAATAAAAACCTGTTATTTTGACTTTGTAGGGACCATTTTCCAGGTCCCCACAAAGATCTGTGAATGCAGTCAAAAAACTACAAAATGCCTCTCGTATTTTCTCAGGTTACTTACAATGTCTTGTATTTTATTGGGTTACTTACGATTAAGGTTAAGGCTGAGTTACGGTCATCATGCTGTGCTTAGAGTTTTCCCCATATAAATTAATGGAGAGGTCCCACAAAAAATTTCAAACCTGTGTGTGTTAGAGTGTTTCTGGGTTTGCATAGATCATCCTTGGGGACCAAAACGTCCCCAGAGTGTGATAAACTCTGAAACGTCCTTACTTTTGGGAACATTTTTCATGTCCCTGTTTGGATAACCTCAGTTTTTATTAAAAAAAAATTATGGATGCAATCAAAAAAGCAAAAATACCAAAAGTCTTGTATTTTGTTTGGTTACTTATGGTTAAGGTTAGGGTTGGGTGGGGTTAAGGGTGTCGTGACTGGGATTAGGGTTTTTCCCATAGAAATGAATGGTAGGTCCCCAATAGGCATACCAACATGTTTGTGTGTGTGTGTGTGGTGTGGTGTGGGTATCGGTGTGGTTTTCAATATATTACGTTGTGGGGACCAGATTTTGTCACAATGTGGTAAAAACCTGCAACTTTTTACTTTGTGGGGATATTTTTCTGGTCTCCACAATATAAACCTCAATTTTTACAAAAATTACTTATGGTAAGGGTAGGGCTGGGTAGGGGTTACGGCTGGGGTTAGGGTTATGCCCATAGAAATGAATGGAGAATCCCCATAAAGATATGAATACCTAGTGTGTGTGTGTGTGTGTGTGTGTGTCTTCAGGCATGTGCCTGAAGAATCTCTGTGGACTAGGAGAATGCGGTGGAGTTGATGCCGTGTGGGAGCAGCCTGAAGATCAGAGATCAGGGGTCAGAGGCTAAACTTTATTGCCTGATGAGTGAACGGGGCAATAGATGAGTAAGAGATCACTTTGTGTTTGGGTTGGAGCATGAGACATTTAACCCTTATGGCGCAGAAGGTTTGTCTGTTGAGTGTCAGGATTGTGAATTATACCGGCGGCGTGATTACTATCAGAATGGATCTGACAGGGACATTAAACATAGATGCAAGAGTGGTTTGTGAGTGTGTGATTGGTTCGTCGCAGAAGTTCGGAAGTCTTTAAGCACTGCTTCAATCTGTGCCCATAAATAACGTCCATACTTCATGGATCCTGTGACAGCTGAATCTCGGCCCAATAGCCACTAGCGTGAGCCCTCCACACGGTGTTCACATTCACATTCAACGAAGCACGTTCACATGCAATGAAGCAAATTCACATGCAATGAAGCACGATGTTTCATTTATTTCTCAAAACAGATACAGTCAAGGGAAACATCACATTATGGGAACCTTATGTCCTAGTCTTATGTCCAAACCTTATTGATGATTTGTGACAATACAGCCAAGGCACACCTGCAGAAATCTAAATCGCCGATTTCACTTAATTACACTTCAGTTATACCATTTAATCAAGGCCATCAACACAGAAGCTGTGGCATGTATAGAAGGTCAGAGCGGAAGCTAACTGTCATGTTTTATGCATTAAAGAATGATTGCAAATTACCGGTGGCTAATTACTAAATAAAGTTTGTTATTATGAACCTACTGATGAGGATAAAATTTACTAGATATATTCATTGCTGAGCCGGGATATAACAGAACAATAAAGATGGAGGGAAAGTTTGACTTCGTTAAATGAAAACACACACACACACACACACACACACACATACACTCGCACACACAAATACCAAAGGAATTGAACTAAGTGATATCAATTACTTAAGTATCAAGCACTTATAAGCAATTGCAGTAAAAGGCAGCACAATGCTATAATGATCCCCAGTGGTCAATGTGTGGTTGTTTGGTTGAGTGGGGCCCCTTGGCCAATAATCAGCTTGTTCATCAGCTGAGTGCGGGTAACTGGCACTGCAAGCACACGTGTGATGGGCCGCCCCAGGTCACAGACCACACATGTGTGAAGGCGCTTACGAGAGTCTGCCAGCTGTGTGGGCAACAGACGCTCCTCCCAGTTAGTGCAGGGCATTACACTCCTATAGGGCTCCCTCTATTGGCACAGAGGTTAATGCAGATTGATTACACATTAATTAGCTTTGTTCAATTATTTTTTTCATTTTTTTTCTGGGTTTCGGTACTATTGCAAGGAAAGGAAACTATGTATATATTGCATTGATTTCCTTGTGTTCAAAAGTAAATGAAATAAACATTACACACTTCATATAATAGTAATAATAATAGTAATAATATGTAGCAAGGATGCATACATTTATTTATTATATGAATGGAAGGATGGATATGTATTTACCTGCCACAGAAGGTAAGTTTATAATAGTCTGTGAGTCACACCTTCAATGTTAACATCATGCAGAGAAATTTACTATATATAAGTGGAATTTGTCTTGTGTTTGGATTTTAGAGACTTAGAAGGTCTTGATTTTCTTGAGCTTTTCTTTCAGATGCGAAGCGGCCAGGGATGGGGCACCCTCATTACGAGGGGGACCTGTATTAGGTATCAGCCTGACCCCTACATAATGGCCCAGTGAGTAGCGCAGCACCTCCCAGGCGGGACGGCTTTCAGAGAGGCCTCGTATACTGATGCTGCCAGTCATGCTGTAGAGCTGGACTGGGGTAATACTTAGTTTCATTCCTTTTTTACAGCTTTGTTTTCCGAAGTCACCTCACCTTTATGCAAACGTGGCTTATTAGCCACATGCGTGAGTGATTCCCGGTGTTTACTGCTTTCCCCCAAGAGCAGGAAGATTCCCTGGATATCAAGGTCAGGATTGTAATATGCATGTCATTTTCTCATGTCTCGTTCACATGACATCACATTAGGCTCCCAAGCAAAATCAGAGAACAGAAGACAATGAGCTGAACGCTTAAGAGAAAAGGCAACTCGACAATTTAACAATGTGTATAATGTATCAAATATGAAACGATATTTGGCATCGAGTGGGTAAAACTGTTGTAATTGTTCCATTTCTGTGACTTTAGCTTCTATCTCCGTCATTAATCTGGCTGTCTGTTTAGCATGCCTGTTATTGTGCTGATGGTTATCCAAAGTCAACATTTATCACTCTTTAAAGTAAGTAAGTTAAAAAGAAAGCCTCGTGCGAATATGCTTCTGTTATGCCTTGAAATGTAGCACTATAACGGAGCACACATCAAATATTTAAAAATGGGTGGAGAAAAAGGGATAAAAAAGTGAAAAAAGAAATGGGAGAGGAATGAAATCCAATTCACCAGCTTGCACTTTTGCCTCTCTCTCTGGGACTTGGCTTGGACTTAAGTGAGGCCCCAATATAGACAAGAAGGTCAGCCTAAGGCCCACTCAACAACTGGGGGCTTAAGCTTCACTGTAAGCCGGGTATGGAGTTTATGGACATGTCTTATCTGGGGCTACGATATCAAACAGGCAGAAAGGGAGACGAGGATCTGGGAGGGGGATACCCCGCCCCCACCCTTTGGAAGGAGCTGAAAGGGAATGCGTATCGAATGGGCAGTAAAAGGCTGGTGCTCTTGGTGGTTAGGGGGCACGCAGCTACAGCAGATACAGGCAGGGGGCGGGCAATGGACTGCTCTGATCCCTCGCTGGCATGTCGCATCTTCCACACTGAAGCCCAGTCACAGATTTCGTCAGGTAGCTGGTTATTGCTTACCAACTAACTGGGAGACCAGTTGCTTACCAGTGAGTGGGAGAGCTCTGCAAAGGACCGACCAGCCAAGAGAAAACAAGTTGCCTCATTGAAACCCCTGCAACTTCCTAATGCAGTATGTGTAGAGAAGACACACAGAATATGCATATTAAAATACTATACTACATATTAGTATAGTACTATTCTAAAATATGATACTCATTATGAGTCTTATACTCATAACTATTTTACATTTAATTGTCATTTTAACAGTATTTCTAGGCAGCAGTTCACTCCCTAATTATTTTGTAGTCTCAGTTTTAAAAGAAAGAAATCTGAGCTGTTTCTGCTTTACCTGTTTTACATCCATCCTCTAGCATCTCCGTGAATTTGGACATAGGCCACTGAGTCTGTCTGGGAAGCCAAATCAGGTCTACCAGAGTGGTCTGATGGCCGTAATCCCTCCCACATGTTCCTCAGAACCCAAGCAGGCTGGCTTTGTGTCGTCCGTGCAGACGCTTTTCAGATCAGCTTGTTGCAGACGTCCACTGTGGATAGTCAGGGATTCAGTTTCGTTATTGGTGAACCCACTTCTCCGAAATGGCAGCGTCATTGGGTTTCATTTTGGTTGGCCATCAAGTCCGCGCTGGATCTCCAGAAAGCCAAACAGTCCTTAGTTTGAACCGTTTCTCGTTTTAAATTGATTCATCTCGCCTTCAAAAGTCAGCAAATACTTTTTAAAGGTAAAACAACTCAATAAAGCAACATTAAAAGAATGAACAACAACACATTTTGCGAGTAATTCAATGGTCCCCAAGTGACTCATTACAATTTAATCTGCACTGTCAACTGGTGGTAATTTTAATGCTCGTGTCTGCAATTTTATTCCGAAGCTGTTCCTTCATAAACACGTGTGAAATCGCTCAGTCAGCTATTATCAGGAGGGTGTTAACTTTATATGTCTGCGATCAAAACAGATTTTCAGACTAAACGTTAGAGTAATCATACTTTGTAAAATGCAAATCAATGCATAGCCAAGGCTAAAATGAGAAGAAGCCGCTTGAGGGGTCACCTGCGGGCTGCCAGAGGTAACAGCCAACAGCTCAGCAGGGGAAGCAGTACTATAGCATTGCATTGTCCCTTCCAGTTTGACTTTCTGCTTAAAGGATTGTGCTTGACCTGACCTCGTGAGTCACATGCATTGTTTTTAGCACATTGTTGTTATTTATTTATGCACGTTCTTTAGCATTTTTTAGCAGGGCCAGGCAGTACTTGGAGCAATTGGGGGTTGCAACAGACCCCACGGTAACCGCTCTCTACCAACCAGGGGATTTAAACCAGTGACCTTCCAGTGACCTACTGAGCCTCACACCACCCACCAGTTGCCTCTCAAACTCAAACTTTAACATTTCTTCTCAGTTCTTTTAAACAGTTTCTTTTTGGAAACAATGCAGTGTCAGTATTTTCCGAGGATATATATTTTTACTTTCTGTTATACTTTGCCTGCAGTCTCTACTTGCTTGGAGAGTTTCTGCCAGGTGAATTCAGCCAATTTGGCTGCAATCAGCCGTAAGGTCCCCCTTAACGAGTCTCATGTATCTTTTCCTGACAAGTGAGTAATCACTCACCTCTTGCTCTTATAATTTAACATGCCTTGAGACAGTGTGGCACAGACAGTGCACTACCTAGACATTGTTTAGCGTGTGACTTGGTGGTGGAAAAGAACATCAAAAACAGACGAGGACTACCATTCATTCATTTATTCTTTGTTTTTCAATTCAGTTTTTCCTATTCAGCCCAGTGAATTCAAATTACATTTAGTTTTTTGTATTGTTATACATGTGTTTATATTTTTATAAAGGTCAAACATATCAAACTTCACTTTCATCTGGATTCTGAATGGAGTTGTAAATGAGATCTCATTCTGACTGTGGCCAGCAGCATTGCTATCAGCCCTCATATATATTGAAGTGCTGCAGAAGGCCTGCAAAGGGATTGAATTTACTCAGATAAAACATAATTTTTTACACTGGTAAAGCAATAGCTCCTTCAGTTGTTTGACGATCTGCGCAGTGTTCTGAGAAGCAGTCATAAAGTGGCACCTCTGAGCTGGCAGCAGGCTGTAGGTGCTAGTGTTGTAGTACTCGAGACCGGTCTTGGTATCGAGACCGCTTTTTTGTAGTCTTGGTCTCGTCTCAGAATCAACATTATTTTGACTTGGTCTTGTCTCGGACATAGAAGACTCGAGGTTTTATTTCAAGACCAGTCAAAACCACTCCTCAATACACTTCAGTATTTAACACAACAGCCTAATGTTAATCTGTTTATTAACCATTAGAACCCGTCAAATGCAAAATGTGTTGATTTTCGCCCCCATTAATCTCAGGCTCGTAACTTTGGATAGGTATAATGTACATGAATCGCATTTTTGCAATTGATTGATCTTACTCAATACGGTAGTCAAAGTTATCAAGTGATACAAGACTATTATGATATATCTCAGTAGCCCAGAATGTCCTGAAAACAAAACCATAAAGCATACATGGCTAACTCCTGTACAGCGTAATAAGCCTAAAAAAGAGGTAGAAACCAATAATGTGTGTCTTATTTGAAAAAATGTTACATTTGTACCGAAGCATTTATACTGAAATTTTAAGAAAAAAATGTCTGTGGTACTGCCTAGCCCCAAGATGGTGCGTATGCTCCACATTTTATAGTGTGCAGTGTTATGTAGACTCAAACATTAATCTGTTTCTGATCTTCACTTGGTCTAGCCCTGCCTTGGTCTTGTCTCGGTCTTGCCCTGCCTTGGTCTTGTCTCGGTCTTGCCCTGCCTTGGTCTTGGTCTTAGTCTTACCCTGCCTTGGCCTAGGTCTTGTCTCGGTCTTGCCCTGCCTTGGTCTTCTCTTGGTCTCACCCTGCTTTGGTCTTGGTCTTGTCTCGGTCTCGATACACTCTGGTCTTGGTAATGACTCGGCCTCAGTTTAGGTGGGCTTGATTATGTCACTAGTGGGCATCTCTGAGGGCCTAACATACAGACACCCCTAATGTTATGAATGAGATCCGTTCCCTAAATACGTCTTTAAGTTGAATTTGTACAGTACATAATGAGAAGAGTTATACAGTAATAATAAAAGTGACTATATACAGTACTGTAATGTAACTTGACTATAGGGTAAGGTAGCTGTCAAATAAGACATGTGTGTAAAGTAAACATGTGTACCAGGTGGTCTACTCTGCATCGGAGCGGCTGTTAAAATGACCAGTTCTCCTGGGTTCCTTTCTTTGATATATGTTTGCATGCTGAGATCAATAACGTGATGCTGTATCATATGTGCATCTGTATGTAGGTCTGTGAGACCACGTGATAGGACATAAAGTCATGTCAGAGGTGAACTCCACCCTTTGTTATTTATATTTTCAGTTTAGTTGGCATGCAGGTCCTTTTGTCGATGCGGTACAGTTTGGAAGTGTGCGCGGCCTACAGGTTTTGGGGGGGTTAATTTGTATTGCTGCATTAGGATAATACACTGCTGGTTAACACGTGCACCTGAATGCTCTAATTGGCGCCCTTCTGAGATCGTATAAAATCAGAATCTCCAGTATCAAAACACTTCTTCTTCTTTTACATCGGTTGTAAGTTGTCCGTAAGTTGGACATTCTCAACCCGGGGACTGTCTGTACTGTATTTGACTGATTTTTTTGGTAACTGCCAACTCTTGTGGTTATTTGCACAGGGTTCATGTTTTTGGGATGCCTTGTGGTTTTGGAATTATTTCCCTCAGGATTTGTGATGTTTATCAAAGTAGAAAATTACGGTCTTACTCCAGTTCTGTCACTGTCCCAATTTAGGTTGTCCTCAGGGTTGAACCGCTTGTAAAACTGCTCAAAAACACAATTAGTCAATTGTCTTATTAGCAACTGTAATTAAACCACAAAAGTGAGGCAGAATTATATCTTATGCAGGTATGTTTCAACAAATTCTTTGCATTTCATACTTTTCAATAACAAATTAAAGAATTTTTAAATTAACTATGCTTTCACACTATTTGTGCTAACA
Organism: Mormyrops attenuatus; assembly: GCA_026777985.1. Lineage (NCBI taxonomy): Eukaryota > Metazoa > Chordata > Actinopteri > Osteoglossiformes > Mormyridae > Mormyrops > Mormyrops attenuatus. The sequence continues at coordinate 8,863,281 of JAODKC010000082.1, forward strand.
AAGTATGGCTTGTCTATGTAGTTTTATCTTCTCACAGCCTGAAATACAGTTAAAAAATGTGTTTTATATAGAACTTGTGTGAAATGTAAAACATATTTGTAGTATTGGACAGCTGTGTATTGCACTATTAATATGTTTCAGATAATATAAGTAGCATATAGGCCTCCTTATGCTGTATTAAAAATAATAAAATGTTTTTGTAGTTATAAAATTAATTTTGTGCTATGAATATTTCCCCATAAATTATCATAGTGGTGACAGGTTATAGAAATTTAGTACCGTATGGTATCAGGTTATGGGCTGCTCCATGGTCCTCCCACTATAAGAGTATGGGTTACATGACTGATGATATCCATATATTTTCGATATCCGATTGTCCTATGCATGGTTGCAGGGGTCCAGAGGCCATCCTGAAAGCTACTGGTGTCACATCCCTCCGTCCAACCCTCTCATCCCATGCCCACCTCGTTACCCTTGTGTGAATTCCCAATGTACCAGCTGTCCTGCGTTCATTCTGATATCATGTCCTGTATTTCAGTCCGCATTCAGTCTGTCTTGTTAGATCTGTCAGTGACGTTTGTCCAGTGTTGTGGCTCGTTTCCCCCAAATAAACCCTGTTTCATGTATTCCCGTCTCCCTGATCCTGCTTCCCCGCACCTGGCTCGCTCACTTGTACACCGGATCACAGAATGACAGATCATAGAAAGAAGACGCTTCCACTGACGGAGGCGGAATACAGCGCGCTAGTCAGTGACGCTGTATACAGCCAGACGTCTAGGAGAATAACCCAGGATGGGGACACCAGCCCATCGCTTGATGATTGTTATTTTTCACAATTAATCACAAAGGATGACAGATTTAGCCATTTAGATAAATGCCATGCAATGTGACCTTTCATACCAGCTTCAGTTTTTAATGTGACTGTGAATTAAGCAGATGTTTTTTTTGTAATCATTTTATATTCATGAATCTACATGCATAAAAATCTGTACATACAGACCTCCACACACCAGTGTTTTCCTCCTTGTGGCAAAATTCTAAAGAGTTCAGTGCCTGTAAAGAGAGAACAACACAACCTTCCTTTAGGGACTTAACATCAAAGATTCCCGATAGATGGCTCATATCATAAGCATATGGCCAATCATTTTAAAGCCAGTGAGTCTGCCACCAGTACCCTACACTGATGGCCTTCACTGCTGGACAGTAGCAGAGGACAATGATAAAAATGACACCTAAATATTTACTAAACATTTACAGGCTTTGGGAGAGGCAAGAGATTTACATTTGACATAAATAGTTGATTTTACCAGAGTAATGAAGGTATGACTCTCTTGTCAGGAGGCTGGAGCCAGAGGGAGCGAAAAAAATAAAAAAAGAGGTTTGTGGCTATGGAGGGGGACACATGGCATCCAGCGCACAGTATGTCACCTCCACGGTGTATTTTCACTTGGGATTTTCTCATGAACCATTGTATCTGTGTATTTACTAACATAACTAAAATGCATCTTTTCTTATAATATGACTGTGATGCATTTGTTTCTTGGTGTAGTTATTAGCCCAGATATTGAAAGGATTTGTCCTACATTTCATTCGAGGCAATATTAGTTGTGTCTTTCACCAGTTACTGGAAACTGTAAACCAGAGCAGCAATTTCTGTGGTATAGGCAAAGGTCAGACCTCCTCAGCCACTGAAATATTTTTATTGAGGGAACCACAAATGGTCCTTGTAATTTCAAAAATATATGAAATTTAAAAATGCTACATCACTAATTAATATTTATGTCGATAATTAATTCAGAAAATCTTTAAATGAGATGAAGGGGCCAAAAATAAAAACTTTAATCTAGCACTTGAGTGATGGAAAAATGGCCCATTCATGAATAAATTGATTTGAAGTCTTAAAAAAAACTGGGAAATCTTAGAAGGTGAAATGTCTCTTGTGCAAGCCAGGTACCTGCTTTTTTATTGAACTGGGGCCCTATTCACAGAAGCATTGTGGGAAGGCAGCACGGTATCCTCAAGGGTTGGCTTGTATTTTAAGTCTCCCTAAGTTACTCATTGACACCCCGAGTGACCCAGCCTTACCCTCTCCTGCCCCTACTCACTTCAATAACAGTATTACATTTTATTAGTCACACTCGTTTTTTCCAACCCCAGTTACTCCTTTTCTTTTCTTTCGCTTTTTGACTTTGTGTGGTTTTAGTACATAGGCATACACACTCAATAATTTTCGGGTTATTTCATATTTGCCTTGACAGTCTGTAAAAAGAAAGAAGGAAGAAAAGATGAATGCTTATTTGACGTGAACAGGGTGAAAAAAAAGCAAAACGTTTTCAAGGAAATCCTTTTTATAAGCTTCTGGAGAAGCAGAAGTGATTAGTAAGGAATACCTTTTGGAAAAAATAGAGGTTTAATTGTATCCAAAACCAATATCACATGTTTTTTAGGCAAACATAACTCAAGATTATGACACAATGCAAAGGTCTGGATCAGACAGGATGATTCACACAAGCATGTTTCATTCAGATTTGTATTTAATAGGCTGCTTCTCCACACTATTTATATCTGGGCAGTTGAGTTGACTGTCTTTGTCCTTCATGCACAGACCACAGATGATGACAATGCAGTCAAGAGTTTGTCAAGCCTCTCCGTGTCTGACAGCCCAGTGCAGAGACGTATGTCAACTATGCTGGATGCGGTGTGGCTCTAGCGGAGAAGGTCCCTGCTCACTGTAAAGAACAATGAAATGGGGATCAAAATTTGCTGTGCTGAGCGAGTGAAGGGACCATGTTTTATAAAGTCTACCATCAGATGCTCCCCTATGCCCCTACTGGTAGAGGACAGAGTGTTTCTGGTCATCTTAACAATAAGATAATCCATCGATTAGTTTTTGATTTGGTCACGTCTGAACCAAGACATCCAAAGACATTCATCATCTTTAACAAGAAGCTAGTTATCAGCCATACGTTTAGAATTTGTAATTATTAGCAAACAATACTTGCCAAGTCCCTATAGTGCAGGCTTGGCTGACCTTTTTTACAGTGAGAGCTACTTTTACAAAGAAAATACTTTGACGAGCTACTGAATGGTGATGGTATATTTTCCGACTGAGTGGGGGGGGGGGGGGGTGCTGTCCTCATTGGTTTATCTAGCCGACATAGATCGGTCAGCTGTCCACCAATGGCAAATACATTATCCATTAATCATCTCGACTGGCCTGGAAACAGGCCATGATCGACTTTGGTGGGTTGTATACCCCTGCTATACCAGATAAGACATCTGCATGGATGGATTACTGTTGTTTGTTGTCTTTCTTGAGCCTCCATCTGCTTGTCTATGCTGAATGTATTACAACTACTTAAGCATTTAATTAACCACCATTTTGTTTCGCTTTAATATTTATCTAGATGTCTATACCTACCTTAAAAGTTATAATTCTTAGTAACATCCCTTTGGACTTCATAAAATAAAGAAAACATAATGGCGTGGAATTATATATTTGGAAAACTATATATTTAAAAAGATTTTAAGACCAATTCAAGGCAATCCAAATGCATGTTCTAACAAAAAAAGGTGCTTTTCTGCTTCATAAAAACCAGAATTCCTAACCACTGGCTCTTATGAGTGGGATATTGTACACAACCAGCTTGAAATAGTATCCAGTCCCTAATTACTCTGCAAGTGGAGAACACAGGTGTGCGAGACGTTCGCCATCGTCTCCTGAAGAATGCCGTATTTGTCCCGCGAGCCAGCGAGGAAGCCCGCTCCCGCCTTTAAGCACCTCCAGTCTGTTTAGTCGTGCGAGGAAAATCGTTGCTCTGTGGAAATACATTCTCCCACATCAATCATTAAATTTAAGTGATAAATTATTCAACAGCCCACCACTGCTGGTATTCCCTTGGAGGAAAAGGCTGGCTCAGGATGGGGGTCGGAGATGGGGGGAAATGGCGTGGGGGGGGCGAGGGGCACAGGGCAGCCCAGCAGGCCAGGCCGCTAACGGGCCAGCACGTGTGTGGCGTGGAGCAACACAACGCCCCCCCCTCGGCGTCCTGCACGGCCGCTGGGCGCTGTGGGGGGGGGGGGGGGGGGGGGGGGGGGGGGGGGGGGGGGGGGGGGGGGGGG
>JAODKC010000082.1:8867412-8879165 GCA_026777985.1 Mormyrops attenuatus
GCCCCCCCCGCGGCATCCGGCACACCCAATGGCCGCTGTGTTTTCACACGCCCCCCCCCCCCCCCCCCCCGGCTGGTATGGATCAGGACCCCAGGCTACGACCGTGCCGCTGTAGTGCAGGTCAGCAGCCTTCGCTCCCATCTGCCTCTCGCCTCTCAGCGTAGTCCCTTCATTTCCCTCGCATCTCGTAATTTAATAAGAGGGCCGGCTTCAGTTTCAGTCAACCAGGAGTGCTGCTACAATGATGGATTGGTGACTAATTGAGTGAACAAATAAGTGCAATAACACAGAGATGGGTATGCAGGGGCACAGGACGGGACCCCCCCCCCGCTGCCCACGTCAGACAGATATCCGAGAACCGATTAGCCACAGGGAAATTCATGATGGGACTTTTTTCCCCTTAAAATTTTTGGAAAGTTTTATTAGAGTTTACATTTAATCTAAAATCAAGTGTAATATTACAGAGTGTAATATTAGGTTTTAGATCCAACTGTCCTTCCTCATACACCTTAAGATATAATAACAGTACAAAATGTAATATAAATACATCCATTATGACATGATGACATGAAATGAAGGTGCTTCATAAATGTAATAAAACTTTATTTTTTTTTTATTAAAAAAACCTTGGGTTCTTCATGTCCCTTAACTTGGAATATTCTAATTTTCCATGCCAACAACTGTGTGCCTGATGATGCAAAAAGAATTAAAAAATGAAAAATTACATATCATATTATTAAAAATTATTAACATGTCACAAATCTTGGAGTCCAACAGCAGTCCACCAACAGCACCTTGGATGCGACCCCGATAGACTTTATGAGAAACTGCTCCCCTCTTTGAATACAACCATCATGGCCGTATAACTCACAAATATTGTGTTTAGCCTGGAAGTATTTGGTATTTTTGTAACTCTTGTTCAGTGAAAGCAAGCATTCTTTGTCCGGACATATTTTCACTGCAGCCTGATCACTGACACACTTTCTCCATCTCCGAATCCGAGCTTTGCAGTTGTGTGTGGCCCACACAGGAAATTAAGAAACCTCGACTGCTTTGTGAATATTTGTATACACATTAACTTGAACCATTTCACTTAAACAAACGGGAAACCAGGCTCGCTGTGTATTCATATTAGATATTTGTGGTCATAGAGACACATCTGCTCGACACTGTGCATTATCCACAGTGAAATAAGATTAAATAAAATTTGAATTTCCTTTATTAAGCGTCTTTCCCAATAAATAATATGTCAACATCTGAACATCAGACAATGTCAGCAAGAATAATGGATATATTTATTCTATACTTGGCAATGTTATGATATCTATCTTAAAGTGTATGCATTCTTGCGGTAAAGAAAATCAGGTCTGGAATCGTCGATTTTTAAATGTTACATTTTCTACATATTATGATTTATATATTTATTATTGCTAATTTTTCATTATTGCTGCATATAAGTGTGAACCAGCAAACTCCACTGCAAATGTACGCCTTGACTGTCAGCAGTATCTCGGAAAATGTATGTTCACGTTAGACTGATGGCAAATTAAAGTGGTACCCGCGACCACCTCTGAGCACTGGAACACCCAGCTGGCCACCTCAGATGGAGGTGTAAGGGAAGTGTGGGGTCAGAAACCCAGTTTGCAGAAAGGCCACCGCTATATTCTTCTTCAGGCATCAAGTGTCCGCTCTCCCCAGAGCCTGGTTTGCACAGATGTTTCTCATATCTGAGGCTCAGAATGCATATTTCCTCAACATGGGAACGGGAGACAATCTGAGTTTCATTATTTTTTAATTGGCCAGGCCCACAACATTGTATATTTATGTATGTGAAAACTCAGTTTTTCTTTCATTTTGCCTGCATTCACTGAGTATTCAGTTCTGAGCGGATCAGATCATGTAAATGTAACTAAATTTATGGTTTTCACTTTCCCAGAGGCTGGAGATTACAAATAATAATGAAAATCTGATTTAGAAGATCAGGAGATGGCACAGTTTGGGAGGGCTGTTCATCTCTGTGTTAGATAAAGACTTATTCGGCGGCCTGGTATGTTTAATCCAAACCGTTTTAATCTCTTAAACCTGCCTTGCAGAAACAAGGAAAACATTTAAGCAATCCCAAAATTAGAAACACATGCTACACACAGGCTCAAATGTAATTAATGAAATATAGAGTCATAATAACTGTTACAATACCTATAGCATTTTTAAAGCTGTCTGATGTCTGGATTCCAACATTATAACAGTTGCTGTTGTTACCATTTTCCAGTTTCAGGTTTTATTATTTAACTTTATGTGATCAAAGTGGAATGGAGCAGGATTTTTTTTTTTTTAACTCTCTGACATTTCTGTGACTTGCTGTCGTTATCTGCCGCACGCTCAATAAGGTGGGGCTCTGTGTCTAAAAGTCAAAGAGGATCATGTGAAAGCATGTAGGTCAATTAATCACCACCAATGAGCTGGAACGCTGCAATAAGCTGCCCCCGATGGCCGTCTCCCACATGGCGCCGAGAGAGACGCGGGGAGGGATGGAGTGGGAGAGTGAAAGAGAGAGAGAGTCCGAGAAGCAAGAGAGTGCAGCCTTTACACCTTACCCTTACTGAATACTTTGGTATTTGTTATCACGCCATTAACTTGACACACACAGAAACCTTTTAAATGTGTGTCCTTGGCATGGATTAAAATTTAGCCTTGGAAGATGCAGAAGCAGGATGGTCTACCTATTCACTTCAGGCAACCAATCACGGTACTGCTATTCCACTGACCCTGCCACATCCGTGAAACATTGCAAATGATGTAATGGATGAAGCAACTACCATAATGTTTATATACCACGTGCACATTAAAAAGTACTGAGACCTTTTCTATGTTCTTCAGTTCCTGCTCAGACAGAAGACTTATAAGGACAAGTAATTTAACATCATTACCGTACGCTATTCACAGTATAAATATTCAGACCAGTAACATTTGGGGAAGAAGCAATTATGGCCATAAGTCTTTTGGATAAATCTTTACAAACTTGCATTCTTGCACTCTGCTGGAAATTTTACACTCCTTTCGTTTTGGCAGATCCGCTGAAGTTCTGTCAAGTTGCTCGGGGATCTCTTGTGGACAGCGTAGTTTCTCCACAGATTCTGAGCCTTACTTAAGTCAGCACTCTGACTGGGCCACTCAAGGACATTCACTTTTTAAATTTTGAATCGACTCTTTTTGAAATGCACTTTCACTATTTGGGATCATTGTTCTTCTGAGGGGAGTTTTCACCCCACTGTAAGTGAGGAATTTTCCTATAATAATAGCCCCTAATTTACTCTGCCTTATCTATGGTGCCACCTTTACACTCCGAATAGAGAGAAGGGTGCCACAGTCACACCAGATGGGCCGTGAAATGTCAAGGAATTAGACATATACAGGACTCTGTAGAAGTCTTAATCAGTCAAAGACAGTGTTTAAACCTAATTATCTGGGTAATGAGCATATAAATCCTTATAAAAACACAATTCAACATTACAGTACATGCAAATGTGCAGTAACACAATATAAAAGGAACAAGAATTTCTTCTGTTCTGCGAAAAGTTTTTAACGTGTCGTTGGACGGCTAGATAAACTTTGGTTCCTAAATCTCTCCTCAAGGGCACCCCAGCCAGTCCCTCTGTATTTGTTCCAATTTAATCGCAAGCTGGCTTAATTACTTAACTTAGTTAGTTGCATAACTCGATGAGGTATCGATCAGCCAATCGTGACATTCATTTGGTCTGGTCACCAAATACATGGCTATACTGAACAGGTACTGAAAATACTGGGGCGAAATGCTTCAATTAATGCACTTTGACAGAGGTATAATCATGGCTTTACACCAACATAAAGATCATTTTCATTGGTAGCCTAAGACTTTTGCGCGGTATTGTGTATACCTCAGGGCTGGCGATAACTTTGCTGTTCAAATCTGGCCATCCAGTTGCTTAGGTGACCCCACCAGTGTGCGAAATATGGGGGGTCTGGGGAGGTCCAACACCCCCAATTAATCCATGAGACCCCCCAAAAGCCTCAAAAGCAAAATTTTAAGGGGGACTCAAGATCGCTATTGTGCAACAATAGGGAGATGGGGACCCCGCCGAATATTGACGGGTATTTCGCACACTGGATCCCACCATTTCTTTTTTTAATTATCATAAATATCACGATAGACATCACTAAACTATCTATGTATTTCCTTATACTTTTCTGCACTTAAGTTGATTTAATTTTGCCACTGCAAAGGACTGAATGATTCTACATATTTTCTTGCTTTGATTATATAAATTATTTTGAATGTACATAGTCTATGGTGTATATCGCAATACTGAAAATATACACATATGTTTCATTCCCCAATGCCATATGTTCACAGCAGCAGTGATTGCTTTAATGATTATTTTAGTATTATACTGAAAAGTAATAATCAGATTGAAACATAAATGCATAATCATAAATCAAAACTGGTGACCTTTATGGCATAAAACTAATAAGAAAAAAAATCTCCAGTGCAGTTGAGAGACTTCAGATTCCAACACAAAAAATGGAATTTAAATCAAAATGTGGGCATTTGTTGAGAAATATGTGAGAAATGTCTGTAAAGCCAGTAAGACTCACTTTTCTATCAAGTATATTGCAAGTATATCAGGGGAACAAGGTCAATATCAAGTGTTTTGTTTTTTTTTAGGTTGTATGGTACCTTAGCAGGTCATGACTGCAAACCATAAATTGGCAAAATGCTAACTACTAAAAAAACAGTTTTCTGCACATATAATTGGTCTGTATTTTCTCCTGGATGCTTAAGGTATGTAAATGTATACAGATCCAAATCAGCATCGCTCTCAGAGGCACGCAGCTGTTTCGCTTGCTCGCTCGCAGTCTCAGAAAGAATCTCGCTGAACCGCGGCTAAAAATGTGTCAACCAGCAAGAAAAATAAGATGAGTGAATGAAAGAAACCTGCTCATTCTGTGACACGTTGGTGTAAGGGAGGGAGACAGAAATGGACAGAGAAAGAAAGAGACCATTTGTGTTTGCTAGAAGGAAATGAATGATGTCCTTCCACAGCGGCAATTGACTTCATGCAACCTTAAATCCATACTCTGTCTTTCATCTGATTTCCAGGATATGCTCCACTTTCCTCTAACGCTATTATTTTTTTTAATGGTTGATACAGAAACACCAAATCTTTTTTCATGCTTGTCTGTATTACATTTATATTGTATTTATGATGGATGTTTTGTTAATAATTATGCAAATAGAAAAGGTATACAGACGCTCCCCAGGTTACGATGGGATTATGTTCTGAAAAACCTATCGTAAGGCAAAAATATCGTACAACGAAAATACATTTTAATACAGTGTACCTGACCTAACAAACACCATAGCCCAGCCTACCTTAAACATGCTTAGAAAACTTACATTAGCCTACAGTTGGGCAAAATCAATAACACAAAGCCTATTTTATAATAAAATGTTAAATATGTTATGTATTTTATTGAATAATCAAACCCTTCGTAAAGTCGAAATACTGCAACGTGGACCATCGTAACCTGGGGAGTGTCTGGACTTCAGAATTGTTTATGTTTTCAAAATTGCAGAAAACTTATACACAGCCCCGAATTAACTATAGATAGTTGTTTATGCCACTCTGAGCAGCATGTGAAGCGATGCTAGAGCATTCAGTGGAGTGACTAATTAAACGGCTATCATTAAGTGTCGCTTGAACCTATGAAAGGGGTGAGGACAGTAATTACATTGGGGACAGTCAGCTCTGAGGCCTATACCAGCACCATGTGACAACACAATGACAACAAGCTCTTGCTTGAGACTCACTGAATGTCCAAATGCCTGCCCCATCAGTCACAGTTAAATCGTGTGTTCCTCATACTTCTGCCCATTTTGGGTTCGCAAACACACGGCCCTGCAAGAGCCGACTTGTGTTGAAAGCTCTCTGCTGAAATGTGACGGAGTCAGACTTTTTCTTCCAGACCAGAGAACCTTTCTCTTGTTCTTTAGCTTAACTGAATTGGCCTCTAGGTCAGGTATGTTACTGCCGATGACAGAGATGTACGACAGTACAGATTCTTCTCAGGCTTTCGCTTTTCACAGCCAAGGTCATGATGTGACGAACCGTATGAAATCACGGAAATCGGTTCTAAAAACCATGAGACGAACACCTGTTGAGTCCTTTAAGGCAATTTTGTTTCTTATATGTAAACATTGCAAGGGACTGTGCCCTTATACCTAAATAAGCCACTGAAAATTGCTCTTCGGGGCTAATGGCAAGGATGATTGAACAGCTTATATACCACTCACATTTGTTGTAAACATGTACGGGGCCCATGGAAACGTATATGAATCGGATGCCATATTCTTGAAATGCGGTACTACACTAGACTGACTTTATATGGAATGGATGTTCACTCACAAATAAACATGGAGAAATAATTGTCCTTTCTGATTATCTGTGAGCTTTTGTAGGCCCAAAGTTTTTCCCAATTGTCTTTTAATTCACCTTCCTGACCTTGCTATAGCAAGTATGGCTAGTAAGCCGAGGCTCCAGGGGAGAAACATTTCTTAGCAGTACTTGTGAGCTGGAAAAATAACGACATTTGTCATCTGATTATGCTGCAAATTATGCACCATGGCCCCACTAACCAGACTGTACATACCAAATATTACTACCTGATTGGGCCTGTATATCACCAGTAGTGATCTTCATGGTGATACGCAAGCTACTTAACTAGTAAGTACGTTATCTTGCTAAAATAATTTTCTGGCTACTGATCACTGTCCAAGATTGTGTGAAGATTCCAGCTTGATGCCTGTTAGCCCAGAATGCCCACATAAGGTCCTAGAAGGTCCCCTTTTCATTGTGACAAGCTACAACTGCTCCAAGAGAGTGAGCAGCTGTTAGGAACTAGGCTTTGGATTAGACCTAATGGTAAAGGTTTATGGTTTGGTTGGGACCTTAATTTGGGCCTGACATATAGGGTAACTTGAGCTTTACGTTGAATATGAGCCCAAGTCCAAGTCTGAGCATTTTTTGGGGGGAGGGTATGAAGTAGGTCTTTCCTTAATCTCAATTTAGAAGGTCATTTGAAGAAAGATAACTCAATGAAATATTCCTTACGGAGCTGTAAAGCAGTAGATGACGTATTATTATATCACTGATATCTGTCATTGCACACGCATAAAAGTAACATTAACATATGACATAGGGACAAAAGTAGGAAAGGCATTTCCTCTGTGCTGGCGGTGCACAGACCAAAGAGGCGTTAAGTGATTTAATGATGCTTTTCGCAAAGTCGCATGCTGTAACAAAGTGACAAAGATATTGGAAATATTTTTCAATCCAAAGGCCCCCAATTCCTCTCCTCACTTCCTTTTTCTCTGGTTTTGTTTCTGTCTATTTCTCTCAAACCTACCTTATCTAATTACCCCATGATTAATAGCCCTTCAGCATGGATACTTATGCTATTTTCTGCTCTTATTTTTTTTAATCTGTGGAGATTTCTTGTTGCGTTCCAGTATCAGTCTTTAAAATCCCTTGAAGCGAAACGACTTGGGTGTTCTGTTCTTCGCCGTGTGTCCCTCTGTGCGGGTGTGGATGGGGGGGGGGGGGTGAGCCAGGGCAGGAGCGCAGCCTGGGAGCCCCCACTGTGAGCACTCTGGAGATGGATCCCTCCTTCTTCTGGGGAGGGCCTGATGCCAGAAACAGGGCCGGCGTCTCCGAGAGCCCTGTACACAAAAGCCCGACTGGGATCTGGATCTAATAATGCTTCATTTACCACGTCTGGAACAGATTGGCCAGATGAACGGCATGAACTCCTGCCCTGCCAGCAGCAACAGCTCTGATGGCCGCGCACTTAAGCCTGTGAGGCTTCGCGCCCTGACCCCTGCTCGCCCCGCAAGTCCCCGCACTGCCGGGCCCCCCAGAACCAAGCCAACTCCCTCCCTCCCGAAGGCCCGAACACCCCAGGCCTCACTCAGTCCCTCGGCTAGGAGGAAATAGCAGAGCATCCATGCTGCTTGGCCTCTGGGCCCTACTGACAGGTGCACTGGCACTAGATTCAACATTCAATGCCATTAAATATTAACAACAATAAATATGTGCCTATCATCTCCTCCCAGGAGAGTGGAGCTCTTTATTTGAACAGTTTCTCAAGGCTGTGCCTCTCTGCTCTCATGTCCTTTTTAAGAATCGTGCGTCGTAAGAATGTCCGAAATGAGCGCCACCCCCACCCCACCCACCGCCCCCTTGTGCACATGTCTAATCTTTCATCCTAAGTTGAGTTGAATCTTTGAGTAAATAAAGATTGGCTTCTCTCTGTAAATCAGCTACAGTTAATCACATATGATCACATATACAACAATATACAAGATATATTTAACATAATTTTTTTTTAAAATAGGTACTGTAAGACAGGAAGAGTAGTGCTGTGAAAACAGAATAACAGCCATTTCTAGAGCGAATTGATAAATTTCCTCTCTAAGTTTGCTTCTACTAACAGTATCAGAGTATTCATCTGGGTCTTATGTCTGACAAAGAAGACTGTAACAACAAAGAAGAATCTGCTGGTAGGTAGGCATTCGATGTTCACAAGCTGAAAGTCAGGTAATCCTCAGTTAACTACGGCCATAAAAAAAAGCCCACAGTGGATGATGCTGATAAATCGGCCCGTGACATATTTCAGGGGGAAGTCGGACTGACAGTTTACAGCCTATTTTGGATTATCACCTTTCAGAGCTTTCAGATCAGTCTTGTAACTGACGGTGGTTTACGGTGCTGAGGTCACAATTGTAAAGGAAGACTGAGAAACACATGGCAACAATTTAAGCTTCAGCATATTGCTTGATGACCTTGTGCGGCGAGCCGGTGACTTTGACGGCACGTGTTCGCACGTGGCTGTAATACTCACTGAGCTGTTACTGCCAGTGTCACACACGGTACAAAATCAAGTCAGCCGAGCATGAAGATGAAAAAATATCAGGAAAGAAACTGCGTTTCTGAGCGTTTAACATTACCTCAGAGTAAACCTTGTGTAAAAACAGGGTATGCTGGTATTTGTGTGTATTTAAAATAGATTTCCTTTTATGCTTATTCCCACAGTAATTAAACTACAACTTAATCAAGCAGCAGGACACACCAAAGAACCAATACTGAGTCAGATATAAATTACTCTATTCCTCAATATGCTGTATGTGTTTTTTTTTTATCTTCATTGTTTAAGATTAAAACTAATTTCTCTTTTTCTGGTATGACTAAATAGCATCTGGATAAAAAGACGCAGCTGGGATTCTGATGAGAAGTACAATTATATCCACAATAACAGGCGCAGTTGTGTTCACACATTTGCTGTATAAATCGCCCGTTTACATAGACCAGTTTGGAAACTTGACTCTCATCTGAGAATAAATACTGGAGAATACTTTCTGCTGATCACTTGGCGGATAGTTAGTTATAGTTGCTGTAGTTACACTAATTTTCTCCATCGGATCACAAACTTATGCAACAAACTACAGAATCATGACCGTGTAGCAGAACATCCGCCAAGATGTGTTTCTACACACGTTGCATTTTTTCTGTGTCAAATGTATCCCGTTTCCAGGAAAGCGCACGGCGGGGTGTGTAAAAGCAGCTGGCCGGTCTAATTTAAACCCCCGAAATGAGTGACCACGCTTGGAGCAGAGGCGGCGGCGCGGCCGCGGGCAGGAAGCGGACAGCCCTGTATGTAAGTTTACAGTGCGGGTCCTCGCACCGTGTCGGGGCCACACAGTAAGCTGGGAGCTCTGGGGTAGCGGCCCATGGAAGCCAGAGAGAGAACATTAGTGCAATGGGGGGGGGGGGGGGCGGCCTCAGTCCGGTTTGGCCCCTATGGTTTCCGCTTGGTGGGGGGTCCCTGTTTCAGCTTCTTACTGCCACCCCCCCAGGTTGGGGACCCCGGCCAGGCCGGTGGGAAAGCAGGAGACGCGCCGGGCTATTAATACCGCCGTCTCCACACTCACTCTCAGGGGAAACTTCCAACAGGAAGGTCCCAGAATGCTCTGCTGGGGGCGGCCGCTACATTTAACCCCTTCCCGCCCCTCCCCCCCACCCCGACAAATCCACCATGTCAGGTTCCATCCAGTGCTCACAAACTCAGCCATGCAAAATCATTTTGACAGTTCCTGTGCATTAGCCCCTTACATCGCAGTTTAAGAGCCTTAATAAACATGATCTACTGCTTACTATGATTACTTGGACAGGTAGATTTTTTTTAAGCATGGCTTTATGTCTGTTGGTGTTACTGAGGAAAAATAGACATCGGTGTTTCATTGAATACTATAATTGTTTGAGCAGAGACAGACACGATTCCTCTTGGAACAGTTATAGCTCTATAAATCTTCTATTTACACCTTTAATTCCTGTATTTTTATAATTTATGTTCTCTTCACTATGTAACACTTTAGATGCTCATTACAATCTTTTTTTACAGCAGACCCATCTGGACTCTATTGCTAAATCAGCGAATGAGGATCGTTGGTCACGGTTCCCACGTTCCCTAGAGTGATTCGGGACACACCCATGCCTGGCCAACCTCTCTCGGTAACTATGGCACCCCCCCCCCCACCACCCCCAGTTTATCTCTGAAATAATAAGACAATAAGGCTGAAGCTGCAAGTTCAGCTTGTTTTTTTATAAATATAAAATGTGCTGTGTTTGAGGATGTGTGAACATTCTGGAAAGTGCTGCGCTCATCTGGGAGCAGACGCTCGATGGGCCCCCGGACCGCCGAGACATTTCCCAGCTCGTGAAATGGGCCGCGGGCAGGCTGGGCCCAACACCACAATGCGTGCACTCCGTCTGAGAGGGATTTTTCACTAATCAAAAGGTAATTTGCTCGTTTTGGCCTCTTGCAAATGAAATCAGACCCAACGAGCTGAATTTATGATGTGTCTGCCAGCTTTTCTCTGGTGCAAATCTTCCAGTAACATGCTCTCCAGACGTGCCCCATATCCCCAGCACAGCTGGATCCGATTACAGCTCTGTACAGTAGCCATTCTTTTCCAGCCACCCCCACGTGATGCTTATTAGAATGTAACCAACTGCCGCGCTAGTTTGTTACAGGTTTATGCGATGCAGGTGCTGCTTCGGATCTGCATGGAATGCGAGACAGCCGTCGGAAACAGCTCCCCGTCCATGCTGTTTGCGCAAACGATACAATGTCTCCAAAGCATTGACGTTTCTGATACATCCAAACTTCATGCGACGCATCCAAAACCATAATACGTGATTCTGTTTCTGACTCTGTGTCAAATAAGAGAAATATGTATTTCATTTTGCCCCGAGATGGTTCCTTAGTTAAGCCAGGTCATAAAAATTTCCAGGCATTTCCTTGCAGGAGAGACTGAAACAACAACAGTTTTATTCTACCGTCCCATTCTCTGGTGGCCTATAGCAGTGGGGATCGCAGACGCAGGGATATCGGGGGGTACTGTTTCACCTGATGACATCTCACAACTATTTTTATTGGCTACTTAAAAATGACTGTCACTCTGTGGCAGGAGGACGGTGGAATTCAGTAGCAGACAGTTGGGTCACAGTTCATCTGTGCAAAAATGTTATAAAAAGTTACTTAATATCTCCTATTTTATACGGTTCAGAAAAAAAGAGAAGGACCTAAATGGAATTTCCCGGGGTTCCCATTGAATCAAAGCAGCTCCTACCTCCACCTCCAGCATATCTACTTCTATC
>JAODKC010000082.1:8886174-8900122 GCA_026777985.1 Mormyrops attenuatus
GGCCGTGTGGGGTAACAGTAGCCACAGTCAGTATCGGGAGAGGAGGACGCGGCCGTGTGGGGTAACAGTAGCCACAGCCGGTATCCGGAGAGGAGGACTCTGCCGTGTGGGGTAACAGTAGCCACAGGCAGTTGTCCTCTTCATTTACCGGTTCTGACTACCGTTACCCCACACTGCCACGTCCTCCTCTCCTGTTACCAGTTATGGTTACTGTTACCCCACACGGCCAGTAGGATCATTGAACACCTGCCTGAGCTTACTCCTGCTGCACAGTCACACTGAGGCTCCTGCATCCTCCAAATCACCATGGAAATCAATGGCCTGCATTCAGACCGGGAAGCTACAATCCTCAGAACACCGCTCTTTGGAATTTTTGAACTTCCAGTTCAAATTCTAGTTCTCTTGTAAAATGTTATAAGCATGGAAGTCTATCAGATTTTACATGCATGTGTGTGTGTTTTCTATGAAAACTGATACTTTTAAAACTATTTTTTCTTTAAATGTCCCTGTTTAAACAATCTATCTGTCATTTATCGTGGTCGGGGGGGTGGAGAGGTCACAAGGCAAAGGACACCCTGGATGAGATGCCTTTCTGTTGTAGATCATATAAGCACATAGATGCACACACTATGGGAAATGTAAAGTCAGCAATTAGTCACACAGCATGTCAGGACTGCAGGAGGAATCCTGAGAACCCACGGGATACCTGCCCAGCATGGAAGAACACCGAAAAGTTACATGTTCTCCCTGTCTCTTCTGCAGTCCGCAGAAGTTCCGTAGTTATATTAACTTGCATCTCTATATTGAGCATAGGGTTTGTGTAAATGTTCCCGAGCTGGAGGGGGCATCCAGTTACCCCGGCCTTGTGGCCTGTGCTGCAAGAGATAGACTCCAGGACCACTGAGAGCAAAAGCAGGACATGGGCTTTGATATGTTGGACAGATGGAATTCAGGTTAAGGGTATAACAGCAAGGCACCTCCTGGAACTCGAACCTTCAGGCTACATATCCTTAACTAGTTTGCTACCTGCTGCTTGCATATCCAGATGTTAAGCCAGCTGTCTCGATTGTAATCTAAGTATTCCAGAGGAGCACGCCAGTGACTAAGTAGAGGCCTGGCTTCTATAACCAATGCAATAAAACAGAGCTAGGAAACGAGCTCCAGTGCTTGAGGAACACGGAATAACTCTGTTTTGCAATTTCGCTCTTAATCAGATTAGTGAAAATAACAGGATATCTTTTGGTCCAGAAGTACACTTCCTAGATCACTCATTTAGTCTGCAAATACTTAGGCACTGCACTGCAACACATGCAGTGCACGTTCAGTGCCAAGGCACTACATTACAGACTACAGTACATGCAGAGTACACTAATGCACATGGACTTCGGCACATGCAGAGTACCAAGGCACTGTACTATGGCACACATCGCAGGCCCCCATAATCTGAAAGAACCATGCAAAAAAAAAAAAGAGAAATTTCAGATTTTCGTATAGTTAAGGGCATTAAAAGAGCACAAAAAATGAGAGACACAACAATCACGTGAGATGCTGCTCTAGAGACACTTGGAATCCTCCAAACCAGCACTGTACATATCTTTTCTCCTTATTATTCAGTACACACTAGGCAGGGAGGTACACCCTGGATAGATTGTCATCACCATCCCTGAGAATCTACCTAATGATAGAACAAAATGAAAGAATTACTGAACACATTATACTTCAGCTTATTTCTCTTAGTTTTTTTCTAATAATACCTTTCTGCTTTTTCCAGTTTTGCTAAGACTTTAAAGTTTAGCTGTTTGACACTTTAATCCCAAACAGAGCTGCTAACTGTAAGAAAATACATGACCCGGAATATGTGTTGGTTTGTGATAATCACAATGGAACTTGTTGAGTTGGAACTACTCAGCATCGCACAGAAGATCATCTTTGAGCATAACAAAATGAGATACTCTTAGAATGACATACTCCTTTGATTCTCTTTCTCTAATGCGGGGAAAACAGCTGCTTGAGAAGGAAACAAAAGCCTCATGATTTCCAAACGTGTTGCAGGCAATATTCAGGCAGAGGAATGAGACCCAGCTTTGACACAATACAGGTGCTTTATGATGAGTCATTGAAAAATAATGCTATAGGGGGAATATCTACAGCGTCGTCCTGTTCATTTCACCCTCTGCAAATAAACACAACTGTATGTGGAACAAAACCAAAGTATTAAACAAAACAACAAATGAAGGTAAGGAAACGGGAAGCAGCTCGGTAAATAAAGTCGCTTTCCATTGGCTCGTCCAATCATTCAACAGAGAAAAAATGATTTCTGCGTGTGTTCTTCACAGGTGTCTTTTTAACTCATCAGTGACCACTGCTCAGCTTTACCAAGATGAATGTAAATTTGCATGAATTCCTATGGAAAAACTGACCAGACACAGTATATAATATTAACTTTACTGGTACAGCATACTAAAGGTCATGGACAGGTGAGGATGGTGTGTCCTTTCATTGTCACTGCCTCTAGTCTCTTCAGGCATATCGATAGACTCTTTTAGCCAGTGAACTCTACGATGCAGGTTCTATGCTAAGGGCCATTAGCCCTGCGTGACAGCGATGAGGGTCAGAAGTATGATCAGCAGGCCGGTGATACGCTAAGGGCTGTTAGCCCTGCGTGACAGCGATGAGCGACAGGAGTATGATCAGCAGGCCGGTGATACGCTAAGGGCTGTTAGCCCTGCGTGACAGCGATGAGGGTCAGAAGTATGATCAGCAGGCCGGTGATACGCTAAGGGCTGTTAGCCCTGTGTGACAGCGATGAGCGACAGGAGTATGATCAGCAGGCCGGTGATATGCTAAGGGCTGTTAGCCCTGCGTGACAGCGATGAGGGTCAGAAGTATGATCAGCAGGCCGGTTCTACGCTAAGGGGTGTTAGCCCTGCATGACAGCGATGAGGAACAGGAGTACGATCAGCAGGCCGGTGCTATGCTATGGACTGTTAGCCCTGCGTGACAGCAATGAGGGACAGGAGTATGATCAGCGGGCCGGTGCTACGCTAAGGGCTGCTCCTCCTGTGAACCTAGAGAAAACACTGGGACCGAATGGAAGCTTTTCCCAGGAACAATGAGGTTTTTGTGCTCTTTCTCCCACACTCTGCTGACCTACCCTTTATAACTGCATGAACTCTCACAAGCAAAGCAATAAAGGTCAATCTGCCCTATGACGAATGATTACACTGATTGGCACTGAGTATAAAATATAGCCTGGGTTAGTTTTGTTCAGTAATAATAACTCATTACTTACATAGGTTTCAGACTTTACATCTGCCAAGAATACTCATGACTGTAATAGCACAGCATGAACTTGAGGGAGGTACATGTATAGTGAGTCAGTTACGTAATTATTTAAGATCTACCTAAAGGAGATTGCACTTTGACATGATTTTAGCACTGATGGAAAATGGGAAAAATTTGCATAATCAGGGTTTTCCTCGAGACCGCTAATTTGAACTTGTTACCATGGTGACTATCAAGATGGCACGCCTCGCCGATTCTGTAATTTGAATTATTTACTTGCCTCATGTAAACATTTTAACCTGGGTCGCCGGGCTCCCCAAGTTGCGGAGCAATTTCCCTGCCGCTCTGATGGCATGATTGATCTAGCAGATGACGGGGAGTTCTCTGCCTCCCACAGCCGTAATGAAATCAAGATGTTTTGTTTCCAACAGGCCGCAGAGCCCGAGGCCTCAGCGTTCACCCCTCAATAAATGCAGTAACAGCTTTCTTAAATATGTGACAGAATGTCTCCCAGGTTTATGGGGTAAGCGGGACCTTGTAAGTAGGGGTCAGGCAGCGGAGCTCCACCTGCGCTGAGATGGTGGCTGTGGCTCACAGCTCTCAAGCTTGTGGGCGGCTCTCAAGCTAGCGTGTAGCTCTCAGGCTAGTGTGTAACTCTCAGGCTAGCGGGTAGCTCTCAGGTGTGTCGGTGACTCTCAGGCTAGCGGGCAGCTCTCAGGCTAGCGGGCAGCTCTCAGGCTAGCGTGTAGCTCTCAGGCTAGTGGGTGACTCTCAGGCTAGCATGCAGCTCTCATGCTAGTGTGTAGCTCTCAGGCTACTGGGTGACTCTCAGGTTAGCATGTGGCTCTCAGGCTAGCGTGTGGCTCTCAGGCTAGCGGGTGACTCTCAGGCTAGCGTGTAGCTCTCAGGCTAGTGGGTGACTCTCAGGTTAGCATGTGGCTCTCAGGCTAGCGTGTGGCTCTCAGGCTAACGAGTGACTCTCAGGCTAGTGGGTGACTCTCAGGCTAGCATGTAGCTCTCAGGCTAGTGGGTGACTCTCAGGATTGTTTGTGACTCTCAGGTAAATGTGTGGCGTTCAGGTTAGTGGGTGACTCTCAGGTTAGCATGTGGCTCTCAGACTAGTGGGTGACTCTCTGGCTATTGGGTGACTCTCAGGCTAGCGGGTGACTCTCAGGCTTGTTTGTGACTCTCAGGCCAGTGTGTGGCTTTCAGTCTAGCAGGCAACACTCAGGCTAGTCGGTGGCTCTAGCGTTGACAGGTAGCTATCAGACCAATATGACTGTCAGGCTAGTGAGCAGCTCTCAGGCTAGCAGTGGTTCTGAAGCTAGGGAGTGGTACTTAGGCTTGCGGGTGGTTCTCAGGTTAGCGGGTAGCTCTCAGACTAGCACATCTCAGCTCTCAGGCTAGCACGGCTCTCAATCTAATGTGTGGCTTTCAAGCTAGAAGGCAACTCCCAGACTAGCATGCAGGTCTCAGACTAGTGCAACGCGGCTCTTAGGCTAGTAGGTGGCTCTCAGGCTAGCGGGCGGCTTGCAGAACCCCCACCACCCAACCCCCTAGATGTATGTGGAGTTATTGTGGGGTATCGCAAAATCTTAAGCTGAATTTTAATCCCAGTTGACCCCTGGCACACAAGCTAGCTCATCGCAGTTCTCAGGCTAGCGGGTGGCACTCAGGCCAGCGCGGCTTTCAGGATAGCAGGCCGCTCCCAGGCTAGCGGGTGGCACTCAGGCCAGCGAGGCTTTCAGGCTAGCAGGTCGCTCTCAGGCTAGCGCGCAAGCTCCAAGCTGACTATGCCACAGCCCACCTGCTCTTCATTTTTCAATTAGTAACAAATCTTCTTGCAATTGGAGACAAAATTAAAAAGTAAATATGCCAGATATCCATCTTGTTTACTCCAGGGCCCAGGAGCCTCAGAGGGGGCTATGTTACCCCCCAGCTTCCTCTATTTGCCCAGCATGCATCAATTGTAATAACATGACAGCACCATTTATTCCTCTGTTAAAGCCAAACATGCAATAGAGAATACAGCTGACAAATTAGGCTGCATCTCTGGGCTGGAATGGAGTTTGATTAACAGTGTTGTTATGATGTAACAATGATGCTGTTGTTACTTGAAGGTTGTGATATTTTTCTGAACTGAACTACCTCTTACTATGGCACACTACTCTAATAAAGGTCCATGGTAAAACTACTGTACAAGCTTGTATTTATGTGAGAATTATTTTCCTTATGTGCACCAGAAAGTGTAATATTTATGCATACTGTATTTTCTTAATTGGTGACTAAGCTTAATGCAGTATTGGTAAAAAGATATTAGCCAACTGCAATCTCCTTCACGTAATGGCTATTTAAAAGTTTCCTTTATATTCCATATTAGCGATGTGCATCTCCATCGTACACATCTAGATGCATTACCAACAATCAGATACATTAAAGATACATATGAAGAAACTACTAATGCGATTCAATATGGTTCACCCCTATGGTGATTCAGTGCGATTCCACACGATACTGTACAATTTAACACAATATGATTAAATGCAAAAGAATATGATGCTATGCAATTCTATTTGGCAAAAATACAGAAACAGTTTAGAGAGGGGGAATCAAATATATATAATCTAAATATAAAATTATTGGTGAAAAATTATTGGTCACATTTCTAAATAATACAGGATTAGGGCCTCTGCTAATAATTATATATTTATTTAATTACCAATGCAAAGATGTGAGAAATGATGCATCCCGTGTTCATCCCAAATTGAATGCGGTGCACACTTTGTTAATCAGGGCAGTCGCGTCGTGAACTTTCATGCTGGTGCACCGATGCGAATCAGTGAATCTTACCCTTCCGACTCCATATACCGCTACTCTACTGAATTCTCTCACTGAACAGCAAAGTATGAGCTAAAAATCCCATGAAAATGTAGATGTGCAGGCATGGAGGAGGCCTTGGGAAGCAAGGCGGCGGTTCCCACAGCTGGGCTCCCTGAGCAGGACTCACTGCTGTCTCATAGCTCCTGTGTGTCAGACAGTTTCAGCCCTTTATGCAGCTCTGTGTCTGGGCTCTTTGATGAGCTCCTTTAACATATGTAGATATCAGGCCTCCTATATATTCTCAGCATAACACTGGGTTCAGGGAGCACAGATGTGATCTGCCTGCTTTAATTTACTTTTTAAAAACTTTCCAGGAAGTGACACATCTTATGTCTTATTTTAGTCCATCCCTGTTTCTGGCATCGTTGACATGAATTCAATTCTGAGCCCATCTACCATGACGTAGCTACTGAAAATTAAAAATCCACTAGTCACAGTGACAATAAGTGTCCTCATTCTTTTTTAACAATTAAATCATTGGACAGAGTTGGAGTAAATCTGTAATCCACGCATTCTGATAAGGAAGCCTTCAAATGCAAAATTGAACATAAACACCTGCGATTTTGATGTGTCGGGTGTAACTCAATCATTTTTTTATTTTTCACATATGGTACATTAAACTTGACCCTAGGTTTCCCATTTTTTTTCTCCAAGTGATAATCTCCTCCATTTACAGTAAGATGGAGTCATCACTTTTTGATACTAGATACTTTTTTGATGTTTGAGTTTTTTGCCTTTCATGCTTTAAAATGTGTATTCATCTGTCACTTTCCTTGTTTGTACATAATTCTTGCATAATTAGTATTCTTCTAAACCCACTTCTGCATTTTCACTCCAGGCTTTCACATTATGTATGTGATACTGTTTGTAAAACATCATTCTTTCCAAATCCAGTGTGAGAGAGTGTGATATTTCAAGTCAAACCTCACAATTCCAGACCTATTTATATCTGGTGATTTGACATTCTATATTGACTTAAAGTCACCATTTAATTCTACAATAGCGACACGTTTCTCCCTTTTTTGGTATTATGAGAGGCTTCAGGATGAATTGTACAATAACGTGAAAGGAACTGTGAATTTGAATTTAACCGGTATTTACTCTTGAAAGACCATTTATTTATTTAGAAATACCAAATCCCGATATTAATGCATGCATGCAATTTGTACATATTTATTTAACCATTTTCCATTTCCTCCTTCCCTGAGAGAAGCATGGATGATCTTACTCAGACAGGCCATTTATTTTTATTTTCTGTCTTTGAAAGCTTTTTCTGTTCTGACCAGGGATCGTCAACCTGTCTGTTCACAGACAAACCTGTCCGTGGCAAAATGTTTTGACTGAGGAAAAAAAAACATTTATAAATACCATGTTTGTGGTAAAATTAGCATTTTGATCAAATTATCTGCCAGAATTCACCAGTGTGTTGACCCCTGCTTCCGATGGCACAGAAATAAATATTAATCAGAGATTATAACAACATGCTCAGTTATTATAAATTTATTAATACAAAGCAGATCTAGGCTAGAGTGTGTCTTAATAAAGAAGCCCTGTGTTAGTAATTAAAGAGAAATTCCTTGACTGGCAGCAAAATATACTAGTAAATCCCTCCTGTCCACTTCTGCATTTTCACTGCAGGCTTTCAGCATTATGCATGTGATACTGTTTGTAAAACACCATTCTCTCTCACAAGGAACTACCGGCGTATAAACGAGGTTTCCCTGGCTTGTTGAAAAATGGCCTATTGTCTGATAATATCACAAGCAAACTGATCACGTTTTGTTTTTTCGGAAATTAAGTACTGTGATAGTTTACTCCTTCTGTCAATAAAGTAAAGTTCATATATATGTAAAAAACTAATTTCTTCACATTAATATGAAGAACCAAGGAATAAATAAATTATATATAAATAATGTGTGTGTGTGTGTTTGTGTGTGTTATATTTCCTTTCTGAATTTCCCCTAAAAGGAAAAAAATGACAAAACATTTAGATTAAAGTAAATCATTTTGAGATTAAAGTCAAAGTAAACCTTTGAGTTTAAACTAGGAAGTTTTGGGGCAAAAGCTGAATTTTACGCATGGCTTCTGATAACACAGAGGTTCCCAAAATATGGGGTTGCGAGATGATTTGCAGAAAATAATCCCATATTCCATAAACCCAAAAATATCATATTTTAAACATAACTGCAACCAGTCAATTGAGATAAATCTACTAAGGGTTTTCCCCCAGTTGGCAAAATATACCGTCGGGACTCAGTAGCTTGCACTGTCATAAAGGTTGGAGACCATTAATATAACCTAGTGGCGGTCGTGAGTGTCTGGCACTGTTATTTTGGGGCTGTGGGCTAAAATGTCTGGGAACCCAGGTCCTAGCAGACATGAGCCTCCGTTTTGGTTAGAATGAACCCAGAAAGCAGCTGAATTTTAGGCATCTGTATGATGTTGTCATTTAAGACAATTCACCTCTTACAGATATTTCACCGCCACTGACAGTTCCCTACAATTTAACTTTAAACTTTTTCATGAAAGTTTATTTCAACTTTAGTCTAGAAATGTTTTTTTTTTTTTGTCTTTTTATGTAGCCCTAATACCCTTGCATATATATCAGTTGCCCTCAGCATTAAAATCAATTTACAAAAAGCTAATGTGCAGTAGGTGCAATATTTGTAATGTGCCTAAATTTTATATAGGTATAATTTTATATACAAACAAAACGTGACTGTGAAGAGGAACAGTCCAAGGTCAGGCTTTCAGTGAAACCCTGAAATATATAAATATGTGAGCATTTATTTTTGATGTCCCTATAAGGAAATTTCTGAGCAATACCGATAGCGAATTATTTTGAAACCTGCTCCCAGAATACTATATTTTATAACTGTATACGTCTTACATATTTATAGCCTTAACTGCTTTCAGTTACCATTACACATTTCAAATGGCAATTTATGTTACTTAAATCAATAACAAAACAAAAAAATCTGCATGGGATTACTGTAATGTTTATACAGTAAATACTCCTAACACAAGGAACAGAAATAAACTCAGAGGAATACTGTATTTGCTCGCAGGTATACATTTCACGCATTCTGTTACTTACAGATGTGTTATTAATTGGTGAAAGCCAGTGTCAACTACAGAAAAGGGCTGGTCATCAATTGTGATAAATTCCACAGCCTTCCAAGTAATATCTTTTGATTACATGCTGTCTGACTTGAATTTTCTTTTGCTGTTGATGGACTAGGGTTATTTGGCAGTCGTGCAGCCATCTGTACTGGAACAGATTGCCCGATTGTTGTTGAATTGGCCAATACTGATAGTTGGCTGATACAATCGCTGCATCTCTAGCATTTTTATATATATAAATTCTCCACTAAAGATGAGGTACCCTCTCATCACCACAAAATTGTCCTAAATCAAGCAGAAAAGGTGACAGGGACAATACTTCCTTTCCCAAGGCCTGGGTGAAGTTGACGGCAGTATTTGGCAGGAAGATCTGGCTGGCCAATGAAATGCACATGACCATGCACTGTTGTGCATTGTGAGTCGTGCCAGTCACATCCCTTCCATGTTATTACAGGCCAGTCTGAGTCTGGACTGACTGACATTTCGGTTTATAAAATAAGATGGATATCTTGATGGGAGTGGTTAGTCACTTATGGGTTATATCTATATTTTAATTAAATAGGGTATCATTTTAATGCTGAAACCATATAACATACCCTATATTTTCTTTGCAGTCACACACTAGAGATATCCTTTTTTGAACAACTATAAACACAAAATCAATCAAAATCAAAAACACAAAAATTAGTGATGTAAAACTCCAGTGTAATGAAGCACTTCTGTACCTGTGAAAAATATAAAGGTCGTGGTTGTTCCTGCCTGGGTCTGGTTCCTCCTCAGTGATCCTGATCACAGTGATGGGAAGCTTGTGGATATATTACTTCAGCCCAAGCCGCAAACGGTCAGTTGGTGGCCTAATTAATCTGAATGAAGCTCATAAAAGCCACTGTCGGCAACATGGAGTGAGGAATGCAAAGCCCGCTGACTGAACCACTAAACTCAGCCTGGTATCTCTTCGTTTCCCGTCCCCAAACAATCAGCGTCTTTCAAGAAGCAATGAAATCTGAATACAACTTATGATATGAGTATGGTAGGTCATAGCTGACCCTTTCCGAGTTTTTCTATGTCTACTGGATGCAGGACTTTGACCCTTTTTCTTTTTTTCCTTAGGGGTGGAGTTGTTTTGGGAAACTCTATCACTTATCCGTTATCCATTATCTTTATCAAGTAATTATCCACATTCTCACTTCTGTGTTTGACCCCGTGGCCTTTGGGTCAGGAAGGCCTAGTCCAGCTGAATCCGCTGAGTGGCCCCCTCACCTGCCGGCTCCCCTGTGGGGGGTGGGAGAGGGTGGAGGTATTTCAGGCCTGTTCTCCACTGACCTTTCAGAGGAAAAGTGTGCCATTCCTGCTTCCTCACCGAACAGGCCTCCATTCTCCCCCTCTTTGTCAGAGGGGAACCTGACCTTTCAGTTCACAAATAACCTTTCAGGCGTGAACGTGTCGCACACTCTTGCTGGGGTTACAGGATTCCGGATGGAAACGCACGCGCATGCCGGTGCGCCTTGCCGCTTTTCCGGAGCCCGCTGGTGGATCGGCACACCGTACCCATGGCCTACGCCCTGTGCCTCATGCCTTCATGCTGTGCAACAGATACTGCTGTCATGCTAATTTAAAGCAAAAGTCACAAATCTGCTGTCAAAAGAGGATTATAAAAGGTGCCATTTCCTGGGTATTGAAAATTTCTCTTTTTCATCCATCTTCCAACCTTTTATCCTGGAGCTTATCTCAGGCAGTATATGGCACAAGGCTGTGGACACGCTGCATGGGATGCCAGTCCATCAAAGGGCACAAACACACACAATGTCTTTGGACTTCAGGAGACAAATCACGCAAACACAGGGGGGAATAAGCTTCAGACATCCCGGGCAGGGGTAGGACATGGACCCCCATTCGTGAAGGTATAAGGCAACAGCACCACCCACTGCGCCATTATTATTATTATTATTATTATTATTATTATCCATCCATTTTCTGTAACCGCTTGCCCTGTAATAATTATTATTATCATTGTTATTATTATTGTTTTGTTATTATTATTGTTGTTGTTGTTGCTGTTGTTGTTATTGTTGTTCCTTATCAGAGAACAATTCACATGAATTGTTTGAAGTGAACCAACTGAATTCTCAGTAAGACAACTACTACTGACACAACCATAGCTATCATTTGGAAAAAAGGCCATGGTTACTGCTAGAATATTCTTTTTGGTGGACAACCAAAGACTGCAAAGATCTGATAAAAGCAAGAAATTTGTAGCGCATGCCTTTGAAGATGAAGAGCAAAAACCACAAATAATAATAATAATAAATTCCTGTATATTTCACTTTTTTGTACAAGTGCAGAAAGAAACTTCAATTGCCCATTCACATATTTTTTTGACATCTGGCCATTTTTATTTGAATCTTTCACTTACAGGAATCTCTTTTTTCCATAATTTCCTTGGCTTCAATTTAATTTGCAATTCCCCCAAAAAGTCGGCTTGTGCCATGTTCTCTGCCAGTAACCAGCTATACATTGACCTCTGACCTTTGACCTCTGGACGAGACATGTGCGGCTAATGCCAGGCCGTGTCTAATGCAGGCAGCCATGCAGACGGTAGGCTGGGAACAATCCCTTTTGATCCTCGTGTCACCGTAGAAACAAATCTATTTCCAGATGCAGCGATCCAGTTCACTGACAAATTAAATGGCTGTCAATAAATACTGCTGTCGTCAGGCCCGTTACGGTTATTACACACTGCGTCGCGTGGCTCTGCTGGCCTCGTAATTGGTGCTTACTCTCAAAGGACCCGGTCATTTGGCTGCTGTGGGAAAGGAGCACTGCGCGAAATGCACGTTTATAATTTGCGCTGTACCAAAGCGGAGCAGGCCGCCGCGGCTGCAGACATCCCCAGGCCTTTCCTGAACAGGAAACCCTCCCACGGCCACTGGCGCGGCTCTCCCCTTCCTCTGACCGGCACAATGTCCGCCGGACCGGCCGGCACGTCCAGACGAAGCCACGTTCCTGCCCTCGCTTGGCTCATAAAAATCTTTTGTCAGATGCGGAAATGACTGAACCAATAAATCTGAGCTTGTTGGACAAAACAAAACAGAATTACGCGGGCCTTAACTGCAGACAGGTCTCCTGGCTTCAGTGGGAGTGGGAATGCAAGCTTGGCCCTGAATGAGCCTCTGCTTCTCTGTCGGAGAATGGTACTTACACAGTTCCAACATGCAGCTTCACCGATTCATTTCCACTGATATCAATGGACATGAGCCCAGGCTTCTAAAACAGCGGTGACACACGAAAAACACTTCCTGCGGACCTTTTTTCTACAACGATGTGAGAAGGACATCTGGTAACAAAAACAGTGAGATGCAGGCGTGCTCACCGATGTGCAATAACAGCCCTTTAAGTTTGTTATCAGCAGATTGGATCAACAAAGCCCAGAATGCCACAGTTGAAATTGGTAAAATATGTTAGCCAAGAAATGAAAGGGAAACAGGAAATGC
This sequence comes from Mormyrops attenuatus, assembly GCA_026777985.1. Taxonomy (NCBI): domain Eukaryota; kingdom Metazoa; phylum Chordata; class Actinopteri; order Osteoglossiformes; family Mormyridae; genus Mormyrops; species Mormyrops attenuatus. The sequence goes on from JAODKC010000082.1 coordinate 8,898,954, forward strand.
AAAATGACCTTTGAACTTTCAGCCCGTTAGACAGCAGAAATATACATTGATCTTTGAATAGGGAGAGGGTATGCCAGTCAGGGTGAGAAGGGCAAGCAGAGAGGCAGAGTCACTGCGGGCTGGGATTAAGGGGGCAGGGCATCACCTTTGATTTTAATTAAGTCCTCCTCCCCCCTCCCAACAATATTGCCCTTCTGGGAGGGAATGGGGGAGTGAATGTTATCTGGTGCTAACTCAGTTAACTGATAGCCTGGGGAGGGACAGAAAGATGCATGGGTGCCCCTGGGGATGTGACAGGGAGGATGAGGCATTCCTGAGAAACTCTCAGACAGACCCCCACCCCCGGGAGTAATGGGACATGCTGTTAGTGGGGGGAGGCAGAAGAGGCCTCTTTCCCACTGTTGCAACCCCCGCATGCAGCCATCTTCATGCAGCAACTGTCTGCCCCTCACCCACAAATCTTTGTCATTAAAATGCGTCTCTATAAAACCTGTTGTTCTGGTCAAGGTTTCCTTGCGTTTTTTGACTTATCCAAACATTTGGGCCTTTTGCGCTACCAGTATGTGCATAACTTATCGAAGGCAGGAACCACAGCTTGGATGAACACTCGTAAATGGTTGACCACTGACAGGAGATGATTAATCAGACTTAGCATGTGTTTTCCGAGTCACCGTGATTGAATATTCTGTCCCGGAGACGCTCAGCCATGGAAGGGCTGCATACCTGAGCCGTTGCCTCTGAGGGTGAGTGATAGCATCTGACAGACATTGATGGAGGAAATGGTCCCTGGGGCCGGAGTCAAGTAAGAGGAAAGGTAATAGGAATCCTTCACTTAAAGCTCACGACTTTCCTGAAAACAAAGTGTCATTTATGGAAATACTTTCACAGTGTGAGTCATGTATGAGCACAGCTTCTCTGTTAGTAAATGCCTTACCTTGGGACTCCCATATGTCACATCTACCATGACAGTAAACAGCAAGGTTTACTTTTATATTACTTTCCAACCATCAATCGGCCCATCCATCCATCTATCCATCCATCTATCCATCCATCCGTCCGTCCCTCCGTCCATCCATCCATCCGTCCATCATTCGTCCGTCCATCTATCCATCCATCCATCCATCTATCTATCCATTTTCTATACCTGCTTGTCATATACAGGGTCACGG
>JAODKC010000082.1:8900222-8910351 GCA_026777985.1 Mormyrops attenuatus
CCCCCCCCCCCCCCCTCCCACCCCCCCCCCCCCGTGCCCCCCGCCGCCCCCCGGCCGCGCGGCGCGGCCGGGGGGCGGGCCGCGCGGCCCCCCCCCCCCCCCCCCCTGGAGCCTATCCCAGAAGCTATGGATACAAGGCAGGGAATATCCCAGGATGGGGGGCAACCCCATCTACAGTATTTGCACAATGTTCACACGATGTTACCGCAGCACAATAGCATTGTTACAGAATCACAGAAATGCTGCAAGACGTTTTAAATAAATTTTATTGTCAGAAAACCTGCTCTGGAGAAATAGACCGTCTGAATGAAAACGGCAGGCCAGTCTATCCCAAATGTTCAAAGCAGGTGCAGCAGCCAGTAAGATGGGAGATGGAGAGATGGTTAATGTTCCACATTACTGCTGGGTTCTAAGGGCTTTGGCCCCAGTACACAGAGCCAAACCCTGTATACCGTATACAAAGCTACTCCTAGACAGTCTTTAGCCAGATTTAACGCCAATGTTCTGTGTAACCACTGTGCCTGTTATGCACCCCTATCTTTAGTACATTTATTCCAAGTACATTCATAGTCAAGAACGTTGTTTTCTTACTTTTTTTCATAAATATAATTACATTCCTCTCTTTGCGGTCATCTTGAGACAGCATGGTCACATGGTCACATGGTAAAAACCTGAATTTTCTGTTTAACCTAGCAATTATATTCATCATGAATTGCAGTCAGATACTCACCAGCAATGGGATCATCATCGATAAATGAAAACGCTGATTATAAATACTGTATCGCCTTTCTGGAATAACAGACAATAATAGAATGATATATAAGCTTGATCATGCTTAAAGCCCCCATAGACCTCCAAGTGTGCTAGTGAAGAATGTTTGTTGCTTGACGTGCTTTTTCAAATTGTAAGTCGTGGGTTAACTGACAGCCATGATTGGCTTTAGAACTGATGCCTGTCACATATTGACATCTTGTCTTTCAGTGACTCATGGTGGAAATCCCCCATGTAGAGTAATGTGAGAGAAAAGCACAGAGAATGAATAGATAAGTACACATGTCACCATCACTGCCAAGCATAATACAGACACCAAGTGAAAGAGACACTAATGCACTTGACTGAAGCAACCGTACACGATCTGGTTTGTGCCGCGAGGCCTATCGTTCGTTATTAGGGTTTTTTTTTTCTTTTCCTTTTACGTCTGCCAACCACAAATGACGTAACGCAGAAAAATGAATGCTGTCTTGCCAGTCATTCCACGTCCTTGTCTAACTGGTCTGAGATTTGGATCAAAGTTCATGCTGTCTGATTCTCCCAGAAATCACTGGGCTTACCGGCTTTCTCGGTCCACCAATGACACGGCTAGCTTAATGTTTGGCGGAAGCACATTTATACTGTGCATTAAAAATAGTATCAAAAGCGTCCTGCTAAAAATCGCAGCTCCGTGTGAGCCATCTGGCCGCAGAATGTCTCACTAGGTGGGAGGCCACTGGCCTCGGCGCCCAGTGGAGGCACGAGGGGGGCGATGGGGTGGATTAGCTGGGTCTGTGGAATGCAGTGGTCAGTCAGCCCTCCTTCGGTACATTTGCTGACCCATGGGTCACGAAGCCCTGTGTGCCCTGCCGGCCCGGTTCGTCTTGAGTGACGTACACATTTCAAATCACTAAAATCCATATGCAGCTCCGTGTGTAACTCCTGCAGGTCTGTTTTTCGATGGTGTACATTAACATTTCACCATTTCTAATGATATGGCCATATTTTAGGTTGTTAATGTGTTAATGTGTTTTGAGTGGATAGAAAGCAAAAACGAAGCCATTTTTTTAATGCAGTTGCAGCTGAGTGTTGGGCTGTTGTGTTGGGGAGGGGGTGTTACTCTCTGGGTTTCAGTGCATGGTTAGCCATACCTCAGAGTCTTCAGAGCGTGTTACCTGGGACCTCCGCATTTCAGGGGAGAAGAAAGGCCCACTGCAACATCAGATGTCTGTGTGAGACTTCATTTTAACACCTACCGCTACACGCATTCACTTATAAGGATCGCTGAGAGTATATGTATGCTGAGCCATTGCTGCAGCTGCCTCTATGAGAATGCGTCGATGCAGATTCTTGTCTTTCCGTATTTTTATAATGCAGCCAAACACTTAGGTGCAGGTAAACTTACCTGTGCAATGACTTTGTGCTGAGTGCTTTGTGATGATTCTGCAGATTATTTTCTCAGGGCTCATGTCCCGACACTAAGCCTCCTGGAGGGGGGATTTACTGGAAGTGAGCGGGGCACAGCTGTTCGAACACGCGGCTTTGAGCGCAAAGCAGATTCCTCCTCATAATTCCGCCTGTTGCTGTTATTACTCAACTTTGCCACATGTGTTACCAATTGAGTCTTTCTGTGGAAGCTCTTTGAAATATTTAGGGGTGAATGGAAATGCTCTGAAGCTGCAGAGGATACGGGGTCTTTCCCACGTGTGCGGGCCAGGACACTCTTGGAGGCTGGGAATCTGAGTTCGTCCAACAGTTCCATAAGGAGGTTTCCTATTGGTCACCTTGGAGACCAATCAGCAACCAGCATTCTGTATAAGAGAAACCAGATTGCCTGATGCATCGAATCTCTCTCATTTACCAATCCATATGATCCCTTGCATACACATATATGCACAATCCACTCTTCGTCCAGCTACAGCTGGATGGATAATTAAGGTTTTCTTTTGCCCATACCACTTCAGATGTACACTCGCTGACTAGCTATTCACTTCATTTCACCCTAAATGCAAGTAGTTCATGGGTGGTATGTGGCTCAGTGGGTTTGGGCTCTGTACCCATGATGAGAAGCTTGTCGGTTCAAATCTTGTGGTTGGCAGAGTAATTTCAACACTGGGCCCTTGAGCAAGCTGCTTAACCCCCAGTTGCTCAAGGAACTGTTTAAACTTTGTGATTTGTATGTTGCTTTGGATAGAAACATCTTCTACATATAGGTACAGTATTGTTATTGTCATGAGTAACTGTAAATGGTGCATCAGTCAGAATGGTGAACAAATCGATGTTGCATAGGGATGCGAGAATGGAATTGGCACTTTACAGTATTTGGGTTTATTTGGATTTAACACTCTCATCATGAAAACACTGAACTTTAACATGCATTATACGCAGCAGAGGGACAGTACTAATCCAAACGCTCTCCGGAGATCTTAAGAGAAAAACGTTTTTATTAGGCAGCTGTTCACCTGCAAGTATATGGAACTGAAACTAGAAAAAGTTCTCATTTGCAACAGATTTCCTCTTTAGATGACGAACATGTTATACCTGAAGTTAGACAGGTCAGCAAAGTCAACAAAATGAGGTAGTGGGCTCTGCAATGCTACATCGCACAAAATAATGTGTCACACGCTTCGCTTAGGTGTGGTGTCTCCACGCCTGCTGACTGACACAAAAAATCAGCACAGAATTATTTCTCTATGCAATAAAAGGGTCTTTGTTTGAAATCCTTTGGCACCAAGATGAAAGTGTATAAGGAAATATTAAAATGAATCTGGCCTTTAATGGCCGGTGTTTTCATTTCCCTCTGAATTCACACCTTGTTTTTATGTTTCTGCCATCCAGTCTGTTATCATTTCTTCTTCCAATATAATACAATATATTAAAAACAAAAATATAGGGACTGGCCTTTTTTGCTGATTAACCCAGGGTAAGTAGGCTATGTGTGCAAACACAGTCCAAGTGCCACATCAGATATATTTTTAAAATTAAATTCAAATCAGTAATACACAAAGATGCGGAATGCAAGAATGTGGAGAGTATTGTCCTTTATGATTCTTGCATAAAACTATGCGTTTATTTTCACCATTGATTCACGTGATAGTCCCAGAGGTATCTCTGACTGCTGACCCAGAACATTAATTCTGCCAATTTCCCTTTAAATATTAAGCCTCGTGGTGACACGTGTGACAGTGAGTTGGGTTCTTCTGCTTTATATTACAGCTTCAAAAGCACATGATCGCCAGTTTCCAAATAAAAACCAAGTTTGCACACAGATTCATGCTACGCATATTTAGTTATGCATGACTGGTCATGAAAAAAGGCAATAATGCCCTATTCCTCTCAGGACATGTGATTCCTACAGTAAGTCCCGATGGAGAAGGAGGCTGAGGTACCGTGAGAATGAGCCTGGCCTGTAAATTTTCCCAGTAGTTGCCCCAGGCAAAGGAAGCTGTCATTCTTATAGTTAAACTGGCTAACAATTAGCCCAGCTAACAAGCAGAGGTGTTCATGGGAGACTGAGTGGTTAATGAGCATTGCAGGTTGAAGCCCCACTTTGTCACTTGCAGATTCTCTCTGCAGGTATACACCTGATATCTTGAAACACAGCAGTGCTTCTTATGAGGGGAAAAAATGTCATCAGCATGTGCTTTGGTCAGGCGTTAATGTCAGCCATTTTGGGAGCAAAGGTCAAAGGTCAGGGTCTAGTCTTCATTATTCAGTTATTCGCTAAAAGGGACGGACTTCAGCTTTGCCCGGGCAATATGTGGACTCATTTGTAGATTAACCTTGATTTTAACCCCAAAATTACAGATAAGCCTACAAAGTGTCCTCAACAGGGTTAATAACTAACAAAGGGCATGTGGAATCTACGTGAAAAATTACCATAAAAATAGGAAAATTACCATAAAAATAGGAAAATTACCATAACATACTCCATTGGTTCTAAAAGTAATGTTTTTTTCCTAGCTTATATGCATATTTATGTACATATGCAAACATTTATATACATTTCGTACTTCTTTATTTTGTGAATATTTATCCCAAATGAAATTTTCATATCTGAACAGCTTTCCAATCTTTTCAATATCGGCTGATGTGCGTTAAAGAATGCTTAGACTTCCGGAAGTTAGGCGATTGGTCAATTAGGCTGTGGCAGTTTAAACCGGTGATATAGTACGATAATAAAACAACGATATGCTGAATTAAAATCAGATGTGTGCATAAGTGGTTGAAAGAAGGACCTGGTTTCTGGGACCAGGGTTCGAGTCTCTGCTCTGGCTCTCCCTGTATGCATGTTCTCCCCGTGTCATTGGGGGGGGATCCTCCAGGTCCTCCGGTTTCCCCCCACAGTCCATAAACATACTGAGGTTAATTGAAGTTGCAAAACTGTCTGTAGGTGTGAATGGTGTGTGTACGTGTGGCCTATAATGGGCGCCCAGTCCTGGGTTGTATCCTGCCATGTGCCAGTAGCTTCCAGGATAGGCTCCAGACCCCTGCCACCCTGCACAGGGCAATCAAGTATAGAAAATGGATAGATGGTTGACTTTGAATATGTATCTATTTACCCAGGTTTGGTCAGGTTTACTGGGGGAGAGAATGAACGTAACACATCTCATGTTGAAAGACATTGCAATAGAATGCGGGGGCCTGCGCACTTGCAGGCATGTGCGGGGGGCAGGGAGGGTTTCAGAGCCTCCTGTGCGAGCAGGAAGGCAGGCATTTGTGATCTTTTGCCCGTTGATAGGGAGCGTCGCTGGCAAGGCTGGGGGGTGAGGTGAGCATTTCACACACCTCCCACACTGGCCCCATTGTGTTTGCAGTGTGGGCCAACTCCTCAGAGCATCTCGTGACCGAGACTCGCCAACGCGCGAGCAATTACCCCGTCATTAGCGCGCCACAATGGCACAATCTGTCTTCTCATTCAGGAACCTCACATGTTCTTCATTTGGCAGCTAATGGCCATTAATTATGTTCGCTCGCCTGCATGTCTCAGAATCTGTCAGTGTGACTACAGGCATGTTCTGTGCATCTGTGTGGTCAGACAGGAAATGCCGTGGAAGTCAAGTGTGGGTACTGGAACGTCAATGGAACAAATGGGACACTCACTGTGTCTGCGGTGGTGGGGGGTCAGACCCGAGATCCTATCAGTGTCTTAAACCGTACGCTGAATCCAATTTATCCTACCTGTTCAGGTAATCTGCACTGTTGAAGGAAGCTACAATCTAGAATTAATATAGACCAGGATACACATTTATAAAATGCATGGCAACAATACTGTGCAGAAGTCTTAGCTAGTTAAAGAAAATAATATTTAAATGATCTTCCTGTTGGTAAAACTGTATATTATGTCTTTAAAAGTAGCTTAGCCATTTCAAAACCTTTCCTACCTAACGTGACCCCAGTATTTGCGGCAACCATCCAAAACACTAATGTATTTTTTCACTTCCGTAAAATAAAAAGTGGTGAAATGTCACAAATACCTGGAATGGCTGGGGTGCCCCTGAGGAGAAGTTTGGGAACTGCCATCCAACTAGGATATCTGTAACTTTTGGAGCACCGAAGAAATCCCTGTTAGCTACTGTGTCATTCTTAATTTGCATCTGCTCTAAGGTTAAAATATATTATTGTTCTGAGCAAATGTACACTTACTACCCAGATAAATAGCTTTAAACATTTTCTTATACTGCACATTTTTACTGCATGTGTACGTTTATAAGCAGCTGCACGTGTACTCGCTGCATATCCATCTGCAGAAATTGGTATGACATTCATAAAATTTACACTTGTGGATGAAACAAGAGACTATACTTCAAGTCATCTAAAGCAAAGCAAGCGAAATGTCCGAATGTACGTTTGCGCTAAAAGATTTGTTATAAGAGGGATTTTACCAAAGCTAAACATGCCCATATAACGAGGTTAGCCGTTTGCTTGGCTCTTGCAAATAAGGCAAAATTGGAGCGCAAAACCTTCCGACTCCGCAGAAATCCAGTATATAAAATAGTCTGATATAGTTGGTTTCCACCACAGTCTGTGTGGGAGTTTGGTATAGCCACAACAACCCATTAAAACAAATTTCTGAGGATATTTCAGCGCATTTCCTCTTTCAGTGCCACCTGATAAATAGAGTTAGACTAGTCTATTTATACAATGGACACGGCTGATGATATATATTAATCACAACCCTTCTTCTTCCCTGTAATATACAACAGCAGAAGGTTTACCTTGAGAAAATACTTAAAGTAATTTACAAGAAAAGATGGGATTTGTGTATGCAATACTGACAAAATCATGCTAATGTACAAGTATGGTGATTGGTGATGATTTCACATAATTTAAATATTTTCTTTGTAACCTAAATACAAGGACTCTGCTGCAACAGTCAAGCCATTCATTCTCATTTTCAGAGCATTGCCTCATTGGTTTGAGACTAAACTACGCTGATCGTGTGCTCGTGTGTCACTGGGACACAGAGCGGCGGCCACAGCGCTTCTCACCTGGAGGTCAGCTGCTGAGCCCCAGAGGACCATGGGAAGGCAAACACTTTCTGTTAAAGCGATCACTTGTACGAAAAGAAAATGGTGAAGCCCCACCACCCCCACCCTGCCCCCCCGCCCCCCCAAGCAGTCAGCGGAATGGCACTTTAAAACTTATTGTCAAACATACTTTTGTGTTACTGTGCCCCTTCACTTTCCCCAATAGTCCGTTCTGCCCTTTCCTTGTCAAATGCTTGTTTTCGCTCCAGGGATACCTTCTTACGGAGCATGTTTTGTCTACAAACCTCTTGCTAATAGACTACGATAATCAATACCACCTAAGCTTGCTAGCAGTGTGAAGTGTCCTTTCTAAATGGTGTTCCTCTCTCCTGATGACTGAACCCTCTTGGTTTAATTCAGTTAATTCTCTCAGTTTAACAGAGATAACCCTACCAGTGTAACTAAGCTAAAATGATTTGATGTTGAAGTACTCTTAGATGAAGTAATCCTTTCACTATACACTCTCAGAAAAAAAAAATGTACCTTTGCTTGTTACTGGGGCTGTACCCTTGTAATTGTACCTTTTAAGGTACAGAAATTGACTCTGAGAAACACCCCAAAGGTACCAACAGCATTAATGTTATCTATACAGGAATGATTTCGTCCCAAGCTTTTTGATCCATATAAGCGGAATACACTATAACCGTGTGGCCACTGTATCACTATAAGCGGGATCCACCGTATGTATTTACTATGTATGTACTTACTTTTCATCTCAATCATATATGTTAGGATTCTCAATTCTCAGCTGGAAAGGTCTTTACAGAAGAACAAACCTTGACTGTCACACCATTGGCTGGCATCACATACTCACCGCATTGTGACACAGCAGCTGCGTTGGGCTGTACGTATGCCTGTGTTATGGTCATGTAGGCTCCACGTTTTGGTTGTGCTGTATGACACTGGCTCTACATCTGGCCATGTGTCTTATGTGCAAATGTGATGTACACATTTGGACAAACGTGTACAGATTATTTGTGAACTCTGGTGACAGCTGAGCACAGAATGACTTCCAGAAACTTCACTCACACATGCACAAAAAAAATTTGTAACGTGGCCAATTTTTAATATTTAATTGTATGTGACACATATTGCAGACATATATGTCAAATACATGTTTAAATATCCTACAGTGGAAACTGCTTACAGTAAACGATCACATCTGGGTAATGCTCACTACCTGGGTAAAGCACACTATATAATGTTCTGATCATTATATATTTTTTTCTTTTTATGCCTCAGGCAGATTACCATCTAATTGACATTTGTATATTTATTACATGAATATAAGGTACAGCTGTTTCAAACACTTCTCAAATTACAGTACTGTACAAATTAAATTACTGAATTGTGTAAAATTGAAATACGCTATAATACAGTACTGTACTGTACATAAAATAGTTAATTGTAGTTTCGCCACGGCATCTCGGTGGCTCATTTATCGCACTACTTGAGTACTATAAGCAAATTATTTAAACAGTATTTGTACAGGAATAATCGGTCTCAAGCTTTTTGATCTGTATAAGGGGTTGATCAGTGTAACTGTGATAATTATAAACGATTTCCACTGTATTTGTTTTGTAGAGAGTGGGGAATCGTTTTCTTTGTTGTAACGATTGTGCGTACAGTTTCCCCTCAGGAACTGATGAAGCAGTAGCATCCAAATTTGTACGTATTAAAACGTAGAAACTGTATGTATCAACACGTTAATTTTCGACGTCTTTCGACAAATTTGATGTGTTGATTCAGAGGGTTTTGACCCCAATGGCGTTTTATATAACTGTGACTGATCCATTTCGTAGTGTTTGTTTTTTTTATAGGCGCGAATAAAGCATATACCCAGGTGTACTTATATTGGTGATTGAACCTGAAGCGTTAGTTATATCTAAGATTAAATAACTAAACATATTTAATTTTAGATATAAATAAAGCTTCAGTTTCATTTTCTCTCGCTTATCCATAATTTGCGCTGAAGTTTGTTGTTGCGGTCTCTCCCTGCTAGTATAAGCAAAATCCGTGTACTCTGCATTATGGTGTGTCATGTTGGTGTTTGACCACATTACTTGGGTTAAGTGGCATGCTGTCCCGTCCTCTTCTTGACACTTTAGCAGAACAGACCTTGCACAAAATGCCGCAGCTTTGAGTTTTAACGTAATGTTGCAATTACGTGGTATCGGTCCGAAGAGCTGAAACCTTAAGGTTTGTCACAATTGCAGAAAGATGACAGTGGAAATGCAAAAATAAATCAAAACCTTACAGTTCTTTTATGTACAGCATGTAACCAAATTGCCCATAGGTATGCATGTGTGAGTGAATGGAGTGTGAGTGAGCCCTGCGATGGGTTGGCGGCCCATCCTGAGTTGTTCTCTGTCTAGTGCCCATAGCCTCCGGGATAGACTCCAGACCCCCCACAACCCTGAATAGGACAAGCGGTTTCAGAACATGGATGCAAGGATGGATGTTAAATCCTTACTTCACTGTTCATGTTCCACATCACCTATGGAAGTTTCTCCTTTGAGCTGCATTATCTTATAGCACCACCAATGGAGTTGCGAAGTCACCACAGTAAGTATCCTTGAAAGTCTCTTTACATTTTTACCTTCAGGATGTTAATTCCTCCCTCCTACCGCAACGAACAGCAGGGGCTGGATATAAGAGCCTCATAGTACTCTGGAACTTTCTGAGGGGCTGATGGAAAGCCTACCAAGGGCCCTCTGTCTGGGGGCGCCCCCCCCCCCCCCCCCCCCCCCCCCCCCCCCCCCCCCCCCCCCGCCCCCGCCCCCCCCCCCCCCCCCCCCCCCCCCCCCCCCCCCCCCCCCCCCCCCCCCCCCCCCCCCCCCCCCCCCCCC
>JAODKC010000082.1:8910451-8921027 GCA_026777985.1 Mormyrops attenuatus
TCTGGCGCCCCCCCCCCCCCCCCCAGGAAGCTCGGCAGGAAGCCACAAGCTAGGGAGGCCCCCGTGCATCCGTCACTCCCAGGGCCTTTGCAAGGACAAGGGGCCAGGATTCTTCCTCCTCCCCTCATGGGTGATCCCATGATAAGGTGGATTTAGAGCCCCGGTGCAATCTGGGAGGTGCCATCAAGGACTCTCACTGGTCCATCCTTCTGTGGAAAAAGCTAACTGAAATATGAGCATTGAGCCCTTCTACAACAACAGAATCCTGAGCCTGGATTTAGTGCGATTGCCCGTCTGGATTGCCCTTCAAAATCAAATCAATAAATGAGCTTGATTTTTTCAAACAAGAGTGAGTGGAACTAGAGCAATCATTTCTATATCTTTAATGGGATGAGAATGTTTGACCTTTGTGTTAGTTTTGTCTTTCATTGCAAAAGAAAAATGGAACCTTCCTGATATATAGCGGTGAATCAGGCGACCGCCCTCATGGGTTAATTCAGCAGCAGTTGAATGCCGTTCCCTCTAAGCACCCCTCAAGCCTACCTCTGACCAGGCACTGATCAGGTTACAAATCAACAAGCTCTGGAACCAGGGAGGAAATGAGTTTATATCGAGAAATGAGCAAAGGATTTGCTTTAGTATGGAATCTTTGAAGATAAAAGTCAAGTCCGGGAGCAGGTTAGTCGCAAGGAGTAATTGCGTGCCAGATTTCAGTTGTCTGAGAGGTCATCAGGAAACAACAGAGGGAAAAGAAAAAGCACAGAGAATACTGCAATATTGGCCTCAGTTTGGTAGCATAACATCTCAACACCTACACGAACTACTGAGTGAATCGAACCTGTGTTAAAAAAGGACCTATTAAAACATTCTGAATTGATACCAGATGAAAAGACCAGTTATTTTTATACTCTATGCTTTGCCTGTGTTTATTGGACCACATTTTGTTGATTTATTACCCATTAATATACTTCTATATTGTATTACATACTTTTGTATTAAGTCAGTGCTTGTACAATCAACATATCCTGTGTGAAATAGAACCTTGTAAGTTCAATGTAAATATATATAATGAAATGGCATCACTTTTTCAACAAACACCTTTTTGTGGTTAGCTTTCTATGAACATTCTATAATGAGCTTGTTTAATACATCTGAAGATGCCACTCATGCAATCTATTGAAGGACTAGGGCCTTGGACATTTAATGAAGAAGATAGTTACCCACGGCTATTTCCTCTGAACTGCAGCTTCATGGGATGTGCATTTTTAATGCACACCTGGCAGTCCAGCAGCTGCAGAAGCATCCCGTCTAACTCCACACCTGGGGCTCTGGTATAGAATACAGTGCTGTGGGGATGTTGTCTGTGACAATGAATGGATGATGTCAGCATTTTTGTTGAGCCGGGAGTAAAATTATGTGCCCTATAAAATTATTTCTGCCTCTGAAGGTCTATGGTTATGTCCCTCTAGATATATATATTTTTTCTCACTGTCCTCCGACCTTTGTAATTGGTTCTTTGTATGTTCGCTAGCTTTCTCGTACCTGTAGCTATTGAGGCTGTACATCTCTATTGTCATACATGATGGGTCTTCTGATTTACCAGTGGCTTCACAAGCCCCTCCCTATCCCCTACCTGGGCCTTGGTTAATGAACTTCCCAAAAGCACCCTGGGGGGGCATTAGTAGTCTCCACAAGCTGTCTCTGTAGACAATGGGTTGAATCGTGGCCATCAAGCTGTGTTCACAAACACTAACCCAGGTAGCACCTCAGTTTGTGGGTGTAGCCCAAACAACAGCAACAAAAAAAACAAAACACATAATTAATGTTCTATATAATTTTAAAGGAGGATAGCATATTTATATAAAGGGTTCTTGTCATTGGGTGATAAGTTACAGGAAGACTGTGCTATCAGCTCCGTTTGGCGGAGGTTTGTCTTAGCTGGAGAAAAATATATGGATGTCAAATGAGTCCCTTGTGGTTGTCAGATGCTATCCTTCTTTACCATGACAACTTCAGTGAAAATTGAAAAAAGGTGCAAGATTGAAGAATACAATCTTAAATACATCTGATTCTCTGCATGCAGCGGTTGCAGTACCAGTGCTCATTTCCATATGACCACTTTGTCACACTGTCCACTACAGAGAGGGACAAAGCATGCAGATGTGTTTCTCTCCCCAGAGCACCATTCATCCTGAGGTCAGGGGGAAGTTTCCATGTCTCTCCCCAAGCCGTGTCTTTCAGAGTGGTCGCACATGTAGAGGCCGAGAAGAGATTGACAGGAGCTGAAAGGTTATGAGAAAGCGTCACTTTGCACCTTGAACGTACACAGTAATGTTGGCATTAGGTAGCATCGGTCCAACTGCGTTGTGTGAATGCTGCTCCTGGGTGCTGAGCATCTTACTGGAGTCTGGCTCTACCACAGCCTTTATTAATCACAATCACAGATAATACTCGCCAGGACCCGCTAAAGCTGTTAGATTCCAGCGGGACGTGAAAAGGTCACCGCTTGCTACAGTAAAAAACTGGGACAGCTCACAAGGCAGTCATTTGTTATACTGTGATGTCTGCTTTTTCCCCTCTTCGCTCTAAATCGCTTTGCCAACACTTGGTTAAAGATCTACGAGCCTTCAGCGCAGCCGCTTTCTAGACGGCGCAAAGTCTTAGCGCCGTGCTTTTTGGGAGAATGGCTGTGAGAGTAGATGTGCCGCTTTGTTTAACATAGATGATTAATCTGCTCAGAATGAAGAACCAAGCCAACGTCTAGCTGCTCACTGTGAAAATAAAATAAATGAATGATGTGATAGATAGATAGATAGATAGATAGATAGATAGATAAAAGACTACCATAGATACAGTTTTCTTCCGCTGTAAGTTCACATTATGATAAGAAATTTCAAGAAATATATTCACATAGTTGAAGTAGACACAAGTCTAAATCTATGATTTTAAAACAATTTCATTCAATTAAAAAAAACACAGAACTCTGAAGTTTAAAAAAAGATCTGTTCACAATATGATGAATTTTGGAATCTATCTTGTATATTTGTTTAATATATGTATGTGTATATATATTTAAAAATGTTCCTTGAAGAGACAATTGTCTTGGGCTATTGAATTATGTGACTCCATCTCCTCCTGACCTGAAATTCTTGTTTCTTTTGTTGAACATTTAATCAGTCACTTTTATTGTCAAAGTAAAGGTGAGCAGATGTGTTAATTTGTCTGTTAGACCAATGTGCTGCACGTTCGGTGGCGTGATGTTGACAGTCTCTTTCTCAACAATTTGGATCATTTTGTACTTCCCAAACACAGGAGCTGCATCTCCTTTTATGTTGCAGGCTGGGTCTGTCTGACACTGGTCTTCACAAAAAATTACATGCATAACACACGGTCTTCTAAGGAGACCCTTCCAACCAACGCGAGTCAGGCAGCATAAACTTGACCTCTGTGCATAGATGAATGAATTTATTAATGAATCTGTGCACCAACAGTTCCCCTTTCAACCCACCAAGCCTAACTCCAGTAACATTTCACCCAAATCATGATTGAATAGAAACCAATCACAGAACTGGGAGAGCCATGAATACAGTATATAGTATTTATAAGGTATTAGTGAAGTGATCATGGATGTTAGGTTGCATGCTCCTAGTTTTCAAACTGTAAATCTAGCATCACTAAAAAGTGACAGACAAGCCACATGTTGCTACATAAACTTATCAGACCGCAGCACAGAAGAACTCCCACACCAAACTGGTCTGCTGCAGAATATTACTCCATCATTGCATTGTTTTTCTGTTCCTACGTGATCCCTGCTGCTTCCGAACCGGCTGAGTATGTGTGGATAAGTGATTAAGCACAGCCCCAGGCATCATACCCCCCCCCCATTCCCACAGTGCCCTTTCCCAGGGGCCCGGCAGTGACGGCAGCCTACGAGGCTAGAGGTTACTGTCCGAGCACCAACCCCACCCCGCAAGGTTTTAATTTCTCTTCATATAATAATAACTGTGGCTATTTACTGCTCGGTCCACGCATACATGCCCTATCTTGCAGGCCGGACGTGAATGAAGCCGCCTTGAGTCTTTGAGATGGTTTAGTGTAGCAGGAAACAGGAAAACCTCACTCCCACTAGGGACATGCAGTGCCCCTAAGGACATGTCCTTCAATATATAGAAACAAATATAACTCATATAAGGCATGAATACATAATAAAGGTACTGTAAGTAAAAAATAACTATAGTTCGACTATGATTTAATTATAAGTATACTCTATATATGACACAAATGTGATATGATTATATGATAAATCTCTGGTTAATTATGCTACAGATATATACAGAAAACATATACTGTAATATGTTTACAACCATGGCTATGATATGTGTAAACATTCCATAAACATGGCAGTAACATGATCAGAAATGTGATATGAATGAAGACGATATCTTCATTGATCATAACTATGGTGGATGAATTTTTTGTTAAATCTGATTGATGTTATTGTTCAAGGATTCAGATGTTCTGCATTTGTATCTTATAAAAGTCGCGCTAACTGATCAGCTCATTGATGTAACTGGCAGTCAAGGACACTGTTTATCAAGTAGATCTGGTGTACAAAAAATGTGAGCCAATGTCTTGATTTGCAAGATTCTTGTGAAAAATGCATCTAGTAAATGACAGCTGCTCCTCAGTTTCTCAGATCCATAATTATCTGGGGGATCCATGTGTTTACATTGTGTTTAATGTCCCACAGATTCTCCATGATTAATGCGTCAATTAATCCAGGAAATCTGCTGTCTTGAACATATCATCTTTTCTAAATCATATCACTTCTATCAGGAGGCAGCATCTGAGTGTAGAAGGAAAACGACCCATCTCTCTTCAAGATCTCTGGCACAAACCGCCCTTCTCAGCTAAGGGTGCAACCACTAATGCTGTTCTCAAGCATGTCAGCTATACAGGCCAACTGAGCCCAGCCTCACAAACACATTTTCAAAATATCAGTTACATATGTGATTAATATCCAAAAGCCATTAGTGTCATGTGCAGAAAGGTGGACTTTCAAAATAAGAAGTTCAGCCAGAATTTCCCGGAATGCTGGGCTCTGTGAGGTCAGCTCAAAACCGGTCCAGTAAGCAAGTCAATCTTGACATGCAAAAATGTCAATGGCAAGTTAGACTAGAAAAATGAGTTATACTGCAGATAAATGGATTGATTTTATGTTTTTAAAAATCCAGGGTCTTACTTTAAGCTCTCATTTTATAAATTGCATTTCAACGCATGTGTATGTCACGATCGACATTATTGGAATTACTGACTTGTAGATGTTTATAAAAGTTTCATTTTCACAGCACAGATCAAAGTCACTAAAAGTATAAGGTGCAAGGACATTTCTCATTATAGCCACATATATGCTTGGAATCCTAGGTAGCTGAACGGAACAGCTTAAAAAACAAAGTCATTTTCTTTTAATTGGATATTTATGACTGGATTTTTTTTCCCGCAAAATAAAGTTAATCTAAACTCAACTGTTGCATTAATGCCACCATATCCTCCTGCAATATGACCTCTATGCATGATTTTAAGTGCTTGCTTGAATTTGTTTTTTCATGACACTCGGTCCGCTGCTGTTTATGTCACAGTGACCAAACAGACACAACCCCAAAGACTACAGATTCTCTTTAACAGGCGGGTAGGCGTCTGACTCTAGTCCCATCCCAGCAGTGGTGACCCCTGCTTGCACTGTGCGGTCTCAGCTGCCAGCATCTTCCATGCTTGGTCTGAGTTCTCCATCTCTCCCTTCCTGTTCTGTTCCTCATGCTGAAAACCAGGAAGGCGTGTGAGCCAGGGAGAGCCACAAAGTTACTCAGAGGAGGATGGAGAGAGGAGCTGAGGCACCCTGCCTGACTCATCGATCTAGGAGCTAGTAGGGCTCTGATCGATAACCTGGTATTTGGATGTGGGATCTTCAGTCAGTCTCCTCTTAATTTTCTCTGGGACCAGCCTGGTTTACCAGTGACACTTGTACATTTGAGCCGCCGTCATCGATGGCCAATCAGAAAGCACTTGTTTGTGACATCACAGGCACCAACTGCGGCCTCAGTGTGTGCTCAACAAAATACGCTAGACAAACCCATTTTACGAAATCGGAAGTCCCTGCGTCACTATGACCTCTGCATCACACCTTCTCAAACTGATGAAATCAAGACGCTTAAGAGGAATGCATGGATTTAAGCATATTATCCTGTCATTACACACCAAACAAATGCTTTTGATCTTTGCTTCAGCCACTTTTGGTTGAATGTTCTTTTCAGATTTTTTTCTAGTTTGAACACAACAATGACACTAAGAAGAAGTTTGCTAACCACTCCTAGGAGTAAAATAAAAGCCTCCCAAACCTGGAGTGCATTTTGTGTCTCTTTTTTGTATTTCTCGTTACAATAGGAAGATGACTCTCCAGCTTACTATTTATTTTTTTGATTGGTTTTGTCTATAATTATGCATTTTTCAATATTTCTGGAATACAAGTTTGCTGGGATGGTTTGTGAAGTAAAATGATTTAGTAACATTTTACTTGAGGGGGCACAAATACTTAGTGGTAACTCAGTTACTACTATATTACAGATTTATGAACAAATATAGTAGTTACTTGAGATAAACAATGCGAATGCAAAGGATCGCGATTCATTAATGATGAACAAACATGAGATCAGTATTTCACTTGTGTTATTCATTACTTGTTCCTTCAGTAGTTTCTTAAGTAGTTCACGGAGTTACAGAATTAACAGATATAGTAACAAATGCAGCAACTGCTTGGGATAAAAGAAGCATCACGATTCACTGATGATGAACAGGTGGAGATGGATTTGCTTTCCTGTCACGGAGGTATTTTACTTCAACGAGTGGAGAAAACATTAGTTTAGGTAAAAACTATTTTCCTGCACAGGACCATCATGTACATATTGAAAACTCCTGACCTTTCATTCCAAAACATGAATAAAGCCATAACATACATATAAATGGATTGCATTTATATAGTGTATTTTTGCTACTCTTCCGAGCACTCAAAGCACTTCATGGTTACGCCTCACATTCACACATCAAAAGGCTGCCATGCAAGACGCCAACCTGCACACTGGGAGCAATTTGGGGTTCAGTGACTTGCTCAAGGACACTTTGAATGGGGTCAGGAAGACCCAAGGCTCGAACCTGCAACCCTCCCGTTGCCGAACAATAGCGCCACCATCTTCCCCATAACTCATCATGTCACATTAAAATGATATATAATAATATATGAATGTTTCTTTATCAATCACCAACCACTTATTTATTATAGAGTAACAACTGAAAACAAAATCATGCATCATGCAAAAAATGGTTATGCATAAAAACATATTTGATTTTACATAAAAGACTATATTTGTAACCATTAGATTGCAGCTTATGTTAAGGTAATATACATAATAAAAACATTACGTAATCATTGTTGATTATATGTAACATATTTAACATTTTTCAGTTTCAACTTATCAGCCGAATGTAAACAGATTGTAAAGAGATTTACCCAAAACAGGAGTAACGATATCTGCCTGTGCTGCTCCTATCCTTCAAATAGATAAGAGTGGGAAGCCCTGATTGGTCATTAGTGCTGGTGTGGGGGCGGGACATGGTCTTCTGTTCAAGTGGCACATCAATCATGGGCTGTGTGAAGTGAATGAGTGGATTACAGGCCTGCCAGCCTGGCTAATTGCCCCATTTGGCTGCGGTGTTTGTGAAAGGGCTCTAATTAAACACCCACTGCTCCCTCCTGCTGCTCCAACTAGTCAGCCACTGGGTGATCACATGGGTAACCACGGTGACTGCATAATTATGAGCTTCCCTGTAGGGCAGATGTGCTGGGGGTCTCTTATCTCTGTCCCATATGAACAGGAGTAGTAAAATATATATATATATATATATATTTTAGTTCCAGAAGAGTGTTAAGAGGTATGAGAGGAAAATTTTATATTTTAATAAAATTTTAATATCAATTTACCATGGAAGAATGGATACTGTATGAATCTTTATTTGACTCTGGGGACACAAGATACTTTGCCTTCCACATGGAATATAAATTTCCCAGATAATCTGTATCATATTTGGAATAATCGAGAAAACTGTATGGCACGATGCCTTTGAATTGGCACACTTCTCACAGATGACGGAATATTTTTTTCATGTTTTTTGTCCAGCAGTAGCAGTCCTGGACCACAAGTCTCCATCCCACGAAAACTTGACCGAAAATCTAATTCCCTTAAATAATCCTAATGAGACGAGACAGTCACCCATAAACACTGCGGTGAGGGAATCACCTCTGATACCTTCTCAGTCCTGCTCTTACTCAAAAAAGCAAGGATGTTTCTGCCATTCTGGCTTATGTGCTTCTAATGAGGAAAAAGCCCAAATTTGATACTTGATGGAAAGTTTGCACCTCAGTAACATAGGGCTCATTCACTGCTTTCTTCAAACAATGACCTCCATTGTGTCTCCTAATTGCTGTAGGTGAGGCCTGCAACGCTCTGCAGGCCCTAAATAACCATTAATAGCGCCTGCAGTTTAGGTATCTTTTGCTAGCATTAGCATATGTTTATTTTTGTTTGTAGGCCCAGACACCACAAGTGCCCTCGACACCTCAGCTTCCTGCCAGCCTGTGATGACCTTTCGGGTGACCTTGTCAGCTGTCCCTCAAGGTCCACCTGGGCCCCAAATGGCAGCAACACCTCACGTCACTGCAGCAGCTTTGATGTTGTAGCTGTGTCTGACATGCACTTGGGTTGGCGCACTCGCAGAAGGGGTGGAAAACTGAAGCGAGCTGGAACCGCACTTTAACTAGTGTCTTTTCGCGGTAGGAGTCAGGTTCAGCTCAGTTCCTGTATACCAGTAGCTATAATAGTTGGACATTCTCAAGGATGCAACAGGAAATACCTTCCTGGGGCTTTTTAAGTTTTTAAGTCCACTGCCTTAACTGCTATCCTTTTATTTTTACAAGCATATGTCAAACTGAGACCCTAGCAGTGACGACCCAGGACCATCCCAGGTGATGTCCCAAGCCAACTGCCAATTTCCAGTACAAATTTTTAATTCGCCATCTTCATTAATTCAGTATTTGATCCTACAAGGAGCCTGGTTTTATTCAATGATATCGAAGGCTTCCGTTATCAGCAAACTAGCTCACATTGCACACGGCTGGAGATGGGAAATTTAGTCTTGCTACGATTTAACAACCCGCTCGTCTCAATAAGAAGTAAATGTTTACACAGTAATGATAATGGCAGCTGAATTGTGTGAAAACTGCATTCTTGTGTTCAGGTACTTCCATCGGGAGAGGGGTTTATCAATCATGTGAAGAGAATCTAGGCTGTGACGATGAACATATGTTATGTCAGAGGGAGAGCTGCCAAGGAGCTGATGCCAGTCATGTGGCATGAGTGAAGAAGAACAGAAGCAGGATTTTGTCTTATCCTTGGGAAAAATAACAAAATTGATGAGTAATGGAACACTGCACTGCACGCAAACTCCTGCTTTCCATGCCAGGACACGCCCCTTGGTGCAGCTCATACGACAGCTTTTTTGTCTCCGGTGGGTGGAGAGGGAAGTTTCTACCTGGGAAGTTTCAACGAACGAGATGCCAGCCTGGCGGCACGCCCTGGGAATGTGCGAGTCGCGCGCCCACTGGTGCTGGCGAGGACTCGTCAGGGAAGGTCGTGTTATGGCAAGGCTAAGAGGCTAAGAGGGTGCTTTATAAACCCTTAATGACGGGCTTAGAGAAAGGAGCACCAGCCGTTAACATGACAGCCCAGTAACTTCTGCTGCTCCTGGGCAGAGGACACGGCCTGGCCGGGGGGGGCCGTGTTGGACAGTGCAGCTGCAAAGGTCCTTATATTAAAGCGGATTCCTTTTGTTATTTAAGAGGCGCTCAGAAGGATTTGTGGCATTCCACCATGGCCGTCGTCACTTTATTTGGAGTGATTTTACATCTCCTACCATAACCACAGAAGCTGAGAGCTCTCAGTGCCAAAAGGATTTCACTGGCCTCGATCACAAAATGAGCATCCTGGAAAAATAATCAGACTGAACTATTATGAATAATCCTAGTGTGCTTTGTAATCCTGCCCAGTATGATTTAATCTGCAGGTGTGACAATACAATATGTGAAATATAATATATGCAGTTCACTGAGCAAAATGCTTATCTCTGTTTGGGTGAACAGTCAAACCGATCAATGTATTACAATGACTGTTATTTGCTGATGAGGATAATACTGCTGAAAATACTGATCTTTGTCAATATGACGATACTGATTTACTACTCTACTAACCAATACAGGAAAAGAAAACAGCAGAATTGTGTTCATGTCAGGGAGCTGAATAAAGACAGTAAAATGTTTGTATAGGGAAATCAGAGGAGCACTGAGAAATTAATCGTCACCTGCATTGCAGGTCTTCACAGTATTACCCCACTCAATACTTTAAAGGTGCACACTGCCGCCCCGCCGCGGGGGGCGCCGGCCCGGCGGGGGGGCGGGGGGGGGGGGGGGGGG
>JAODKC010000082.1:8923568-8989694 GCA_026777985.1 Mormyrops attenuatus
CCCCCCCCCCCCCCCCGCCCCCCCGCCCCCCCCCCCCCCCCCCCGCCCCCCCCCCCCCCCCCCCCCCACACGGCCGGCGGGGTGGTTGGTTTCCTGATGCACAAGAGACAGACAGGAACGTGTGTCCTGGAATGTTCTACAGGGGATGCACCTGCATGCTTAAATGCCAGGCTTGCTCACCCAAGAGCAAAATCTCAACTCACTAACTTAAAGCACTTAAAAATAACTCTGAATAGCCTCCTTGTGTTCCTATAGAAGTTGAATCAGCAAGCATTTAAAGTGCAAACTTCCTCTTAAATAAACTGAATCAACATACTGGTAGTATAGTGGACTGACTTAAGTGTGTATGGTTCAGTTGGGACCCCTGATACATTAATCATGTGGTACCTTTACAGGTGTGTCATGTGTAAACGTCCATTTACAGACCTAGAAATTAAATGAAATGGTACATGAATGTAGGAGTTCTTTAGCTTTCGTATATCCCATCATGCTCAGCTTTGAGACATACATATACAAGTGAGAAACATACCACTGGATCAGAGCATAGAGTCAGCCACTGGTCCCTAGAGAACTTCTATTCCAGCCACTGATCCCAGCCACTAGAGAACTTCTTTGGGGGTTAAGGGCCTTGCCCAAGGGCTCAAAGGTGATGCGACTACTCATCTGACTATGGGTCTCAAGCCATGACCTTCCCATCGCAGGTACAGAGCTCTATTCTGCAAAGTCAGTACCACCAAAAAAGATAAAGAGAAATGCGAAAAGAATGGCCAACAGTGATAACTGAGCTACAAGCTGAATTAAGCCCACGTTATTGGGAATTTTATTGAAGGTACATTTATTTACATATAATATAATTGACTGGCCTCTCATCCAGGGTGTCCTGCGGCTTTTTGTACCCTATTTGGGATAAGCTCCAGGCTCAACATTATCCTACTTTGGAAAAGAAATTATGGATGGCAGATGGATGGATAATATAAGGACAGAAGAAATATTTTTCTCGTATTTTGCGTGCATTTTATATCATTCATGTTTGGGTTCTCATTTCGCAAACACTGTCCATCACACCTGGTCTCTAACTGACTGCTAATTCACATTGCCTAGCAACAAGTTGCAGCACTCATTCTGAGCCCTAGTCCTGGTTGGCTGTAGTTTTCAAAACGAGTAATTTAAGCATTCTCCTCATGAGCTGAACTGGGAAACCAGCAGTGCAGCCTGTCAGGACCAGAGCTGGGAACAAGTGGGTTCAGGTATAAGTTGAAGAATCTAAGGTTTGCTGGTGACAACCTTCCATTTGGTATTATCTTTCATTTTCCACCGCTGACTCCCCCAGCCCTGAATGGCTGATATCGCCATTTGTGCATATTTACGTGACATTTAACATCTCCATTTTCATTTCCTCGCAGCAGAGCAGCAGGTGTAAGCGATGCCTTTTGTCGAATCGTTTCTGCACGCCTGGATATCCAGCTCCAGAGGAAGTCACCGCCATTTCCCCCGCTTTCAGGACCCCTTCTAATCACCTGCCTGAGCCCAATCGTTTGCTCCAATAAAAATATTGGCACGTGCGATTTTCCAGCTTTTACGCTGGAAATGAGCTTCGCAGTGTGCTGTTCAGCCTGAGGAATTTGGACGATGCCCATAAGCACTATCGAACGTGCCCTTCTCATACACGTAGTCCTTTTTAGCCGCTTCTTCAGAAAAAGCCATAAATCGTGTTTTCATCCTTGAAATATTTGAAATATTGAAATATTTCAATATTTATCCAGGGGGAAGAGTATGTGCCTTCTTAGTACTGGCATAATTGGTTGGATCAGGCAGTAGGGGAACATATAATAAATAATAAATCATATAATAAAACTCCTACTGTTACACTAAAATTCATGGTAACTTTCCATTAATTGCTGTCATTGCCTCACATTATTTAGATGGAGACTGGTTCCTTGGATCTGTCTATAGTCAAGCCTTGGTTCAGGATCCCTGCTTTGCACATCAGGAGATTTAAGATTTAAGGGATTTAAGAGATTTTGGATATTCCCTGTTGTTCCTGTTTTAGGCAAATATAAATGCAAACAAATTAGGATTTTAGTTGTGCCCGTAGGCTATTGAATATGGCTATTATATATATATATATTGATATAATACATACACGCATATATATCCATCCATTTTCTGAAACCGCTCAAAGGGTCACGAGGGAGACCGGAGCCTATCCCGGGGACAATAGGCGCAGGTGGGAACCAACCCAGGGCAGTTGCCAACACGCCGCAGGGTGCACACACTCACACACACACAACTACAGGGCCAATTTAGACACAACAATCAAGCTCTCCTGCACGCTTTTGGACCATGGGAGGAAACCGGAGCCTCTGGTGGAAACCCACGTGAACACGGAGAGAGCGTGCGAACTCCACACAGAAAGGACCTGGGACCCAACCCAGGACCTTCTTGTTGTGAGGCAGCAGCGCCACCCATATATATATATATATATATATAGAGAGAGAGAGAGGGAGAGAGAGAAAGGGAGAGAGCATATATATTTAATATATATGCCACCTACAGAGGTACTCATGTCTGGACTCAGGCAATGCATGTCATTAAGGCCCCCTGAAAGAGAACATATCTGCCTATATCTCCCGATAACACACAGTATTATTTATGACATCTCACATCCATCAAGACAAACGAGGTGTTTGCAAAGATATTTTGACAATAACTTTGTCTTCCTCTCCACTTTTGGAGGCTTCATTCCTCAGTGAAAGGTCTGTATTTATCTGTGGAAGGAAGCTAAATCATTTTCACGACTGCTGAGCGGATGCTGTATCTGTGGCTCTGTGCTGGCAGTGTGAGGGAGGTCAGGCTGAAATACCTGCCTGCTTGCCAGGGGGCACAATACAGGAGCCACCCGATGTGTGCAACTGCTCAACAACAATAATAACAATAATGATGATGATGACCATCTATGAAAATGTTGCCGTATTTAGAATAGTATAACATCGGAGATGATAGCTTTAATGCCAAAATATATATTTCTTTCTCTTGGGAAACACATAAACACCTTGTCGGTAATGTGTAGTTCAGCTTTGAATGCAAATTGAAGCCACAGAGCTTGTTCAGTCACAAACGGTTCCTAGCGTGAAAAGTTTAACTACATAATTTCCTAACCATCCTTAAGTGTTTGGCATATAAAATGTATTTACTGCCAGAGATTCACACATCTTTGAAGGCAGTGTTGCTATGGGTAAATAATGACTATTTGCCTGACGGGGGTGTAATACAGAGCTGGAGCCATAAAAGATTTTATCATGAACTCGGTCAGTAATGTCGCTGTATCCTCCTACCTACAGCCCTGTAATTACAATGGATTAGAGGAGAAGTTTGACGGCTTTAAAAAAGAGAGACATATTTAGTGCAAGTTAACTTGTGACACTCAGGAATTGTTTCACTAGCAGGCACTGAAAAAACATACTCTTTGAAGTACTCTGCTGAAGTACTCTGCTGAAGTACTCTTGCATGCAGTGAGGCAGTGTGTGGATGTGTGGGCAGGGTAAAGTCACCTGTCACATAAGATTGGATTCTGTTTTTTGGTATCAGCCCCAGACTGTGACTTTCAGGCCTATAGTCTCGCAAGTTAATAAATTATGCATAGCTACATAAAGTATCTAGCTATTTATTTATAGAATGAATGAGAGCCATCCAGTTCTCCAAGCATGCAAGGAGACATATTTTCATATTCTCCCATATGGGGAGTTCATTAGCATATTAAAGGAGTATGTTGTACTGGTGCTTCATCTTGCCCCTGTTATACCTGTTGTCCCAGCTTTTATTTGAGCTAGGAGCTTAATAGCAGTGTGAGTACTGATGTTACATCTGTCTGTAGTGAGTGCTGAAAGACTGTAATTATGGCTTTTCATAGTCTTTGCATATCCAGGAGAACTTGTTTTCTTTGGAGGATAAGAATTGGTATTGCAGGTGAAGGGTGTTGCTCTTTGAATGAGATTTTCCGATGGCTTATTTCAGTACCCGTTTCCCTCACTGAATCCTCCTCTTCACTTCGAAGTATGTTTGGCATTCCGCTTTTGTCATTCTTTTTTGTTGAAGGTTTAGTTTTTCAGTGAGAGATTGCTCATATAAAGACAGATTATGGATGTGTGGGAACTCCAATCCAAGTTAGAAAGGAAGCAAGCACCTTATTTTGCTACAGTGCTTGCAAAGCCTGCCACCGATTTTAAATGCTGACCAACCAAGCCGTGAATCTTTGAAGTCCCAGGGTCTGATCAAACATCTCCACATACAATGAGAAGAGAACAAACATGCAGGCCGGGGCCCCATTGTTCCACCACACATTTTCCATCGTGCCCGAGTTAGATCAGGTAGTTTTGGCTGTCCAAATAAAAAACTAATGGGAATGCAGTACTTCATTAGACATTTCTAAAACAGACATATTGACTAGTAAGAAAAGGACACCATTTTCTGCAAAACGACACGCAACATTAGCTGTGCTGGAAAGAGTAAATGAATAAATTAATTTAATAAATAAAATTAGTTGAATAAGATGTGGCACAGTGGTATAGTGGCTAGCACTGTTGTCTGATGCCTCTGGGGCTTGGGTTTGAGTCCTTGTTGGGGTTCCGTGTCTGTGGAGTTTGCATGTTCTCCTCGTGGGGTTTCCTCTGGGTACTCTGGTTTCCCCCCACAGTCCAAAAACATGCTGAGGCTGATTGTAGTTACCAAATTGTGTGTGAGTGTTCCCTATAATAGGTTGGTGCCCCATTCTGGGTTGTTCCCTGACTTGCGACCATAGGCTCTGGACCCCCCATGGTGCTGAAGAGGGTAAGTGTTTCAGAAGATGAATAGACATTACCCTATTTACTGAAATAAAACCGCTATTTCTGACACTTTTATTTATGTGTTCTTTTACAGGGAAATAACGTACATATCTTCTGAATGAATCAATATGGATCCAGTCATCAAAGCAAAGCTAAGCCTGCAGGAAGCGTCTGGGAGTACAGACATGGATTCGGCATTTGGGCCCTGCCGCCTCTGAGCTCTACTCTTCCTGTCATTCTTCAGACGAGTGCCACTTGTGTACAGCGCAGTGTCTGGGAACAGAGAGTTAAGAGCTGGCACAGATCGCGGCGGTAATCACAGAGGGTCACGGCGTGGGGTGCTGGGCTGGGGGGGTGCAGGGTCTGGACGCCGGCCGAGATGCTGGAGTTTCCATCTTCACACGTCTGGTTATTTTTCACAAGATTTTCCTGAAAGGATGTTATGATTTTCTCGATGTTTGGTGGCTGGTGATAAATGGGCCCTTTATGATGTCATGTGAAAGGTTAACTCATATCACTGCCCACACAGGGGGTGGGCAGGATGGGGTGGGGGGCTGGATGCCCTCTTTACATGCTGATCCTATGGGGTATGGCTGTACCATGCACCCTCCCACTTTGGTTGTGAGCTCTGTCCAATAAAAACAGAGGCTCTTGCCTTTTCAGACTTATCCTTGCAAAAGCGGACAATTACCTCAGTCGACTGGTCAGGTAATCAGAAACCATCATTCAATACATAAGTAAATGGATAAACTAAAAAAAAAAAGAAATTGTTGCCAAATTACGTATTATTATTATTATTATTATTATTATTATGTTCAATGTAGTAATTATGTTTGTAAAGTTTAGCAGTTATTAGTATATTATGGTAGAATTTCATGCATAACGCTAGTATGAAGAATTGAATTGAATTGAATTTAATTGAATTGAAAGAATTAAAAATCAAAAAAAGAAAGTGGAAGAAGAAAGTGGAAGTGAGCAAATGTAGTAAAGGGACATAGGTATATGTCGAAAGGAGAGGCAACAGGGGCTGGATGGGCTGAGCTGGTGTGCATGATCCTCAAAAACCTGCTGCCATACTGATGTGAGAGCCACAGCTGCTTTTGATGCTCGTGTAAAATGTCCCTATCAACTTCATCTGCTCACCCTCATATCTGATCATCCTGTCACCTCCTTACCCTGTTACTGTCTCTCACTGTTACCCTGCCTCACCCTTTCACCTTGTCATCATCTCCCACCACTAAGCAGTTACGCTTTCACTCCGTCACCCAGTGAAATCCTATCCCTCTCTCCCACTCATCCCTTCAGCGTTTTCTCCTGCATACCTCCTGCCCTGCCACCTATCACGCTCAAATTATCACTGCTCCTGTCACTCTGGCATCCTCTCACCCTCTCACATTCTTCCACCTGCCCTTCCTGCCAAAGCAAATATATAGTAGTTAAAAAATACTTTTGTGCCTTTACATTTGTACATTTTGTACATTTTTGTGCAATTCAATCTAATATACGTTTGTGTGTCTGTATATATGTGGGTGTCATTCTTGAAAAAAATCTCTCTTATATGCATGCTTAGGCAAATGCATACAAAAATACAATGACCGGCATGCATGGATAATATTTCATTAATGAACAATCATTCAGTCATTTCAGCTAGTCCATAAGGATGAGAGGTAATAAATCATAAAGGTCTAAAAAACACAGGAGGACAATGTGAATTATGCTCAGCGGTATCTTAGTTTAGGTTTTATTGTTTTGGCGGAGCGATGACATCATTGCCAGCTCATGTTTGGTAATTATAAGTATAATTCATATTTGTAATATGCACATTTTACTTGCACATAAAACATGCTCTTTAACCTTAGTCATGCATAAGTATAATTGTTTAAAATTCCTGGATGCTTTTCCTAGTTAAACCGCTTACTTATCACCCAGGATAGAATCATTACTGAGACCAGCTTTCACGTCCATGCATTTTCCATACCTGCTTGTCCTATGCAAGGTCGCTGGGGTGCACAGCCTATCCCGGAAGCTACAAGCGTAAGGCAGGGAATAACCCAGGATGCAGCGCCAACCCATCGCAGGGCACACACACACACCATTCACACCTACGGACAATTTGGCAACCACAGCTCGTTTTTGGGCTGTGGTAGGAAACCGGAGAACCTCATCTTTCGCAGTGCTAACTTAAAATGCCCCTGGTGCAGGAGGTGCTATTCAGTCAAACCAAATGCTGCTCTCACCAATGATGGCATGAGCACAATAACGCTGTCTTGTTTCAGGGTAAGGCATTTCCCAGTGCGTCCACATCATCGCGTGTACCGTCACATTGAAACAACAAGCTTGTATGCATTGTTTGTTTGTATAATGTATCTTGCCCTCAGTTTCAATTGGTCGATCGGGCTCAGATTTCCAGCTTTGAAATGTGATCCGTGGGAGGAATGCGCATGCAAGCAGCCACTAATTTGGCAGCGGATTGTGAACATGGCTAAGATACGGCTGAATGATGTTGGGCCCCGTGCCAGAACACTCACCTTACTGGAAGCTGCAGCCAGGGCCTCACGGGGGGGAGGGGCTTACGCGCAGGGTGTGATTGGCAGAAA
The DNA here is from genome assembly GCA_026777985.1 of Mormyrops attenuatus. Classification (NCBI taxonomy): domain Eukaryota; kingdom Metazoa; phylum Chordata; class Actinopteri; order Osteoglossiformes; family Mormyridae; genus Mormyrops; species Mormyrops attenuatus. The sequence goes on from JAODKC010000082.1 coordinate 8,930,989, forward strand.
GAGGCAGGCGCTCAATACCTATCAAGTGAAGCACGCCGTCCTTTATTTCAGTACCAGCACCCAATGCTTATTCCCAGCTGGCCGAGGGCTTTTCAGAGCTCTGATGCACTGATGCCCTCTAAAGAGAGAGCGAGTTTCGACGTCGAGAAGGTGAGGGGGCAAGGGAGGGGGATTCAATGGCTATGATTATGTTTGCTGGGGGATGTGGAGGGGGGATTGAGGGGGCAGTACTCATGGTAAGGGGACTGGGTTAATTGTGATCTGACCTCCCTAATGGACTTTCCTGCATTCTCTTCATGTTGATTGAATAATTAATACTTCAGCTTCTCTCACTTCTCTCAGTCAACTTCTCCTGAACTCGAGCAGCCTGAAATTCCTTTTGGTCTTCCTTGGATGTTTTCATATAGTACTGCCTCAATTTATCCCACTCTCTGTTTTATTTATAATTATATTACAGTGATTTGCTTGGCAAGTATGTTCTGAAGCGATCCAAGCTTACAATTCATCGTGCATGCAAAAGTAGGATAGGAAGTACATTGAGCAAAAGTTCAGCAGCTCATGTATTGCCTCGGTGTATGCGGTGTATCTTGCATAGTTACTTTCATATATTTCATAAAACACGATGCTATATAATATGCACGTAAAGAGCAAATTATATACAGTGTGCAGTCTTAGGCCGCCAAAGAAAATTATGTTTAAATTATGTGTATTCTGATACTTGGGTTTCACATCTGTCAAAATGTGTCAGCTTAGCCAATTCAAAACCTCTTGTCAAGTCACACAAGTATTTACAGTAACCATCCATGAATTCATTTACTCAACCACTATCACACCATGTTTGGCTCATCAATAGCTAATGAAGTTAATCAATTAACATGATTAAGTTTGCTGGTGGTGAAATTTAATAAATACAATATCGTAAGGTAAAAATGCATTTTAATACATTACACCTAACCTAATAAACATCATGGCTTAGCCTAGCCTACCGCAAACATTGCTTAGATTTAGAACGCTTACATTAGCCTAGAGTTGGGCAAAATCATTAACACAAAGTCTATTTTATAATAAAGTGTTGAATGAGTCAAGTAATTTATTGCATAATGTACCGAAAGTGAAAAACATTTACCTATTGTAAAGTCAAAATATCATAACACGCATCATATCTTAGGGAACTTTGTATTTTTTCAGAGCACATTTGCACTTACTACACAGGTAAATAAATTCAAATATACTCTTTTTTGTGTGGTGGCCTAAAAGTTTTGCACCATAGTACAAACAGCAGCATGACTACTTCAGAGGGGAAATCGTTCTTCTTTCGTCTTTCTTTCTTGCAGAAAAGGAGAGGTTCAGCATTCCTGCGCATGACGGCGCCATGTCCAAAGATTGGCCGTCTGCAGCTCCTCGATTAATTTCCCCAAATGATTATCATGCGTGGAAAGGGGGCAGCGTGATGAATTTTGGAGCTGAGGAGCAGACTGTGGAGGAGTGGGGGGGCGCTCTTAGCACTGCCCCCACCCCCCCAACCTGGAGCACTAGCTTCCCTCCTCGCTTTATCTCCTATGTCAGTGGAGCTCTGAGAGGGGGTGCTGACTGACTCGATTTCCCCAAAGCCCGGCTTTGCCATTGTTTTTGCACCGACGGCACTCCGCAGGGCCCCCGCTGACAGACAATACCACTGACTTGCCACTTCCTGTGCAGACCAGACAGCTCGCTGCGTTCCTCTTGTCTCTTATCGCCAGCTGTCATTGAGAGCCCCCCGCTCCCCCCCCCCCCTAAAAAACCGTGGTCTGCGGAGGGGAATGCAGCAAAATCAAACTTTCATTATGACTTTCTCTCCCTGTTTGGGCATGACGAAAATTGAGATTGTTGCCAGCGATAAGATAAGAATGTTGCAGCCACTTCTGCAGATTAGTGCTGGAAAACGGAAATGCCTATCTGATAGGCTTTTCACCTCACATTTTCAATGGCCTTGCATCTTTCTTTTTACTCTCTTCCCTTCTCCCGTTTTCTCTTTTGAAATTGTTTACGCATCTGCCGTCTTCAAGGAGGGGTTTGGCCGCCCTGTAAACACTGGCAGGGCACTAAGGAACCTCACTGACCCAGGACCCTGCTGCAAGTCTGCTCACGCTTATGCAGCTCCCTCCCGACTGAGGCACAGAAAGTGCTGGCAGTCCTTCATTCGCCTGCTACCCAGAGCTTCTTTCTAGCTGCCAATCAGCTACCTTCCCTCCCAAGTGGCCCTCAATTAACCCCTGAAGCACCCTCGATGTGACTCTAATTGTTGCCTTTTGCTATGATATGGGACCTGGACTTTTTCATTTCACGTAGACACACTGCCAAGTGTGTCTTTTATATCTGTGTTTACCACAGTATTTATAATTTCATTTACGAGTGACTGCCTATGTACCACTGTAAATAAAATTTTAAGCAATTATGAACTGATCACTCCTGTTCAATTCTATCTTTATAGGATTTCCATTTACCTTCTAACTGGTTTCTATCCCAGGCAGCATAGGGTGCAACTGGGATGGGATGCCAGTCTATCATCTTTGTGTGCCTTATGTAAGCCAGTTAGCCTGCGTGTCGACCCCCCCCTTCCCACCCCACCCTGAAGGTATAAGGCAACAGTGCTACCTGCTGGGCCATTTTGCTGCCCTCTCATAAAGTAATAGTATTGCAATTTATTTCGTATTTAAATGAGAGTTTCTTAAACAGGTAACAATGTAAAGTAGACACTTTCATTTTTCACCACTATGTTGAAATGTTCTCCCTATTAAGGCGCTTATCATAAAGTCTAAGTGCAGGCAGGGGTCCTTGTGTTGGGTGGCACTGCTCCTCCAGGGGTCAGTTTGGACTTCATGAAAATGATACAGAGATTGAATTGAATTGAATTGAATTAAATTACTTTGCATTCCTGCCCTTGCTGGCCTTCTGACTCTGAAGAGCCCTTATGAAATCGCTCTGGTTCTGCCTGTTGGATTAAATGGACCTTTGCAGGATGCTAAAAAGGCCACGATTCCCGTCAGCATAGGGGCCCTTCATCATGCCAGAGCCCACAAAAATGGTTTCACAAATTTCTGTGGAACTTTATTGGCCTTATTTTCCCTACTGTCAAAGAGTGCTGGATAGCTGAGCGCAGATTTTGGCTGCAGTTGATGATCGAAAGCACCATCTCACCTTGGCCAGGTCAGAGTCCTCAGAACAAGAGCTGCCGCCCCCCCCCTCCCCCCACCAGCGCTAGCAGAAAAGGCCTGGACATACTTCTCTGCATGTGGACCATGTTATGCACATATAATCTGGGCCCGGAACTGTTCATACTCCTGTATATTGTTGAGATATTGAAAGGCTGTGTGTCACTTGACACTATTTAGCATTGGGTGCTTCACAACAGGTTGTAGAGGCAACGTACAGACTGGGGAAATGTACCAGATGCAGCAATCAAGTAGAGCCACATGCAAGGGCGAAGGTTTGGTTTCAACATTGGAGGGGACCAAATCAGCACCGAATCCCTCTGCCCCCTAACTACACACTGTACTCCCACAATTTTGTTACGGAAATGTCCCTACCATCCATACCCTATTCCCATGGCCACGTGTTGCATTGAATGCAAGACACAATTTAATTACTTTTTTTTCCAGACAAGTCGAGGAAAAGTACCATGGCAAGTAACGACAATACAAAAACTTCTGAAATACTTTTTTTTTGTAAAACAGCAATAAATTGTGTTTGAGACAGTTAGTCAATCCGTTAATGTCCTTGTCTTTGAAGTATACTGAAATATGCCACGTGTGTCTGAAACTCGCAGTAGGTAAATCACGAATAACAAATGTCTGAAACAAAAATATATTAAACAGTTATTACAACTGCAATGTCTATCTGCTTGAAACAGTTATACAATTTGAGCCATCTATAACAAAGGAATAAAACTTTCACAACTATAAGAAAGGAATCTGGCTCATGTACTTCATAAATTACTTGATGGATTTTAGATTTTACTTTGGTTCAGTTTTTGAATTTTTAGGATGTAAACATGCCGTGTCATACTAATGTCTATAACTCTTACCATCTTTGCGTAGATGTTTTTCAAATGTGTCAGTGTTGTTTGTGTCTTTGAGGATCTGTCGAACATGGGGAATGGGTGAGGACCACCGCGACACCAAATTCTGATGCTGCAAGCGTTTGACCTCAGAAAACCATGTTTACATCAATCGCGGCATAAACATTCCAGCGGATGCCTCTATATGCATGCATGTGGAGAACTATGAACAGGCCTTAACATGGCTAAGTTTCTCCTCTTGCTTGTAGAACTCTCCATGCTCAAGCCAAGTTTGGACTCTTCCTGAACCTTTGTCCTTCTGCGAGAAAAAAGTGACGTCTACGATAGGTGGGGAACTTCCCCGTCAAACAAGGCTCCTTCTGCAAGCTTTATAGATACATTGGGGCCTCACTGTACCCCGCATCCCTAAACAAAATGTTGTTTTGATCTGTGCTGTACAATACCCTGATTGCACAGAATATAGAGCAGGTTATGTCAAGTTACACTCAACTTTCAATGCAATTGGAGGCAAAAATACAGGTTTGTTTATTTCTCTCATCAGTATCAATTACTTCTGAACCCTTGCACCTTGGAGTAGGAGAACTTCACTGTTATGAAGATAAATTGAATATGATGTTTTGTCATCATTAATCACCTAACATCTCACCCTGTGCAGCCAGAAAATGTATCAGAAGGCTCCCACAAATGGCTGCATTTGTGCCCCAAGCCAGAAGCACACCAGCGGTCAGTAATCCCAAAGTGTAAGGCCATTACTCAAATTGCACGTCGATTAAGATAAGGAGAAATTACTTTCTCCATCTTTTTGATGTTGCAGACTTTCAGTTCTGCAGAAGAATTTTGTGGCGTAACAGGAAAAGTTGTTTAAAAACCCACTGCTTGAGTTAGCTTTGATCACCAAGAATGAAATTTATAGGCGTACGACGCAATGAAAGTAACATTAAACTTTTGAAAATATCTTCGCCTACTCTGTAAGTTCTTGCTCGATAGCTCTGCTGGAGGCCAAGTATGAGCAACCATAAGTATTTTGTGATAGACTGACATTAAAAAGGCCTATGAACACCGTGCTGAGCAGCAGAGCGTTTGCAAGCACGCTCTTATTCTGCAGGATTCTTCCTACAACTGTTTCAATTTCCAAGATTCCTGGGCAGCCAAAAAAAAAAATACTCCCAAACTACAGCAGACATTTTTTTTCAAATAACTTACATAGTTAACTTTATTTATATTCTTTACCTATTCATGCAGCCACATATTTCATTGTAGCAACTGAGATAAAAAGGACATAACTGCATGTACCTATGAGAAAATGGAAAGTTAAACTTGTGATCTTTCATTGAAAAGTGTCGCTATATCAAATGCTGTTGAGTGACTGAGGTAGATTCAGCCTCTTTCAGTTAACTAGTGATTAAAAGACACTCCTGGCTACTATTTTTGCTACAGAAACCACAAAAACAGCATTTTCCCCTGAATGATGCCAGAAGTCTGCTGATGTTGGTGTCGCATTGAAATCCAGAAAAGGGGTAAAAGGAGTTAATGCTTAGAATATTCTATTTACGCTGCTTTTACTGACCAATAACTTATGTGTGTGTGTGTGTGTGTAATCTTTATAATTTAATAATTGCTAAATCAGATTCATTTCAGTCAGTGACAGCTGGTTCATCCATGTACAGGCCAAAATTTCCATCTCTGCACCCCTGGACTAAATAGGCCGGTGCCGTTTCATAAATGGCCCCAGGGCACCCTGTATTTAGGCATGCATGGGGTATGTGTGGGGTACGCAAGGATACCAGGCAATTTGATCCAAAGAGCTCCACTCCACATGCACTTCCATAGCGACTGACCCAGCGCAAGGGCAGAAACCTCTGGGAATAACTGCAGTGCCCAGTTCCTGTTCCTGCACAGGTTTGGCTTCCCTGGGACTGGCCACTCTGGCAGCCCTGCTGGCTCAACAGGCAAGCTTCACCGGGGCATTTATCACGTCGTCTTATGCCTTCAATTGCCGGCCAATTGAAATTCCAGAAACACTTTTAACGGCTTTTAAAACCACATCAGAAGCCTTTCAATGTGCAAATGCCCCATGTGAGATTTGAAGATGTCGATTCTCTGCGCTCCCTGTGGTAGCTTCTCCAAAGTTTGAGGACAGTCTTGAGGCATTTGGACATGTGTGAGCGTCATTGGTACGACTGAACTAGCATGAGACTGCTGTTAAGGCTCCCGGATGCTTTAATAATGGGTAACCCACTGAGTCACAAAAAACAATCTTTACATACAGGCTACATTTTTTTGTACTGTACTCATTAATTTAGATTCATTAGACTGTCAAAATGCCTGTTATATACTGAAGGATTTTCGCGGTTCGTTTTTATAATTAGATTAGTAATAGTTTTTGTATCCATATTTATATAATGCACAATATTTATAAGACAAACGACTAATAATGATTGGTTATTGGTATTTTTCTTATTAATAATAATACATAATACTACTGAAAATATTGTGTTATAGGCAAATCAGAGAAAGGTTATGTTATATAAGTAAAATAGATCATTAGAAATGGAGGCATCAAGGCGGCGCAGTCGTGAGCGCTTTTGCCTCGCAGTTTTGGGGCCAGGTTTCGCGTCGGGATGGATGGATATATTTCGGAATGTTATGTTAGTCATATAATATGCATTATAACACGAAAACATTAATCTAAATCAAATTAAGCTATTTAGTATTCACTGAACATGGAACCGCGGAAAATAGCTCCCTGAAACCTTCGTCGTTTGCCGTGAGGTGGGGTCCTCTATGTTCTTCCTTCATGTAACAGCAGAAAACATCCCACAGTGAACAGTGATCCTGCAGCGCGATGGAAACAAAACCGATCTTCACCTTTTCTGGACTTCATGTGAAGGAAGCGCATACTGTCAGTCGATTCCTTATTCTGCCTCTCATCCGATTGTTATTGTTCACCTTGACATACTTCGTTTATTGTTTTAAAATTCACCTCTTTTTAAATTCTCTGTTTCCTTTTAAAAATATGTAAAATACCATATACAGTGAATATTCCCAGTTCAGCGACATACGGCATCCCGTGTAAATTAGATTTGTAGAAATCGTTGTGAAATACGATGGTAGCGTATAGAATAAAGACACACGTACAGGATGGAACTGATGCTATAGTTTTGATGTTTATTCAATACGGTTGCTGTATCCTTTCTATTGACACTTATCTGTAGCAATATGGTTCCAAACGAAGAGAAAGGTGCAGGTGACTTCAATAATTCAAAAATGTGTCAGATAATAGGTTGAAAATATATCATACATCATTAGGTTCTGGACACCAGAATGCAACTATAAGTAGGAACTAAGTTGGCAGGAACATAACTGTGACTGGAAAGGCGCTCTCACGAAATTTGTCATCTGACAATGTTTAGTATACTGGACTAACGGTGGAACATACTAAGCAATGCTGCATATATACAACACAAATCATTATATAATAGTTTTTTATCATAAAAAATAACTTTAAGCACGTTCTTCCCATTTCAAAGTTATTTTTCTTTAACTTTATTTTTCTATAATTCTTCGGTATATTTTTCTTTTCTTTGACATCAAGGAAATCATTTAATAATAAAATCTAAAATTGGATACATTAAGGCTGTTTTTTTTTTTAACTCAGCACAATATGGTCTTAACTTGTCACGCTATGAAAATTTTTATAAAGTATGTTCAAATTTGAAAAAACCCGTACATTCTATTTTACCTGATGATTTTAACCTGATGATTCTAACCTAACCTTAAACCGGGTTCCTGGATTCAGGCATCATGTTGGCTCGTTTATTTCTCATTATGAGTAAATTTGGTTTTACCCGGTGAGACTTAGAAGTACAAATTGGTACAATATAGCACAGCAGTTCAATAGTTTTATAGTCAATTGGGAAAAAATAACGCATCCTGCATGCTTTATTTAAATTCTAAAGTTCCAGACGACGTGAAACGTTTCACTAATTATTCGTGAATTTCTAAAAAAAAAATGCAACCTTTTATATTACTTACATATTTTAAATGACTGATAAGCTCCTATAATCAGAAAAGTCTAAACACCGATCCGACCTTAATTGCAATCAGTTGCTCCGCCGGCTGAAGAGGAATGGAAATCCCCTCATGTAAAATGGTTCGGTTGCGTTGGTGTTTAACGGTTTAAAAGGAGATAGTACATACACCTGGGTTGATTAAAAAATAATTAAAACAAAGAATCAAGTAATGCTGTAGTATGTATCCAGCTGTCCGCGGAAAAGTCCAGTGAGACATAATCGAAGCACCTGTTACTGTAATTTTCCTTGTAGAGCGATACTTGAGGATATAAAACCAGTTACATGGATGAACCGATATATCCCCCGTGTCAAATCTTCGTCTACTCCTTCATGTCTCTGCTGTCGACGAATGTGAATTGCTGTTGTGACAAAGTTTGCTATAGCATACATGCTGGTTTTATCTTCGAATACAGATCGATATTATAAAAATTTACAATATCAAATGGAGAATCGTATACAATCAGAACATATTTACGTAATTTTAATTATGAAAATACCTTGTAAGAACGTGGTGATGTATATTTATATATACTATTAAATTGGCATATTGCTTCTCAATACCATGATGTAAAAGCATGTTGCTATATTTAGACAATCTACCTGTGGCCAGACGTTATAAAAGGTTATTTTAGAGGAGGCATATTGTCTCGCTGTTTCATGCCAACATGCTCAGGTTATCCAGAGGTCGCGTAGCTCCGTCTTCCTGTTGCTAGGCATCCACTACTCAAACTGGATCTTTATTCTAGGCCAGGGACTCAAACATAAAAAAAATCTAATTCGCCAGGATATAGGTTTCACTATACGATTTAGGTCGCCATAAAGAGTAACAAGTAGGAATGCGTGTTAATAAAACCGTTCAGTCCTGTAATATTTATCATAGACCTCTAGTGGAGTACTTAACTTGCGCATTGAGCTCTTTTATAATGCGCTATGAGCCACTGGGAAAGTAAGTAAGAAAGGAAGTAACTAAGTAAGTAGATAGCTATACTCAGTTCCAGCAATAGGTAACAATGTAACAGGGGCAATGGATATAAATAAATGAACGCCAGAGTCTGAAATTAGGCTACCTTGAATCCGCCCAGAAAGGCTGGTGTTCCTTCATTTCGGTGGAAAACACCCGAAACACTTTTATGGAATACCCGTTTGGCATTCAACTTAAATGGAAAATTGCGGGTTTCGAAATAGGTTTAAAACGAGGGAACATGGTGGGATAGCTTTTTCCTTTAAGGCAACACCTAATGCATTAAACCCGTAGCTTGACCGTCAGAGCACAGTCTGCGCCTGTGTTGAGTCTAATTGGAAACAGATGGCGCTTTGAGGTCGGCCCTGGAAAAGATTGTGAGCGCAAGCATAGCAGTTTCCACAGTGCGTGTATACCCACGGCATGCAGGTGCAGGGTAGGGTACAGCCGGCGTCAAAGTGGACAAGCTGACCAAAGGAGAAAAACAAAAACGGCAGCACGGACGAAAATTCTCGCAAGAAAATTGTAACTTTTTTTCATTGAATCAAACTTTTGATCGAATCCGGTATTTAAATAACGGGAAATTATTTTTATTCTTAAACTAAAAAAAATTGGTTCGATAAATACTTGCACCCAAGTGATTATTGACAATAAATGTACACACTATGTGAATGCTTCATTCGCCATTGTGGAATAACTTTTCAAACTAAGTGTGAAGTAATATTAATTATGTATGAAAACGCGACACTCCCTTACTGGTTTGCACTTTTAAAAATATAAATTAGTAACATATCAATTGCCATTAAAATACAGTATAGAGTCTTGAGCATTTCAGAAGCCACTATCTTTATATGCAAACATTTGTGACTAATGACTTATTTCATTTGTTCTGTTTTGAAATAGTTCTAATTGCGATCAAGAGGCTTTTTTAAATAAAAGATTAAAAGAGAATTTTCTAAAATATGCATTTTAAAATAATACAAATAATACCATTTTGAGATTCTTTGTTATACCATTGTTATAAGATTTCAACATTAACCTATAATTTAGGATTTCATTTATATGTTCACTGGTAGTAAGCAATCAATCAGTCCTGCTGATCCGTATTGACGGATAGTCAAAACGCTTGACTATCCATGAAGAGTTACAAACAGATCGAAGTATGTATAGTGACCTGCAAATTTATTATTATATTAAGTAAGGGACTAACTGCGTTCGCGTGGGTCATCTAAATATGTATGCGTAGGTATAATTATTTCTTCCGGTCTTAATTGGGCCAACGTATCTCTAGAATTCCAATGAAAATAACACTAAACAAATAAATTTAGCTTTAATGTATGTGGCGTTTTCGAAGCACATCTAAAAATGTTTAATCTGTAAACCAATTTTATTGTAGACCTGCAGGCGTCTTTAACGTTACGCGGAGCGAAACCCTGGTACAGTTTTTTCTTATATTTAATGCCCATTTAAAAAATTGAAACTAAATCTAACTGCATTTGAAGGCTGTTGCAGATTTATTTAATGAAAACCCTTCAACGTCTCCTACAATTTACAGTGCACCAATATTTTATATTTAGTGGAAAGAGAAAAAAATCGCGAAATGTAATTGTACAGCTCTCCCGCACACACACACACACACACACACACACAAACGTGTGTGCATTTGTATGTGTAGGTCTGTTACTAGTCTACCCCTTACGTTGTAAATGTAATAACTGGACATTTCAAGGTTAAAGGACGCTATAATTGATTAAAACTGAGTACGCGTATAATCGTATTGGAAATGCGCTTTGATTCTACCGGATAAAAATGCTTAAACCCACGTGTTTGACTAGGCCTTCGCTAAGTTTTGAGATATTTGAAGATAGTAACATATTTGCATGTACTGTGAAGTACATGATGGGATAGGCGGATACGCACAGCCGTAGTACGAGCACGCGATCAAGTTTGTCCAATTAGGAACTTAATTGTTGGAACTTCAGAATGAATGCAAAGTAGGATTAACTATGTGAACTGTGAAGCCTCAAGTTCATGCAGTTCACCTGAATATCACTGAGTAAAAGAATAGGTGCGCTGGCAGAAAACTGGCAGAATATATAGGCCTATGTAAAATCCTCTATTTTAAGTATTATTCTCTAGGATTCCATAGATAGAGTTGAAATACCACACAATCGAAGCAAACTTTTGTAAGCACTGTAAAATACTGGACATACAGTGACACGCAGAGACATTGCAGATGTGGAGAATTTCTGGAGAGAAAAGAGCAGTAGTCGAGACATTTCACGAGAGATAGAAAAACAATGTCCAGCATTTAACTTTGCAGTGCCTTTTTCTTAGCGGAGAAAAATAAGTGCTGGGTAACGGAATTTTTTAAACGAGAGGAAATTGATGCAACGCATTTATAAATGTAATGTACATTTGCACCACTGCACTGGTTTCTAAGCCAAATATTCTCTGCGCAGCGCCTTTTCCCACTAATGAAAAATGAGTCCGAGCTCAGGATTGAATTTTATTCCTTCCTGACCTCGCCCGCTCTTGAGTGAACCGATCAATCTCGGACGAATGCGACGTTTGTTTATTGCTGGAGAAGGAAGCTAATGGCTTTATGAGTGTGATGTCAGCTGTTTGTAAGGATACATACCCCATCTCGAATGATAAGTATTTCAGTCGAAAGTAAATTCGCGTGTTTGTTCATTACACTTTTTACAAACGACAAAGAATAAAAAGAACAATTAAACGACGGTATATAACAAATTACTAATTGCATTTTTGATAGTTCGTTTTTGGCATACTTAGGCCTGTATGGTGTTAGTAGCCTGGCGTTATAATTCTATTGATGTGTTAACAATACTCTTCTTTCAAGTAGAAACAATTAACATCACAGTTACTCTGACAAATTATTGCCTGTTTATACCTTAGAACCCTTTAACTTTTGCACTTTTAACAGCATTTAAGTTATTGTAATATGTGTGTGTGTGTATGTATGTGTGTGAATATATACGTATGTATGTAAACATTGCACATGGCTATTTTTTTCAGTTAATTTGGTCATAAACGTGTCCCAGTTATGCTGATATGCTCTTCTGAGAAGGCAACCTATACGTCACGAGCCGCTGTGAGGCCAAACATTGATTAAGCAGTTACGTAAGTTGTAGAAACAAAACAGACCGCTTCAGAGAGGTTTATATACATATAGTTTTCATTGTGTGTACATGTATTTAAGATTATATATGATATCAATACAGATAAACCTGTATTTAAAATAATGGCAAAAAATAATGATTTAAGTATGCTGCGAGGTTTTCCATTTGGAAAGCACAATAGTGTAACAGATTGAAATGATCGCATGTATCTGACATAGAACGTATTTTAATGTCAGTTATGTAACAACATTCCATGTGTTCTTTATCCTGTGACTGAAGTAGGCCTATCTAAAATTCTATAATTTAGTAACATACTAAAGTCCAGCATGAATATTTATAATCACGTTTTTACATATATTTACCCTTTCGCAAATGTAAAAAAATGAAATGCTAATTTAACATATAAAATATATAAATTATTTTTGAAAATACCAGCTCAATTTTAATTAAACGGGCATTTTTTCTCTTGGTTCGATATCGAAATAAATAGAAGAAATTAAACTGCCGACCTGCGTCATTAACACAGTAAAAAGTTAAAATTTTCTGTATATAGATTCTTATACCAACAAAACAGAGTGATATAATTGATCTGAGAATGGCTCTGAATGTTCCGATATATTTGGACTGTATTCCTGCATGATACAATCGCACTTATATAATGGCAACATATTTGTATTAATACAGGAGATGTTGACACGATCCCTCGATGCGAAAACGTATGTTTAACAGCACCCAGACATGTCCCATAGGGAAAAACTACCATTTGTGTCGTGTTTCGTGTTAAACTGAATTTCAAAGCCACCGTTATACAAATGTATACATAAATGTACACATAATGTATAGCAAATATGGTATGAAATTAACTGAATATAGCGACGTGTCTGCAAACAGACGATAGCATTAAAACATCATTAAGATAGACCACATTAAGGAAAAAAACAAAAGTCTGGATTAAGTAAAGATTACGACATATAGACCAAGTTCAAAAAATAATTTTTGAAACGGACAAAATAGAAATTCAGCCATTAGTTATCCGAGCCAGAACAGGAATTAATGAGCAATTAATAATGCATAATCAGTGTAAATCAACACATACATTCCTAGATCACAAAAGTATGTGTGTGTGTGTATATAAACTGTTATGTAGGCCTACTTAACAAACTTATGTATCGGTGGGGTGTGTGCGTGTGTGTGTGTGTGTGCGCGCGCGATCGTGTGTGTATATATACCTGAATTAAACTTTCGGTTCTCGTTGCATAATTTTCTCTTAATTAAATCACTTGTCTGCTTATTTGTAAAACATCATTATTAGTCAACAAGCCTATTGATACTTTAACATTTTTAATATTCAAATAATTTCACTGTTCTCGGTATAAAACAATTCGTGAAAATCATACGAAAAAAAATATATAAAAATCAGATAAGCAGTTCCTGTTTTCTGAAGACCGTAGCTTCGCTGTGTGTTTACCAGACCAACTTCATGTCAGATATCGTCTATATTATCGTGCATATTATTTGTTCGAGGAGTTTTCAGTAAAAATCTAGATATGTTTGGAAGGCCCAAACTAATTTTATAAGATAGTTGCACGAAATAAGGCACCCGCAATGGTCTAAATGCTTTAAAATATATATAAAAATTTAGAAATAAAACACCTAATATAATTTTGGTCCTTTTACCCCACCGCCTAAACACGTTTTCAACTTTCATAACGCTCTAAAAAATCAGGCGCGTGTTTAACTGAAATAAAAAGGCAATTTATTAAACAAACAAGGCAATGCCTTCAGAATACTTCCAACAAAAACATTTCGGAATAACACGGCGATATACAGGTTCCTTTCTATAATGGAACTGGGAAATTACTGCAGTTCAATTTAGAAACACATCTCTGTGTTTGGTCCACATATCCAACTACACTATAAAAATAAATTACTATATAAAATTTACACGTTATAACATGTCCATAAACAACTGGCATTTGATATAACATAATATTTCAAACATAGCTCTCAAAATCGAGAAGAAACTTACGTGTTATCTGGAGTAACACTGTCCTTAACAAATCAAGGCTATGTTTCTTTGCCTTTATACCACATTCGTCCATTGAAGCCATGAATAAAAAAAATCTTTTATAAAAATAAAAGAACAAAGCACTAGGAAAGAAACGTTGTTTCGTCAGAATTTGCTGCAGTCATAAACAAAAGCCCCGGGTGTGCGGTAGATGGGTTGACTGGACGGAAAGGACATTTGACAACTGTTATTCCCGTTCACAGGAGAATTGTTCAGGCCAATTCTTTGGGACTCAAACATCTCTCGGACAGAGTGGAAGTTCTGTTGTTGCGTGGGGTAAGTGGCACCGAGGTGGCTTAGGTCCCCTGCTTGGTTGAGGTACCAGGAAGCCAGTCGACCTTGATGAGGGTGGTGACCGTCCTGACCCGAGCTTAGATTTCCATGGGGCAGTGAGGACGTGGTGGTGGTGATCGAGTAGTCGGGCAACGATTCATCCACGCTTGTTGTAGGTGCCAGGTGCCCGGGTCGATCCCCAGCATATAAACTCATAGCTTGCATGTTGCAATGGTAGGTCGCGTTAGAGCTAGTGGATATGGCGTTTTGGTTACAGGGCGAGCTATAGACGGATGTTTGGTTTGGGGAATAATTAAGCGATAAAGAAGGCGTAATACCTGTCCTGGTGGAGGCGATAAGAGAAGAACTCAGCTCAGATGCACTCTGAGGAGACCCCCGAAGGGTCGTCATGATGTTATCCACGCTGAATCCTTGTGTCGGGGCCTGGTTGTGATGATGATGCTCGGCGTTTTCCAAGTTGATGGATCGATTTGATGGGATGCTATGCGGGCTGCCGGTCGACATACTGCTACTGCTGTCAGGGCTTTCGATTTTGGGCACCGTGCTCAGCGTAGGCGACACGGCCTGAGGGGGCGTCGCAGCCCCGTTCTCAGTCTTTATATCCTGGATCCTCACAGGCTGCGTGCCCTGCACGGCCTGCTCCGCTTCCCTGCTCTGCTGCCGCGGCGCCGTCTCCTTAGTCGTCCGGTCGTCTTTGTCTTTCAACGCGTCCTTTTTCTTGAAGCGCCTCCTCCGCCTCAAAAAGCTGCCATTCTCAAACATGTTGTAGGAGTCTGGATCCAGAGTCCAATAACTGCCCTTACCCGGCTTTTTATCGTCACGGGGAACTTTAACAAAGCACTCGTTAAGCGACAAGTTGTGCCTAATGCTGTTTTGCCAGCCCTGCTTATTGTCTCTATAAAAAGGAAAGCGCTCCATAATGAACTGATAAATCCCATTCAGGGTCACCTTTTTGTCGGGTGAATTCTGGATAGCCATGGTGATGAGAGCGATGTAACTATACGGCGGTTTGACCATATCCTTTGGCTGGGGTTGAGGTGTGTACGGTCCATAAGCGCGAGTCATGCTGGCGGGATACTGATCGTGAGCAGCATGGGAGTACATACTCATTGGGGCAGGCATCCCAGTGTATCCTCCGCCGGCCGTCCTGTAGTAGCCCTGATCGCTGCTGATATAGGGCACGACGCCCAGAGAGTTGGGGCTGGAGACAGAGTATCGCGCCTGCATTTCTTCTCCCAGTCGCTTCACACGCTTTTCGTGCGATACGCACCTTTTCCAAGACGGTTAGCAGAATACCTCCACTTTCTCTTCTCCGGCACTTACGCTGCACTTAAAACCCACGGCTCCTCAGTTGAAAAACGACGGTGCGGAGGCAGCGTCTTGCGCGCTGTCTGCCGAGAGGAACATTAGAAAACTTCTGGACTTTGAGCATCCGTCACTAGAAAGGACTTTTTTACGCAGTCACGGTTTTTTTCCTAAGGCCCCGCCCCCTACCTTTCTTGGGGTCCAATGGGAGGTCGAGTTGTCGGGAAAGGCTGCGGCAGTGCGTTTCGCTTCGGCCACACACGCACTTAGAAAAATGAGAAGAGGTACTGGAAACTCCCTGTTCACTTCAGCTAACACTGATCACTTAAACGAATGTCAGTTGCTTGCACATAAAGCAAAAAGAAGGACTATAGTATAATTACCGCACACGGTATGAGAAACCTATACGCCTGTGTAAATATATAATAAAGCTAGCTTATATATTCAAAGCCAATCAACAGGTCTCATAGGTCTCGTTTAGTTTTCATCAAGACTTTACAGATATCATAAGCTGTTGTTACTGATAATAAAAACAATACAACGCTTTTGAAAGTAAAAACTAAAATAAAGGATGTGTATTTAATAGCTTCTTTAAATTAACTTACACCGACGAATATTTATTCTACAGATAGCTGTTCTTTTTTTCTATACGAATTGAAACAATTTAACAAAACATTAGTAACGTTTCATCCCCGTAGCTCACAAGCTTGTCCGTATTAACACCGACTGTTAGTTAAAAGTTTCAGTCAACACTGATTGCCATCAAAGCAGAACGAAGGCCCCTTATCTCTGTCAGTAGGCAGAATCCGAAATGTAATTACAGCGAGAATAATCTCTTTTAACGGAGGAAATCTGTTGAGTGCGAAAGTTTGTCTATGTGTGAAGCAGATCTTAAAGAGCGCCAAACGGACAGCACCTTAGGTGATATTCAAGGTGTTAGAAATGTAATCAAAATTCCTTAGTCTCTGGTTTCGAGATGATTGGTGCGTCCTTTTCCAGCGCCCGCTTTAAAGAGCTGTAACGGTATCCTAATCGTCTTAATTAAAGCTATGTTTATTCGTAGATAAAAGCAATCATAACGTTTTCTGAAACTTGTGACGAACAGCCAGAGGAATATTTTGCGTTTAGGCTACTTTTAATAATTGTGCTAAAATTGCGTATTTAAATAATTTCACATATTGTATATATTGGATAAACGTGTATTTTTAAAAGTGTTTGAATTTTGACAAAAAGTGATTTTGATTTTGTAAGCTCTTTTTTCACTGATAAACTGATTTGTGCAAAATCAGGGAATCGGGAAATTGTTTAATATAAGTGTGGCTATTTTATTATGATTTGATACTGATATAGAGATTTAAAATTAAGTCAAATTCATTGTGTTGTATTATTGTATTTAAATTAAAAATAATAATTGTGGGAAAAATTCCTGTCGTGTATAGCTTTGTTGTAACATTTAATAGTCGGAATACAGGCTATATTTTACGTATACTGTAACAAAGGTGTTTTCATCGTAAAATCCTCAAGTATTTATCTGAACATTAAATTGGCCAGAAGGACGACAAATTTCAGTCTTTTATTGGGGGTTGCAAAGCAGACTTACTCCTTGCACGCCCGTATTCTATCACATATAGTGCTGATTAAGGCCGCGCACCTCCGTTGTCCAGCGCGGGTTTCTGCTTTCAGAGACCCGCGCATGAACTCCTTTCACTGCCCCCGCGGGTGTTTATTCAATTCAGACATCGACTCTTACCTCATGTCGTTGCGATATTTAATGCACGATATTACCGTTGCCGTAATTTGTACGACAACCACAACCAATTAATAATAATAATAATAATAATAATAATAATAATAACTATTATTATTATTATTATTAATAATAATAGTAAACATGATAGATAATGGCTTTTCCGTTATTGTGATATACTTAGCCTATTAAATATTATGATTTTAAATGTTATTTTTATGAGCACGTTTTATATAATAATTGTAATATCTTCTTTATGTAATCGTATATAAGAGCATGACATAACACTATAATACCGTGTATGAGACTTTGTAAAATGTTTTTTGATGTCGCGTGGTTTTAGAAACTGCCATGGTGCGCCATCGATATAGATGTTAATTATAAAGGTTTATTAGATCGTTTAAAAATATGTATATATTTCGGCCTACAGATACGCATGCGGGTACAACAAATGAATCGATAGATGGGTGGATGCACGTAAAAGTATAAAGCATCGTTTTAACGCAATTCTAGAAAAAGAATAGTAACGTAAATTTGGAAAAATTAATATAATCGAAAACCGTGTAATTTTTTTTTCTATGATAGTAAAAATATTTCTTGTGGCTAATTATATTAACCTAGTTTATTACTATTATTATATTTTTTATTTTATTATTTGTTCTACTATTATTAGTAGTAGTAACAATAATAAGAACAAAAACAATAATAATAGGCCTACTGTATTTTAGCTTGTGTCAATATTAATGTAAAAGTATGAAAACAAGCCGAAAGGATTTAAATGCCATTAGCCATTTTTGTTTGCTAAAAACTATTGTCAACTGATCAGTGAGAATACTAATTAAAATAACCCGCCATATAAGTCGCATTTTTGTTCAATTCAAGTTCAAAACAACATAGCGGTACCTGAGGCTCTGTCGCATGTTGTGAAATGACAGGATTTTGTCCTCTTTTTCCAGTTTTCATTAAGGTCGATAACATTTGGCTACATTTACACAATGCTAAATGCAGTAACATTTTCACATTTACGACTTCAAATAAGACATTCAATACAACGTTACTAATCACCACAAAATTTCCTGAGAAGCGTAGTTTTACAGAATACCGCCTTGGCAGCCTAAGAATTGCGTTATTTATAGTTCCCTAAATCGTACAGGACTGTTGAATCTTTTAAAAAGGCAATTGCTATATATATATATATATATAAATTGAAGTAATGAAGAAAAGCATGTTTCTTTTTAAATCTGTTAACCGTTTCATCGGTTTCATATTGCTAAACCTGAAAATTTCACACGTAGCATGTACCAGTAAAATAATTTGTTCTGTGGATGTACGGCTATGCGTTCTAGTTAAAGGGGTAACACCCTCGTGAATGAAATTCTACGCCATCCGCTAATCACGTGTAGTTTGTCGTAAAAACGGCCGGTTTCGTGTGTTTAAAAATATCAAAATGGTAGTAATAATAATGTCCAAAAGAGTGTCCAGCCAATGAGCCCGAAATAATAGAAAGAAAATACTTTGATCCATGTATAAGCACAAAGCAGTATTCAGTTGCACACCTTAGCAGTCCACTTGGCTAATTCGTAATTGTTACCAGAAAAGTTAATCGCGATAGCTGTGGGTTTTATTTCCAGGTAAACTAACGTGAAAGCAGGAGATTGCAGATAATGCGGCGATTAGAATCCACCTGCCGTACACAGGAGTCTCTGAGCATGCACATAGCTCCCCCTGCCGTTTCTACTTTTTACATACACGCCGGAAATAAAATAATGTGTAGTGACTGACCAACGTTTCGCATAAGGCGCGGATCTTGGGGGGGGGGCGGATAGCAGTGACGAACAATCATGAATAAATGAATAAAAAAATATATATAGTCATATGCATAATTATATTTGTTTTTTTCAAACAAAATGTTATAGCTGAGTTTTTTAAACTCCCCTTGTTCAGATGCTTTCTGCAGGCCATGGTATTGCATTTAGGGGCGTGGGTAATTTGCCGGGGTATCCATGCGCCTCCTGTGCCCCTGATTCCAGGTACTAAACTGGCAGGATAATGGTGGACGCTAAATGCCAGCTCATCTTTTTCATCCTTTTCTTTTACCTTGCTAAATCAAGAAAATTACAAAATACTACGGGAAAGTAATGCGCAAGAAAATTGTAAACTGTTGCCATTAAATGCAGTCAGCAGTTAATATAACATGATGAATACTGAACAAATTACTACTTAACAGCAATAGCGTGAAGTGCATAATAGTTTATGTTGCAATTTTTATTACAGACAAGTTAGCAGCCTTGAATATTTTTGTAGGGTAAGCGCGGGGGTGTCATTTTACTTCCAAAATAATTAAGTCTTGTTATGTCTTTCATGAGGCCTAAAATCTCGAGCGGCACTTCTGCTCAAGTAAACAAAACGAAAACATTTTAGTGAATTATTTCCCACACATTCAGCCCGAAACTCAATTACGTTACTTTGCTGCCCCAAAGTGTTTGATAGTTGAATGACAACCTTGGTTAAAAAACCGTAATTCCGGCGTCTTTGAGCGCATGTAATGCTCATCAGGTTTTAATATAAGCACGTAGCCTGTAAATAAATCTCTCTGGTATTATTTAATATTAAAGATATAAGAAATTTTGAATCAGAATGAAATTAGTTGGTGGAAAAAGGTCTTTTAGCCACAGACAGGTATGCAAATTTTTATGATTTTTTCTTAATATTTTAAAATGCTCTGATGTAGGCCTTTATTTATGCATATATCTATTGTTAGTTTTTATTTCTACATTCCTATGACAATATTCACAGAAAGTGTAATTTTAATTGAAAGGAGTATTATACATTTCAAAATAAAAGTAGGTGCATAGCATGGAAAGTGTGAACTGCAACACAAGAGCTCCAGGAACTGAAACAGGAACAATAAATATACTGTTTAGCTCCTATATTTTTTATCAACACATTTTCCCTTCTTTTTTAAAACAAGCAAACAGTCATCATGTAATCCACCTGTCTCAGGATATATAGAAACAATAAATAAACTATAAAACAAAATAATTTTAAAATTCATTTAATTCATATTTCCAGAATTTAGTATGTCCCCTGATGAGGCACATTTGTGATTTTAGAGTAGTATGTTGTCTTTATTGGCCTTTAGTCTTTTTGTAGCTTTACGCAGGGCAGGCTAGACCAGACCCTGCATTACTGTAGGCCCAAGAGTCTAAACTAGAATGTATTAATGACAGGAGTAATGCTAGCTTAACAATAAAAGTGCCAGCTTCACGATGGGGTGATGTGCGACCCTGTGGTTTATGATTTTGTGCCTGGAAATGGAAGGTCACATGTTCAAATCCAGAGTTGGATTTGAAACTGTCGGCGGAGTAATTTTACCATTGGGACCTCGAGCCAGGCACTTTGTTGTGACATGTCATATTTAGGTATGAGATAAAGGTAGCATTAGGTGTCTTCACCCCAAAGTTCCACAAAATAGGGGCTCATTTATAAAAAAATGTCTGTACATTTTTACAGGAGAGGAAATGTTCATACAAAACACAGTAAAAGTCAGATGTGATAATACCTGGTGTAAACCATGAAACTTATCGGGGTTATAAACCCCATGTTTTGTAGAAACATTGAGACGTGTGTTCCCACCCAATAATGAAACACGCCGTCATGGACCTACAGATTCAGACTGCCGATGAGCTCAGGGCCATGAATGTACGCTTGGAGGGAATCAGAGGGACTTTGGACGAGATGTGCTCTGTTTTAAAAGAATCAGTCAAAGAGCATACCTGTGTCTGTGTTACAATCTTCTGCGCACATTCTCCCTCCGCTTTAGCATTTAACGGTTCGTGGGAAGGCGGCTTGTGTCATTATGCTATGTCGCGCAGGACACAGCATGCTAGCATGATGCTGCACACCTTTGCCTGGTGGTATAGCAGAACGCCACCCGACATGTCCAAACACAGTCACCTGGCGCTCTACCATTGAATGCGCTGCTACGTGCGCCCCACTGATCCAGTGTCCTTTTCGCTGCGTGGATGATGGTATGAGGTTAACAGCCAGTGCCTCCGTGGGTAAGTGCTCTCTCCTTTGCGCGCTACTTGGACGTACCAGTCAAAGGCGACCTTATATATATATAAAAACTCTGACATACATCTTAAATGACTACGTATATATGTGTATATTAAACATACCAATCTGCCATCCACCTCAAAGTGCCTCAGCCTCTAGGTTTTGTCCTGTCCTGCCATTTCATAAAACAAAAGCATCATTCATGAATCCAGGTCAACGTGCAACAATATTTGCCAAAACCATGGTGGCGCTATAGATGAGTTGCACACTGTTGCTTTTACTCCACGAAAGCAGCTTCAGTCTCTGATGGTGTTTTAATTGCAATGTGCGTGCAGTCAATAGCGCCAACCACATTAAGAAAATCAGACATTGCTACAAATTGCATTTTAATGTTTGCCTGTACATCCACGCCACAGGGAAATTTAATATACCTTCTTGACAGTCGGTTTATACCAGCCACTGCTTGAGGAACGCAGTGTGTGCCGTGATATCCCTAATCTGTCAGCCAGTTTCTGTTGTTATGTTCCTGTCACCAGGAATCCAAATGTTGTCAGTGCGTGGAGCTGGACAGGAGGAGCATGAGTCCATAATATAGGTTGTCCAAGGGCCAGGGCCAATTTATCGTACTAACCCATTGGAATTACTCTTGGCAGTCTGAAATGACTGATAAGCCAGGAACCATCTGGAAAAATAATCATACCGATCTCTAGACTTACCCGTGGCCTATTTCGCCCCGCATGTGACTTAAATGTTTCATAATGCTGCGGGTGATATATTTATAAAAAAGACTTTTTATGCATAAACGAGGGCGCACTACTTACTTTGATTTCCATGTATGCACACCTGTAACATGTGCAGGGATCTAGGTGTATGATGACACAGCTGGTCACATGACTTCCAGAGTGTTGGAAGGTCACATGATCGATAGGTAAATCAGGAAGTGATATAAGGTGGTGACCGGTAGGTTAGAGCCTTCTTTTGATGTTGCTGGCAGTTTTGTGATAAAGCCCCCTCTCATGCAGAGTGAGTGCTAGGGGCATGTGTTCCGCTCTTCCTGGAGGACACAGAGGCAGCTGGATGGAATTGTCAGCTCTTTACGTGTACAGCACTGACTCACTGGCTTTACTGACTGTTCATCTCTTGTGAAGTGCAGTGTAAGCAATCATCCACTTGCAGCTGCTTTGTTTGTAATAGATTTTGTAGCAAGCATTGTTCTTCTGTTTTAGTTACCATTTAGTTACCCCCCTGTGGCTTGCAGTGGGCATAGACACTGCACTCCATTGGAGGGTTCCCTTCCCCCTCCTTTGTTACTGTGTACTGAGAATTCTGGCAAAGTGGGCCTGGTCATCTTCTTTACATTTATATGTTTGCTGTGTTATACACTATATTGATAACAGTATTGGGACACAACTCTTAATCATAAGTTCATGAAATTTCTTACCTGCTAGATATTCCACAGTGAGCTGTAAGTTGGTTTTATTGCAAAGTGGATGCATTTAGGAACAACAGAAACTCAGCCATGAAGTGACAGACCACGTAAAGTAATAGAGCGGGGTCGCTGAGTGCTGAGGCACATAGTGAGTGAAAATCGCCAACACTCTGTTGACTCAGTAACTGAAGAGTTCCGAACTTCCTCTGGCATTAACCCCAGCACACAAACTGTGTGCCGGGATCTTCATGGAATGGGCTTCCATGGCTGAGCAGCTGTATGCAAGCCTCACATCACCAAGGGCAGTGCCAAGTGTTGGATGGAGTAATGAGAAAGCACACTGCCACTAGACTCTGGAGCAGTGGAAACATGTTCTGTGGAGTGATGAATCACACTTCTCTGTCTGGCAGTCTGATGGACGAGTCTGGGTTTGGTGGATGCCAGAAGAACATTAGTTGCCTGACCGCATTGTCCCAACTGTAAAGTTTGGTGGAGGAGGGATAATGGCATGGGGTTGTTTTTTCAGGGGTTGGGCCAGGCTCCTTAGTTCCAGTGAAGGGAACTCTTAATGCTTCAGCATACCAAGACATTTTGCACAATTCTATGCTTCCAAATTTGTGGGCACATAAAACATAGAACTGGAACATGTTCCAGCATGACTCCACCCCCCATGGACAAAGGAAGATCCATAAAAACATGGATGGGTGAGTTTGGTGTGGGAGAACTTGACTAGCCCACACAGAGCCCTGATGTCAACCCCATCAAACACCTTCGGGATGAACTAGAACGGAGATTGTGAGCCAGACCTTCACATCCAGCATCAGAGCCTGACCTCACAAATGCTCTTCTGGATGAATGGGCAAAAATTCGCACAGTCACACTCCAAAATCCTGTGTAAAGCCTTCCCAGAAGAGTGACAGCTGTTACAGCTGCAAAGGGGGGACCAACTTCATATTGATGCCGATGAATTTAGAATGGGATGTCATAAAAGTTCCTGTGGCTGTAATAGCCAGATGTTCCAATATTTTTGTCCATATAGTCTACCTAGTATGGAGTATGGACTAAAAAAGGCTTCCAGAACTGTCTGAGGAATTACAGTCAAGCCAAATTCCTCTGGTGGTAACACGATAAAAGTTCACGATTCTGGAAAAATGGTCTGGTTCCTAAAAAAAATCTGTAGTGTAAAAGCGCCCAAAGCGTTACTGGTAGACATTAATATATTTCAGAATGTAGTCATGCTGGTCTCTGAGATTTGAAGAGAAAATATACGCACCCTTATTCTATGGTGATTGTCCTGATTTTTAACAAATTGAAATTTAATTGTATTTAAAATATTTGTATAATTTGTATAATTATTAGTGAAACATTTAGATTGATTTACAATGTACAGAAATAAAGTGGCCTTTATACCATACTGTGTGGTGGCCATGGGTATTGACTGTAGAAATGTAGAAATGTGTGAAGTCTGATCCCTAACATAAGATAGAGAGAGTGTTGTGGCCTAGATACAGTATTCACTGTTAGACATGTTGGTCTTAGAGTTCAACATTATTCATAACTGTGTGCACAGGTTGGCATAAGGTAGCATCTCTTCAGAATGGGACACATAGTAAGGGCACATGAAGAACATCTTCAAACTGTGAGAATGTAGGAGGAACAAGCGGATGTCCACCTAGTCACGAGTAGAACAAGTAATCCTACATGGAACAAACAGGAGCTAAATAATCACATTCAATCCTGAAGCCATTTAACGATGTTTCATGACAGTAGTGCACTGTAAGATCTTATTATTTTATCACTGATATTCCCATGACCACGCACTGCATAAGCAGGATGTCACATGGGGGATTAGTTATTCCTTGAATGGTAAGTTCTGCTGGTGTAGTGGTATTATGCAAGGTTCCCATTTTGGGGAGGTGTGTATTGCTTTGTGGGCTAGGACTCTGGGGCTGTGATTGAAGGGTTGCCGCTTTGAATCCTGTGATTGGTTGAATTGTGTCATGTGTCTAATTGTGTGGCTAAGACTGGCCACCCCTGTTCTAAGCTATACAGTATATTTTCACACGTCAAGGCCAACATTTCAATACAATCAAATAATATAAGATATAATCATAAGATGTAATGAATATAAGATATATATATTATTTTATAATCATTTACCACAATTATTCATAAATGTTAATGACAAAATTACATATGTACAGTATATATACTACCAAGGGCTACTGGACCATTCTGGAGGACCATACATATATACATATCTATGTATGTATGTGTGTGTGTATATATATATATATACACACACACACACACACACACACACACACACACACACAGGCACCACTGAAACCGACGTCTGGCATTGGCATGAGTGACCAAAGGTTTGACTATAGAAGCTCAACCATGAATGTTGACCCTGTGGAGCTCCCGATGACCCGTTTTGGTGGAAACGGTAGAGTCGAGGTGCATATTTAATTCTGCATCGAGTTGGTCAGCTGTTTTTCGTGCTTTTTGGATACAATCCTGGTTAGTACCCGGATATCCCTTTCAGACAGCTACCCCTTGCAGCCACAATTACTCCTGTTGGATGTGGTCCGTCCTTCGTGGCAGTATGCCGACATTACCCTAGACACCGTGGCTCTCGATATACCACAAAGACTTGCTGTCCTGGCCACAGATGCACCAACAATTTGTCCTCTATTGAGCTCTGATATGTCTCCCATTATGTTGTATGGATTGCAATATTTTATATACAGCTGTGCTATTGCTCTGCTAATTCAACCTTCACACTCTGCTTTTGGTAGTGAACACTGTGTACCAAAACATACTATCTCAGTAAGTTTCATTTATGTATTATCAACTGGGGCAGATAAAAGGGGTGCATTTCCTGGCAGGGATGGTGAATCGCGCACAACACCTGTATAGCTGTGAAGTTGACATTAAATTTTCAGTGGTATTAAAAAAGTCTAAAAGAGTCTTAAATTTAACCTGGAGAATCCTGGGGGTACGCTGAAATAATTACAGGCGTTCTTAAGGGTTCTCTTCTGCGGCAATATTTCTTTTACGACCACTAGATGGAGAAATGGGACAATATATTTAAAGCCTGGCTGGCTGGTTTCAGGAAGGGAGATAGCATGCATTTATTGTGCTGTGTGACTCTTCGTGTACTAGAGTTTAGGACAAAAATGGTACATCAATAAAACCTGAAATAGGCCTGCTGTAAGTTTTATTTCTTTTACTAAATTTCCAATCAGAAATGCCGTGGTAAGTCTTGTGTTCTGTCTTTCGTTTTGTTCTTTTTTTCTTTAAAGTAGGCCTATCAATATTTATTTACCTTTATTTTTATTTAGCAGACGTTTTTGTCCAAAGCGACGCACAAGTGAGACAAATCGCACTTCACAAACACTGTCTAGCACTCGACTAGGCATAAGCGAACTTCGTATGAACGCCCAGGTAGCCTATAAGTGTAGGAAGTATGTGGGAGAACATAAATGTTTAAAACCGCGGGCACATTCTTTGTCCGCATATACACAATAAGATCATTTTATAGGAGTCCCCCCAAAGCGATCCGTAGCTTGAAACTACGGTTAGTACAGTTAAAATGTAAAATGGTTGCGTGGTATTTATACGTTGGAAACGTAGTAGGCCTCTTGAAATCTAGAATTTATTTGGAAAATTAAGGTACAGGTCTAAATATAATTATAAATGCAATTCGATGCACTTAATTAAAATGAGAGTAGTTATACAATAATTTGCTGGATAAGTCTAACCGGATACATTCATTAAACCAATAATATGAGTCACACAAACACAGTTGAAATCGCAAACTTTATTAAAACCTTTAACAGCAACACCGGCAAACTGCTTGAATATATAACAAAATGGTATTTGTGAATGTCCACATGTACATACATTTCAGAAAAAGGTTACATTTCGCTGAAATTTGACAGGATTTTTAACAGCAAAAATATTCAGTGCGCTGCGCCACTCTAGGAATATTATATATTTTTTCTAAAATAAAGATAAATGTAAGTCAGGACAATTTTAAAATAAGGCGATTGACTTCATAATGGTCCTTTACCACTTCTCGACTTAATAAAACGACTTCGGCTGCAGTATTTCCGTCTTTATCTAAGCGGACTTACTCATATTCATATGACACACGGCTTGATGTCTTGCTGGCGAAGCAGTTGGTGGTGGTCGTAAGACCCAATGGCGGATGGATGTAACGAGGAAAACTTATTTATGTTCAGAAGGAAATCTTTCCTCTCACGTACGGAGGAGGAGTGGGATTGATGTCTAGGCAACCCTATTGTATGTAAAACAAGAAAAGCAAAATTCTTAGAGATAATCATCACACATAAGACAAATGAACTAAACACTGCTACTCATAAGTGCGTGAATAAAATAGAAATTTTGTGTAGGCCTACATACTTAAAATTTAATTGTTCCGACATTTATTTTACACATGCAAAGGCTGGTGAAGTTTGGCGAAAAACGCAACGGCATTTAAGGTAAATTACACTCGTACGCGTTTATAAATGGTAATTATTTTTCTGGCAATGTAGGTAATTATGTAGTCTGACGCAAAGAATCTTTTAAATTAAGGATTGTGGAATAAATTGTGAAATAAGAAATCTCTGTTAAGTTAAATGTGATAAAAAATGTATTTAGTTAACTGAGAAATAATACTTCATTAAAGAATTACGAAAAGGAGGCATGTTTTTTCTAAATAATGCGCATCAATTTAGCCCCATATGTAAGAATAGCTTGACAAATATACGGTTTCGAAAAACAGATGTGTACAATCCTGCAGTCTAAAGTGTGCGATAATCAAGGTCTACTTTTTTTCAAAGAGGAATCATTTTCTGTATTTGGGTAACCTGCCCGACTCGGTGCAGAGTCACCAGAATGACACAGTGAGCTTCACATTAGTGTCTTATTTATAAACCGTACGTGATGTATTTTATGCATATGTGAAAGAAACCAGAAGTAAAGAAACCTGAGGAATTATATGACAAAGTTATTTTAATTCCAGTTTATTGCATTTTTAAGCCAGGGTTTAAATCTTTCTTAAACCAAGGACATCCAAATGAAAATAGCCCATATCTAGTCGCACCGACACTGTCAGAAAAAAGGGTACCAATTTGTACCTTTGCTTGTCACTGGGGCTGTACCCTCAAGGGTCTGCCAGTTGTACCCTTAGCTGTATGTACTTGTACTTTTAAGATACAGAAATGGACTCCGCGGGACATTTTTGTACGATTAGGGGTACATTAATGTTGTTTGTACCTTGGGGATGTTCCTCAGCGTCAATTTCTGTACCTTAAATTAGACCAAAAGGTATATTTACCTACAGCTGTAGGGTACAACTGGCAGACCCTTGAGGGTACAGTCCCAGTGACAAGCAAAGGTACAAATTGGTACCCTTTTTTCTGACAGCGTACCACTAATGCTGACATTTCATTATTTACACCAAATTAGGGATTTTCTCTGCAGACCCCCTGCAACTTATCTACGAATTGCTGGGGCTGGTGGACATTAGGTTGAAAACCCGCTGTAAAGTATTAGTTTCGTAATAAAAATATAATGATTATAATGGTACATAATTGTGAGTAAAATATTCACATGTCACACATTTTATTTCTGTTTTGGGGGCATTCCTATTAGAGTGATGATGATGATAATGATGATGGTTATTATTATTAAGGCACCACAGTTTTCACTGACAATTTGGCTGGTATTTTAAAGGTTTTATAGACGTCCTAGAATTGCCTTTTATAATAAGTAATGTCAACCACGGTCCTCCGGTAGGCCTTAAATGAATAAAATAGAATAAAACGAAAACGACTGCTGCACGAGCAACAACTCATAAAAAGGACTGCATTCATGTTCATTTTAATTAAGAATGTTATTTAACGTAAATATTCAGCTCGCAATACGTTGACAGACACACTCGTGTATTTTAATATTATTCTTTTATTATTATTATTACTACTACTACATCTAGTACTTCTACTACTATACTATTACTGTTGCTTTTTGCGCATTTCTGAACCGAATCTCTATACAAATCTTTTACGAATAGGACTTAATATCTGTAGCGAATCATTCACACACAGTTTAACAGACCTGAGACGTGCATTCTCCTAAACAGTTTACCTGCAATGTTGGGTGCTTCCCCAGTGTTTGGATGGAGGCATCTCTGTTCCATGGCGTAGGATGACAGGCTGGAGGATAAACTTGAATGTACAGGATTGCTGGTAGCCAGAGATGGATGATTTACGTATGTTGAGCTAATACTGGATGCACAGGGTGCACCAGCGCCTGCAAAGGGGGAAAGACAATCCACACAGCTAGCTGATACGGTGGGTGATGACAGCGGTCTACTGCTTCTGTTTGGACCATAGTCTTCACTTGACTTTGCCTGAAAGCCGGTTATATACGCAGATCCAGTGCTGGAAGACGACTGTGACGTACGTTGGCCACAGTTAAACCCATCGTACGTGGAGGTTATTGGATTCGGCATTATTTCTAGGTTGTAACCATTGCTTTGACATGTCAAGGAGCCGGTTGGAGATTGGAAATCAAACCTCTGCGGTAATACAGATGGCCCTATACCAATTCCATTCATCATCCGATATATGGGTTTTAAAGTTTGGCATTTTCCTCTGAATCCCCTTGGTCTGCGGCGAAAAGATCCTTCCTCAAACATAAACTCACTGGCGGGGTCAATAGTCCAGTAATGTCCTTTACCTGCTCTCCCCATGCCTTTGGGTAATTTAATGAAACATTCGTTCAGAGACAGGTTGTGCCGAACAGAGTTCTTCCACCCTTGGTAAGATCCTCTAAAGAAGGGGAATCTTGCCTGAAGAAACCGATAAATCTCATTTAGCGTTAATCTCCTCGTTGGGGAGCTCTGAATTGCCATTACAATGAGCGCAATGTAGGAATAAGGAGGCTTGTCAGGGCGCCGCAGTCCAGATGTCACCTTTTTCGCCATAGCCGAAGGCGCCGCGTCGCTCTCCGCATCTGGCTGCAAGTTCATCAGGGAGAAAATGAAAAGCCAAAAGGGTCCGTTTTAATCCTAAAGTCTGAGGTGTTTTCCGCTTGCACTCGTCCTACAGTGATCGTTGATTTC
Source organism: Mormyrops attenuatus (assembly GCA_026777985.1). Classification (NCBI taxonomy): domain Eukaryota; kingdom Metazoa; phylum Chordata; class Actinopteri; order Osteoglossiformes; family Mormyridae; genus Mormyrops; species Mormyrops attenuatus. Next base: position 8,961,266 of record JAODKC010000082.1, read on the forward strand.
GTCCCGGAGTCGGATGAGGGCGGTTGTAAATCAACCTCACAAGTCGATGAGAGAGGGAAGTGAAGTTGGTGTCGCCGTTTTTATTGTGGAAGAAACGCCTCGTTGAACTTCACTTGACCGGAGTTTGCAAACAGAGGGAAAAACGTCTCCCCCTGCATAAAGATTTAGAGTTCAGGCTGCGGTAATTTTCAAATTAATTAATATATGCTGGGATGCGGAGTTATGTCCTCTGACAGTTTGCAGTGTACACTCCAGAAGGTGGCCATCGGGTACCTCCTTAAAGAATACGAAAAAGCTGCTTCACGCCCGACTAAAGTAGCCTAAGATAACCAAGCACATATTAATTAACTTTACCATGCAGGGACCCACGCCTTCGGACATGCGGGTAATCTCAAGCCATTGCAAACCGTCTCGAGCTCAAAATTACTTTTACCGCCACTTAACATAACCAACGCAAAAGTATATTTAATGGAGATTTAACCATAAATCCACCAATCCAATCAATTCTACCAAATGCCAAGTATTAGAGTAGAATGCCCGCTCCTGCTCAACTTGCGTAAAAATGGTACTGTTTTAGATATAAACGCTCAGCAATACCCCAATTTGCAAAACATAGCCTAAATTGCTTAATTTGTGCAATAAAGGATATTAGCAATCGTAAACGATGTTGAACATTGTGAGACCATTGCAACATTTATTCAAAGAAAACAGCTGGGTAGCTAAAATAGCTTGATTAAGACTTTATTTAGCCTATATATGCTTATTTTGCCGGCAGGGCTTATCGGAATTTGATGCGAATAGAAGCTGGTTATTTACGTCCAGCGCCACCAGTATACCACACGAAACGCCACGTTGTCCGTTTACCGACTGGAGTCCTGGTCCCATGCATCTTCTAGGCGCGACATTAGCGGAAAGGAGAACGACAAGATGTAAAGAGCTGTTCGCATAGGAGGACGCCAAACATCAGTCCTTCTTCTTCTAATTAATAGAAATTATTATTATTATTGTTGTTGTTGTTAAGTTCCAGTATATAAGGTATGAAATGGATTACACATACATTCTTAAAGGGTGTTAAGCTGATGGAGAAAAGTGTGGTTTCCATGCGATAAATACTTTATATGATATTTTACCTTAGAATGCTGGAAGAATTTTAGCTAACGTGATTTTTTTCCCTACACTTTTGATAAATTATACGTCTTTCGTTCATATAAATTAACTACAATTTCCCCAGTATTTGTATTTTAATATATTTAATATGCGATTGCACTAGACTTTCTCTAAACTGTCAAAAGACGGAAATTTGAAAAAAAAAATCGACAGATATATACAGATATATAGATATCTAGCTTCCCCCCTTTATTTCGCTTTCTTTTCCACTCTGTGTCTGCGTATGTGTATGAAATAGGATGTGCTGTTTTGTGCGGCTGCTTCTCAGTGAAAGACAAAATAACTTTTTGAAGTCACTGTAACAATAACCCTTGCACTTTTGCCCTTCACAATACAAAGGATGTACAGATACGATCATGCAACAACAAAGGTAAAGTAACATAATCACCGTAGAATTTCCCTTAACATCAAAACTTGTAACCCCTGCTGGCTACAGGATGCATCACGGACTTAAAGGAAATTCTTCTCTCTGGCAGTAGAATAGTTTGAAATTATTAAATATTTTCTATGACTTTGAAGTGACATAGCTTAAATTTACATTTCTTATAACCTGACACACTTTCCTAAACAGTTCCCTAGCCGCAATATGTTTATTATTCTTCAACAGAAACCATTGTTGGTAAAGAAAAGCGATACCAATAAAACCTTCATTATAAATTTAACGTAAAATACAAACCACTCGGAGCATACCAGCATCTTGAATGTAAAAACGGGCTGCGGCTGCTGGTTTACTATTTGTAGAAATCTTGTTATATGTACCAACTGGAATCCTGTCTAAGATACAGCCCTGCCTGGTGCCTTTTGCTGCCTTGGCTGCATTAATCCGGGCTGCCCAGGACCCTGGACAGGATAAGTGGTTGTAAGTGTGAAGTATAATTAATCGCAGAGTTAGTGATCTTGGTTACTGTATCTCGGTTACACATCCTCGAGTTACCAATTGATGGGTGTTTCTCTAATAATCGGGTGTAACAACCTCGATGCACAGTAACGAATGATACATCAGACAAACTCCTCTGTTTTGCCATAATTTTGCTTCATTTAAAAAATTATAAAATAGATAACTTTACCAAATTGTTAAGTTGATGTGTGGACATCTGAAACATGAAATATGTCTTTTGTAAGATAATTCGAATGCATTTTCCGCATTATTATGGATTGCAACCATATAGTTATATGCAAATGGCCATTTTCAAAAAAAAAATGCAATCGATACACAAGTTAAATTACACAAAGGATACCAAAAGGACACAGAAGATTGAATTGTGAGACATGTTTTATATAAATGTAGTTCATGTAAAAGTATGTTTTAAAATGTGCTAAAGGTTTTCAAATTTACAGAAATTCTAATTAAAGTAGATTTCTGTCTGGCTTCCCTTTGCCAAAACTGAAATAGACTATTTTTCAGGTGTCATTTCAGTTTTCTACCTGCAGGCTGCAGCGTCGCCCTTTTAGAAATGTTTTCATTGCTATCATATACTGACACTTGTAGCAGAAGTTAGCATTATTTAGAAACGGATTCAATGGCTTCTTTCTGGCGATTTCTGGTACCCACTGAAGGTTCTATAAACGGAACAACTGCAACATGTTCTCAGAATGAAGGTAACATGTCAATTCCATTATGAATTATGTGAATGGAACTGGGCTGCGAAATGTACATGAAAGTATGGGACAAAACACTAAATTAAACTATTTTTCTGGGGGGTACTGCGCCCCCCTCATTTTTTCGTCTGCTGCGAAGCTACACTTCCATGAAATTCGCTAACTCCAAAATGCGTCCTTACTGCGGCAGAAGGGCGCGCTCGTTACTCGTGCCTTGATAAAAGCGAACAGCGATCGCGCACGCAAATCGGGAAGCGGGTTCGGTAAGGGCATAATGGTCCCTCACATCAGTTCACTCCACAGACCTGATGACGATAAGTGCCTCCGGTGAAGCGTAGGCATCGACAGATACCATAGTACGATAGAGAGGAAAACAGCTTTGTGTGGTGTTTTGTTATGTTTAGCTTCATATATGATAAAAACTAGATTTGTTGAGAGAACTTAACTCATTGGAGGTCTCCCAGCGTGCCTAGCGCCCGCTATTCATATAGTTAATGCTAATATTTAATGTCATTTGTTAATATGATCGCTCTGAAGTTGCTGAGAATCATCCACACTATCGAACTGCAGCATCGGGCGATGCTTGAGTTAAATACTTACCCTCCTCGAAGTTAGGGACTAAATTGATAACCTTGCGGTTGTCTCCCGATGTAACGCATTTGTTACTATTTGCTTTTATCAAAAGCAAACAGCAAACTCTACATCCAGTCCTATAAGGAGGTTCTCCAACTTATAGGGAATAACTTGGGGGTTGGTTGGAGGACTGGCACTCCAGCCACTGCGAAAAAACCTCATACTGGTCCATTCAGACTAGTGTGTTGTTGAGGTATCACCTGCCACATGGCTGCACTCAGGTTCTCATCCCTGAGGTGCTTTGTCGTGTGGTAATCAGTGCCTGCTCCTTACTTCTCGCTCTTGGTGTGCTTGAAGCCTACCCCCCAGGACATATCGCAGGGGACACCCTGGATGAGATGCTAGGGCCCATGTTTGTTCACTAAGGGTAGTTCCAGAGATGCTTAAACACATACGGAGTATGCATGGAGTATGGAGAAACTGACACAAATTCTGAACCATGATACAAAAATGCATATAGACACAGAGCATTGGCGGGGCATGGATAGCCAAGCAGATTCAGGGGACCCAGCACTTCACAGGGTCTATTTATACACTCCAGAAACAATATACCTTCAGTCTGCACATTTAAGCGGGAGGGGGAGGACATGATGATAACGATTATGATGATGCACTCTATTACAGGGCTGAACTGGCCTTTTGGCACACAGGGCATTTTCCCACTGAGCTGATGGGCATGGGGGATATATAAAGTTTGTATAATATAACTTTTATGGAAATAGTATAGTAAATAGTAACCTGATATAGTAGCAATACATTATTTGTTTAGGGCAAGAATGAATAAAACTTGCAAAATAGTTGCCTATATGTGATTAACCATAATTAACTATAGCATGTGTGTATATTAGCTGAACCCTGTTCACAATAAGTTCTCAGTACTGATCCAGCAGTGCTTACTGGGATGACCAACTTCTTGGTTATTTTGTACCCTATTCTGAATACATGCACTTTGCTCCGTTGATCTGTAACTTCTTTATAATGTTCTTAATACACTCTCAGAAAAAAGGGTAAAAAATTGTACCTTTGCTTGTCAAGAGGGGCAGTGGTGGCTTAATGGTTAGGGACGCGCACTTGTAATGGAAAGATTTCAGGTTCTAATCCCCGACCAGTAAGGTACTGCTCCCTGGGTGCTGAATTAGCCGCCCCCTGCTATGTCACGATGTCACATATGGGTTAAATGGAGAGAACACATCTTGTTGTTGTGGTGTGTCAACAATGACAATTAATCACTAAATTCTGAAAAAAATGGACTCTGAGGAACATTTCTGTACTAGTGATACTACATTAATGCTGTCTGTACCATTGAGCGGTTCCTCCATGTCTGAGTCCACGTCTGTACCTTAAAAGGTACAATTACATACAACTAAGGGTACAGACCTTTGAGGGTACAGCCCCATTGACAAGCAAAGGTACAATTTTTTGCCCTTTTTTCTTTAGAGTGTAGTCTTCATTTTCACACCTTTCATTCATAATAACAGTCTTGATAATGAAAGTGAGGGGTAGAGCAGCAGGTGGAGGCAAACTGTATCATCTGGAGCTTCCAGAGCACAGGGGTTGAATACTTTTGCAAGCATCAATTTTCAGTTTTTGATTGACTTTAAAAGATTTTGTTGACAAATAATTGTTTTTCAGTTTAAAATAAATAAAAAAACACTGAAACGGAGACGTGTATGTATCATTTGTAATTTTGGCAAATCTGATCATTTTAAGGGGGTCCAGTACTTTTCCAGTATATCCATTCTTGATCTTCATTGAGGTAAAATGTATTCTAATTAGTTGGGATTTTCATCTGGTTCGTTCCATTCAAATTTCCACTTCCAGCGTAATAAAAGAAGCCTTAATTTTAACTGACGTCAGACTACAACAAACGAACGATCGAACGAACAAATGATTGAATTGGTGGGCGAATGAATGAATAAATAGATAGATGAATAAACAAACAAACAAATGTCTTGAATATGCGCGCCCATCCATTCATCCAACCAAGTTCTAACCGCTTATCATGCAAGGTCACGAGGAAGGTGGGTTTGGGGTGCGTAGAGAGAATGTATAGGGACTTCTGAGGGAATCCGAAATATCGGGAGGAATCCCACGCAACACGAATGTTTACGTAATTAAAAACTTCAGTTAATCTATATCACAGGAACTATATCAGGAACTTTGCTAGTTCAGCATGCCAAGGACCTGACATTGCACCCGATTTCTGTGCTGTGCTCCCGGATCTTAAATATCAACAGTGAGTATTTAAATAACACTGCCAGTTTGGTGTTTTCTCAAATCTATTAGTATTCATTCATTCATTACAATAATGGCTAAGAAACTGATTAGTAGGCGACAGAATCTATCTCGACAGGATTTGAGGACATATAATTGCTTCTTATCCATACATCAATCTTCCATTACGCCAGCGTAGGGCACAAGGTAGGGGACACCCTGGACGCGATGCGATCAGGCACATTCACACACGTACAACGCAGAATCACAATTCATGGGCACTTTTGAATCACCAGTTCACGGTGCTCCAGTGAAATGCGGTTTTGTTCCGATTGCAACTTTGTTGAAGGTAGTGACAATATTTACAGCTACAAACTCTTTCGCAGTTTTTCTCTTTTAATATTAAAAATAAATTTTATTCATGTTTCAAAAACAGTAGAAATGTGCAAACATTTTTTTTTTCTAAAAAAGACCGAGTGTACATCCCAGTACCGCTTGAAAATTGTCATTATTATCATTATTATGACGTATTTAACAATAACGTCATTCTTCAATAACAACTGCTTGAATACAGATATCCACAATTGGATTTTGGCACACAAATGCCGCAATATCCATGAAGAAACATATTTAAGAATGTGGCAGATCACTAGTTCCTTATACACTTATACTCTCTTAGTTCACCAGATAATTTCAGACATGTTAGTATAACAATCTCCTTGTTTTGTTTCGTCTCTAGAACTGTTTGCTAAAATCTTGTCAAAACAACGAACTACGTTTTGTTAACCGATGATATGTACAGTGCTTACAAACAGTTATCCTACAAGAGTCCCCAATATTTTAGGAAAGCAAATTGTCTATTTTGAATGAACGACAGCTGTCCGTTCTGGAAGATGCGGGAGCTGGACCACAAGGAAACATCTCCGTGATCGGTAAGCCATGCGAGGTCATCTGGAGACCATTTAAGCGATCCCCTCTGCAATCCACCAAAGCGGCCGGCTCACACCTGAATGCATGTAGGAAATGAGCGCCGTATGAACGGACTTGGAGCATCGGCGGATGGTGGGAAACAGCGACAGGTGGGAAGTTCACTACGTAAGGCATCATGTCAGTACTCCTGGGCCACTTCATCGGGCCGATGGGGGGGCTTCCAAACCTGCTCTGCCCCTCGTCTCTCCTCTTGAAAGGCTTGCTGAGGATACTGTCAATTGCAAAAGAGCTAGAAAACTTTGCAGCAGCTCCATCCTGCTTAAATGGCACGTTGGGGCTTGGGGTCGACACACCCTCGTCGCTGGAGCCCTGTAGGACCTCTTGGGGTTTCGTGAACTTCTTGCTGATGCGTTTCCTCCTGCGCCGGAATACCCCGTCCGCAAAGGTGTATTCGCTGTGAGGGTTCAGCATCCAGTAATTGTCCTTCCCCCAAGGTCTGGAGGGGTCCCGAAGTACTTTAAGGAAGCAATCGTTTAGCGATAGGTTGTGGCGGACCGAGTTTCTCCAGCCGGAGTAGCTGCCCCTGAAGAAGGGGAATTTCTTCATCAGGTAATCGTTGATCTCCGCCAAAGTAAGACGCCCGGTTGTTGAGTCACGGATCGCCATGGCAATCAATGCGATGTAGGAATATGGAGGCTTGGGTCTCCGAGTGTAAGATTTGGCTTTTCCATTTGGCGTCGATACGGCTGGTGCGGGACTGTTTGCCATATAGTCCCCATCGGAGCAGAGTCCCTCTTCCCCCGACTGTGGCGAAGGTGCGCTTCTTTCCGCGTCGCTGCAAACTTCCAAGCGCTTCGCCTCGTAGTGGCTCCCGCACAGCACCTCAAACTTCATGTTGTATAACGCGATCTTCTGATGTCAGTCACCACAACTGCAGTCTCGTACTTCTGAACAAACCGTAACCACTTTTCTTCATCAGCCACCCCTCAAGTTTATCTCTATAATTAACATATAGAGACTGTTTGCATCGGCACTAAAATATACACCGATGGTACTTATGCCATCTTTACGGTTGTGTAAAATCCAAAATGCCTCTTGGGAGTTTCGGAGGCACTATTTCAGCTTTCTAACTCCATGGCCAGCCCATAGGGGCGGGCCAAGACTTAACGTTTACCTCGCACCAGTTTCTATGTACTTTAGCTATACTTTCAAATGCTGCTTTAATTTTACACAACATGTTCTAGTACTTAAATAATCTTTGTTTAAACGTAGTATTGTTCTATTTATTCAATACATGTATGTATACGTATCTGAATTTCCTTTCAGTTGGTAGTTACTTTCGCTTCTCTTTTTCCTCACACCTGTCTTACAGCAAAGTCTCTTACCTGAGTGTTTCCTACAGACAACCAGATGGCGTACGTTTACCAAATAGCAAAAAACAATATATTCTGGAAGTAAAGCGCGTATTATTATTATTATTGTTATTTTATGATTATATTTTCTTTCAGATTCTGGAAAAAAACTCGTAAATGGTTACAGAACGGTATATGAATGTATGTCTATGTAATAGTTAGCAGTATTGACGTCATCAGCAAGAAAATATTCACGAGACTTTACCGTAATAACAACAACAACAACAATAAAGTGCATATTAAAATATGAGAAGGTGGCTTAGACTTATAAAAACATTTCAATATCTTCGATACTCACTAATAAAATAAAGGCTGCAGGGACCAGGAGGCTCTCATTGATAGTATAGGATGTAACATAAAGTACAATTTTAATGAAAATAAAATTGGAATAAAAGTCCATTGTAGAACAAACACGCACACACCCTTGTATAATTTACAATCACTGATTTAGTGTAACTTTATGTCATTGGACAATGGAAGGAAGCCAAGTGAAACAGCAGAGTAACCCGGACTTGTCCTCTTACTGTATGGGAGTATTTGGACTCTCCTCCAGGACTCCAACGGCCTTCAAATGAGATGGAAGGTGAGAGGTGCTGGGTGAATGACAGTCTTCATTTTCATCCATATTTTATTACAAAAAATATAAACACAAATAATGAGCTGAGTATTCTTTCTAGCAAAGGTGTGCTGCAGTAATTTAGCCTAAAACCAGACAAACCAGTATCTAACTAAATATAACAGGAATGTATATAAGATGAATTTACACAAAGGATTTATGGCGAAAACTGTAGTAGAATCTAAGCTTTATTAGATTTGAGTCAGTTTATGTAACTGCTCGATACAAAATAACATAAAACTGTTGATTATTTTGAAAACTACATTTAACAGCTTTTTGAAATCAGGGTTTTAAGAAGGGCAAGGTTTGAAATCTTCAATATAAATTTAAATAACTATGGCAAAGTATGATATAAAGAGAAATCTTTTGATTTATTGGAAGTGTTATTGATCTAATTTATTGAATCCCCACAATCCTGAGTGGGATATGCAGTTGGAATATAGATAGATAGATAGATAGATAAAACATCAAATCAACATGATTTATGTAAGAGTGGTGAAGCACCGTTTTCCGTGTTTTCTTCAAGAACTCGGCGGGCCAAAATGATGAATCAGTATCCTGGAATTACATATAGTGTGTTATTGTATAAGTGGGTGTGCCCTGCAATGGACTAGCATCCCTTCCAGGGTGTATGTTGCCTCGTGCATCTTAACAGTCGTTTCATGCGCATTGTGACCTTTTACTGAATAAGTAGTCATGAACAATGGGCCGATGGGTGAATGGATGGATGAATAGGTATGTTTAATAAGTGTGTTAAATGTGTTCTGCTCCCTTGTGTAAAAATGTCATATTGCATTCACAAATGTAATGAAAATTAAGATTGATTTAATTAACATACTGTGTTTTAAAAATGTTGAGAAAGATTACTGTCCTAGTAGACTACCAACCATAGTGTCTTTGTGAAGAAGGCAAGGGAAAGCATAATCTTTGGATAACTGACAAAATATATGCCAAGTAATTGAGGTTCGCCCTCTCATTCTGCAATGTATATACATTACAGACAACACAATATCACTTGTCAGTATGGGGAATGATTTCATGTCTGAAGAAAAACAGCAGTGACGTTTACCACAGTACTCTCATAGTAGGCAAAGTCTAGTTTACCTCAACCGATAAATGATCCTTATTTTGTAACAAATTTGCCTGAGGTTTTTTTTTCTGAATTTCATAAATGGGAAAGTTGCTATGTCATGCTAATACAGTGTTGACAGTATCGGTATTAGAGGGAGCTCTGTAAAATAGGCAATGAGAGGTACAAGTATGGAACCAGAGCTAAAGATCACAACAATTATGGCTTGCAGAAAGTTTCTGTGGAAGTTAGTTTCTCTCTCTGTATATATACGTATATATGTATATGATTGTTTGTGCTATTCACAGCCAAGGTCTATATCGGATCTACATCGGGTGCAGTATCAGGTCCTTGGCATGCTGAACTACCAAAGTTCCTTCTGATGAAGATTGCAAAAGTTATTAATTACATAAACCTTTGTGTTGTATGGGTTTCCTCCCAATATTTTGGATTACCTCAGAATTCTCTCTCTCATATATGTTATGTAACTACATTTCACTGTTGCATGTTTTCGGACTGTGGGGGGGAAAGCAAAAGAAACCCCACGATGACATGTGGAGAACATGCAAACTCCACACACATGGAACCCTGGTAGAGGCTTCAACCATTGGGCCACCCTTATGTATTATATAGAACTGTTTTCTCACACCTTTGGGGCCAGGGTTCGAGTCTCCACCTTGGCTCCATGTGGGTGGAGTTTGCATGTTCTCCCCATGTCATCATGGGGTTTTCCTACAGGTACTCTGGTTCACCTCCTCCAGTCCAAAAACATGCTGAGGTTAATCGGAGTTGCCAAATTCCCCATAGGTGTGTGTGAGTGAGCCCTGTGATGGGTTGGTGCCCCATCCTGGGTTGTTCCCTTCCTTGTGCCCTTGTAGCCTCCATGATTGGCTCTGGAGCCTTACAGCCTTCAATAGGACAAGCGGGTACAGAAAGGGGATGGATACCTAGACGGTTGATTTGATGTAGTAAATAGGTGAAATTGTGTATGAGTTCAGCCAAGTTGCCTATGGTAGAGAGCAGGTGTTGCTTCACAAACAAACAGAAAGCGTAGGCAGAAACACTGAGAGGCCTAGAACTCACATGGGAGGTATGAGCAGCCTCCAGAGCGAATGATAATCATTAAACTGACTTTTCACACCACACCTTCACACAGCCTGCAGGCTATGTTGACTTCAAATGAATTCAAAGTATTCTCCTCCCCTGTCTGTTGTTGGGTTCACAGAGCAGGCAAGAGGAACCTGCATGACCCTTGGATGCCTGCATCCAGTTTTTTGTTTGCATATGTGCTGCCCTCACCTAGATTTGGTTTTGCCTCCGGCTCTTCTACAGAACAGCATTATAGCTAATTTGCATAAAACCAAAACACAATCCCTCTATCAGCGTGAACAATAAGTCTAATTGACCGCTCAACCAAACCCTACCTGTATCCAGCATCACACAATGACAAAATGCACCCAGCCAAGCATTCCATACCTCAATGCAATCTCACGCAGAAATGCTCTACTCCTTTCACAACTACATTCCTCTCACACTAAAAGCGACATAACTCCAGGTAAACAGATGATGAATAAATCATTTAAAAGCAGGCCAAAAAATCTTGAGGCTTTCAAGGCACAATTGCCGTTGATTGTGAGCTGCGCCCTTTAAGGTGCCTCTTTAGTGTCAGGTGCCAATATTTTGACATCCAAATTTGATGCTTCCCTGTATCACAGGTTCTTGGTGGCATTAGCTTGAAAGATGATATTAAAGGTATGAGGAATTTTGTTGTTTTGAAAAGCATTGACTCTCAATTTTTTTATATCTATATTCCATTTCCAAGCACCAAACACTTTTGTATATGCAAATCCTTGTATTGTTGAGTCAAAACGCATTTCAGAATCAGAATTCACGTTATTGGCTAGGGCCATCCAAATGTACGTAGTAGGAATTTGATTGACCATTCGTATACTCTCATGTATGTGTGGGGAGGGAAGCAGAGGGAAGAGTGAACATTTTTAATAAGGCAGAGAAAGAGGTAAACCTGGATCAACACTGTTTTATATCACATGATGATTTGACCAGTAAGGAAAGAAATAAATGGGATTCTAATGTAGTGTTAAATTCATAAAGATGATGCAATATAATTATTATCATGAGCGGCCCCTGGTGCCCATATAGACAGCTTTGCTCCACAACTTACTGCCTCGTATTCATGTATACAGGCTTCCCAAAGGCATATTTGCTGTTGTGACAATTGAGGTTATGGATGGCACCCTGTGATGTGGGGTAGTGTGTGGCCTAGGACTCATGCCTATGAATGGGAGGTTGCTGGTTCAAATCCTGTGGTTAGCAAAATGGCTCTACTGTAGTGATCTTGCAGAAGACCTTTAACCCTCAGTTCTCTGGGGACCCTACTTTCTCAGTTGTACACTGCTTTGCCTAAAAGAATCTACTAAATACATTTATAGAGTCATAAAATACTATATTCTGAACAATTATAATTTTACGTAAATTATTAAAAAAATTCTAGATCCTTCCAAGAGCCATTCTATGACTACTAGTTGGATGATGACGATAATAATAATAATAATAATAATAACAATAATAATAATAATAGACAATGTTAAATATAAGCTATTTCATACAGGCAAAAGCTGTCTTTTAGTTCAATGTCTTCACCATCAGCCCAAATGTTTTGCCAATCCTGTGCTCATGACCTCTGTTTTCTTACATGTTTATCCGGTTCTTTAACCTTTCCCATAAATGTCTTTCTTCCTGACTGCGGTTTCTCATCCAGTACAAGGGTGCTCTGGTATACGCAGTTTCCTGAGAATTTGCCATAGTTTGATATGGTCAACAGATTTTGCTAATATGATATTCCTTGTTTTTTCTTTAATTAACCATTGTGCAGCGACAGTGGTGTCTCCTTATTCATGTATCCAGCTTATACATCAGACAAGTCTCTTCTGTGTTTTCTTGTGAAATCATGGGAGGGAATCTCTTCCACAACCCCTCTTCCATTATTGATGGTTCTACCATGTATCAGACCTCTTATATACACATTGGTGGGTGATGTTTTTTCTGTAGAGATCTTCTTATTTGATATAACTTCATACAATGTTTATGTGTTTAATGTATTAAGAGCGCTGCAGTTGCTCAGTGGGTCTACCTGTGGCCTCACACCTCCAGGGTTATGCATGACCTTTGCATATTTATGAGGATTTCAAAGACATGTGCTTTAGGTGAAATAGCGTCAAAAAAAACCTGAAGTGTAATTACTTATTGCCTGAGATGGGATGTGATCCCATGTGTGACGTACCTTGCCATGTACTCTGTGCCGACCCTAAATTTGGCAAATGGTTATTGAATTTGGATAAATACGTTGTGTACACTTTTACCCAAAGTGGCACCCAAGTCATTAAATACAAGTAGAGTACCTAATGCATGTGACACAAAAAGATTGGAAAGATTTGTGTTGTAAATGTGGTTATGTTTCATGCAACATTACTTCATTGTACAATAATATAAATAAACTGGCTCTGTTTCAGTAAGATTAACATTAACCCTGCAGTTGTATAAGTGTGAGCAAGTTCATCCTTTTAGTTTTTCTAGTGGCAGATAGCAATTAATTTTTTTTCTCTGATGCTGCTGTTATGAGGCACTTCAGTCTCCTTTTTGCTGACACTGGAGTTCAGATCTGGTCAGAATATCAACAATATACTTTAAAGATGTTGACAACAGACTCGTATGATTCCATTAGGCAAAGGTTTCAATTACAGGCATGTTGTCTCGTCTTGATTTTGCAATTCATTCTCTCCTAGCGATGCTAGCTAGTCTAACAAAAGAAGTTTTAATGCTACTCAGAGTTTCCGAAACATTTTTTCTTTTATTATAAACACATAGATTTTGAGCTTTGTAACTTTTAATAGAAAACAATTAAAATGTCAAAAGGTTTTCATGAAATATAGGCAGAATCTTACTATTTTTTTTCAGGCATGTGTAACAAAGAAAAGTGGGTAAGACTTTACTTGAGGGCACAAGTACCTTAGTAGCTACTGAAGTTCAAATCATGAACAAATATAGTAACTGCATGAAATACATGAACTATTGTGATTGATTAATGATGAACAAACATGGGATCAGTATATAACTAAGACTTAGTTTCTGGTTAATTAATACATTAAGTAAGAGTGTACTACTGCATTATTTGTGCCCCCTTTACTGTGAGCTTTACCTTAAGGGGTGCACTCAAAACACAAAGAAATGTGTGTAAAACATAGTCATAGTCATTACGGACTTTTAACTGCAACTCAAAGATTGCCAGTCGTGTCACAAGAGGCCGCGCAGAAGGTACCTGAACCTGTGCAATGTAGGAAGAACCATCCAGCCCAGCTTTGAGTTTACTTCCAGGGTGTGCCCTGCCTTGTGGCATGATTCTGCTGGGATAGATTCTAGTCTCACTCCAACCATGTATTGGTATATATAAGTCATGCATAAAAAAGACTGGATTGATGGCGATGTGTTTATTAAACAACACTCTCCTTTTTATCTTCTTCCTAAAGATTTTGCATGCTCTTACATGACCTGTACCTGTTCCCTCATGCCTGGCAATGGTTCAGAGCCTAACCAAACACTTTTATTTGCCCTCAAAGTGGCATCTGGGCCGCATCGGGGTCAGCAGGTTTGTTTGCGTGACTTGTGGTTTCATCAGAAGCAGGGCAAGCCCCACCCACTTCAGAATTATAGTCTGCAGCCTGTGACAGAAAGCTGTGATGAGATTTATGGAGACATTAGATTACATTGTGTATTACACCAGCGGCACTGATACGACAGCAGCTCTTTATTAACGCAGAATGAATATGCACAAACGAAAAAAGGAGCTGGAAAGCAGCCTAGGAATGGGTGATACACAAAGTGGGTTATTATGATGGCCTGATTAAATGTCTTTTGGGTCTCTCTTTTTTTTTCCAGAAAATAGCTTAGCTTCACCAATGTTCAGTTCATATGTGTAAAACCTTTACTTTTAAAATACCCATGACAGTTTGCATAAAAACGTTTTGGTTGACATACTAAAATAGTAGTCTGCATGTAGATGCTCCTCAGGTTACGGTGGTATGTGTTACGATATTTTTACTTTACGATGGGTATAGATGGTTAAAGATTTGACAACTGTAGGCTAATGTAAGTTTTTTAAGCATGTTCAAGGTAGGCTAGACTAGGCTATGATGTTTGTTAGGTTAGGTGTACAGTATTAAAATGCATTTTTGCCTTACGACATTTTCACCTTATGATCGGTTTATCGGATCGTAACCCCATCGTAACCAGGGGGGTGTCTATATATGCAGTGAGAAGAAAAGTATGTTGTGTGAAAATGTGTACATTTCTCCAAAATGAAAACAAAAGGAAAACAAAACACTGGGGTAATGATACTGAGGGGGCACAAATAATGTAGTAGTACACTGTTACGTAATGTATTAATTAACCACAAACTAAGTGGTAGTTACGTAGTGATCCCATGTTCATTCATCATTAATCAGTCATATCGGTTCATGTATTTCATGCAGTTACTCTATTCGTTCATGATTTGTACTTAAGTAGTCACTGAGCCACTAAATTACTTGTTCCCTCTCAAGTAAAGTGTTACCAGTGCTGGTTTTTCACATAAATTCAGTGATGTAGATGTAAGCTAGCCTGTAAACATATGCTTTCATGCATTATTAAGTCCAATATGAATATTTACTTTTAACAGTTAAAGAGCACTTATCCCATGTTTATTTTGAAAGCAGGCACCTATGTTGCCTAATGGGTTGAATGGCATTGTAATTCAGTAAAGTGTTTTATTTCCTTACTTATCATCTCAAAATACACAGCAAAAACCTTCTATTTAGATTATAACACACCCCTGCTTTTCTGGTTAGAATGCAAAGCTTTTCCACAAAGAAATGGTGAGAGGAATGCTGTTTTAATTCTGATGCTTTTGTTTTCTAATTCAGAAGCCTTTGCGTTTCGATATTGCCAATATTTTAGTTATTTGTTAATATTTATTGGATTAATACCAGTTCTGTGGTTCTTCCAAAGATCCTGATAAATGAACTTAAAATTTTCTGCAAAGCTCCTATTAGAATGTGGTGGAAAATGCTTTGTGCTAGTCTGTTTGCGTGCTTTGCCAGTTTCTCGGTGGTGCCATGATATAGCGAAGATAATGAAGGGTATAGTTTTGGTCCTGTGTTTCCCAAGAAACACAGTAACATACAGCGATTATCATGTGCTGTCAAGCATCCCTAGCTTAAGCTGTAAACCAAGCAGATAGTGCATTGTACATCCCACCCACAATCTGTATCACAGTTACAAATATTTTTGTTCCTTTAAACTGCCTCTTAGGATACTAAGTGTAATTACCTCGTTGGCTGTTTGCCTGGCTTTTATAATCCAGAGCTTCAGCTTTCAGCACGCTGATAAACAGGCACACACACCTCCCACACAGATTTCTCTATCATGCATCCACAATACTCACCTCCTGAACATGGATACCCCTCTTTTACAGAGATGCACATCTTTCACAAAGATACACATCTCTTTCATGAAGATACACATCTCTTTTATATAGATACCCATCTTCTCCAAGTCTCATAATATGCATTTCTCCTCTTTCTGGTCACCTTATAACGTTATTTAGGTGGATACACACCCAGTTTATAACTCTGGGGTGGTCTTTATGGCCTGTGGCAGAGGAGAGGGTTTAAATCCCAATTGCATTATTTACTGTACACGTCTATGTAATATGTTCCCCTACGTTTTAATGCTGGCTTAAGTTTGATTGATTGATAGCAAAAATAACCTGTGAAAATTCTTTTGTGCTAAGTCTTAACCTACAACAGCAAACTAATGTGACCAGCAACCTAACCCGATTCCAGGAAGGGTGGGATTGGGGATTGCGCTGGAGTCTGACAGATCCCATGGCTTATTCAAATCTTGATGTTTATGCCAGAATGCAGTTGAAGGCGAACGTTTGAAAGTTCTGAGTAGTGCAAATCCTTGCAATGATTTGACTTTGAATATAACAAAGTAACAATTAATCAATGGATACACATTGAGGTGTTACAGTCTGTCTGCATTCAAGGTTTCTTATGAAAGTCAGTTTGGACTAATTGCTGCTTTTATGACGGGAGTATATTAATTAGTGTAATTCAACTCATTCTTCAGGTGTTAATTACATCGTTGTGCAACTATTGCATCTTTAGCCACTTCACCATGCCTCATCGCTCAGCTTAATCGTTATATTTAGGGACAGGTATATGGCGTTTATGTAACCATTCTATGTGATTTTTTTTCTTTTACACGGGGAGGAGCAGAAAGACTGTATTGTCTTTTCCCTTGAAAATGCTACTGTTACTCCTTTTGATTTTATTATTAATGCCGTAAAGATACTCGTTTTCCTGAATAATACTGAACTTTATTCGTATATGATATTCTGAGAAAGATATATAAGTACAATAGCAACGGGTGCAACACAATACTCCAACAATCCAAATGAACAGCTGTAGGTAAAATGCCCTCCTGCACATCGAGCACCGTTTCATATTGTTTGGTTCTCTTTCCCATCTGTATTCATGTTTTCCAAAAGTTGGTCATAAGTGTTCCATTATTGATGTAATTTATTTTTATTGCATAACAGTCGTCAAGCTTGTCATATGTTGGTTTCCCCGCCTCCGTCGCTATTGCTGGCTCTCTGGTGCTTTTTAAGCTGCGTCGAATGCTGCCCCTGTGGCATCCTGTACAGAACCTAGTTTTGGAAAAAATTATGCATCTCAGCCATCCAAGAGGTTGGGCCAACAAACAGCTTTCAGCTTAAGAGGAGCCCAGAGGGTGTATGGTAGATGGTATGGTGCTGTGTGAGATGTGTGTGTATGTTTTGGGGTGTTTAATATGTGTGAGTGTCTCCTCTGTTATATTACAGTTTTGAATACTCTTCCCATATTGACGGGAGCTGTTACAGAGATATGCTACTTGGATAAGTTACATGCCAAGCCTTGTCAAAGGCACATATGATTGAAACTTTGGAAAAAGGTATAATCAAAATATTTTTTGTTATAGCAGTTCTTTCACAGGTTTGCCATGCGCTTTGGTAAAATACGCCCTGATGCGAGCCCTGCCTCACCTGGAGGGCGCCTGGATTCAGCTGTCTTTCAGCTGTCAGAGGAGCCAAAGGATTCTGGGAATGCGGGCTCGCGTGAAAAGATACTCTGCTATCACAGACAGCTCACACGCTAGGCCATCCCACGTGCCGGGCGCAGAGGGAGTGGCCAAACAGAGGTGCGCATGCTGAGCCATCTGTTATCGCGCAGCCTGATACGGCCTACCTCCATTCAGTGTCGTAGGCTTTCTTTTTTGACCAGGCACATCGCACTCCTAATCTTTCCTCCACTGCTGTGCCTACAGATGACATTATACTTGGCAGCTGTTGTGTTCTTTTTTTGTGTGTCTGAACTTGAAAGTGGAGCCAAACACCCTACTCACGCATAAGCCTTGCACGAGATCCATGGCCTGGCTGCAAGCTCCTTTAGCCTACCGTGGAGGAGGCCCGTGCCAGTCTGATTATGATTCTGCGGAAGTAGTAAGGTTACACAGTTAATTGGCATCCTGCTCCACAATCACAGAAATGCAACCTGAAAAACGACCGGGTGGAATGTACTTCAATCAAATGCAGCTCCATTAATGAAACATGCATCTATATATTTCACCTGAAATGGAACGGTGTTCTGGTTTGAAGCAGTGGGTGAATGCTTCATACAAATACAGATGCTCCTGGGGTTACAATGGTCTGTGTTACGATATTTCGACTTTACAATGGGTAAATGTTCTTTTTTACTTCCAGTACATTATTCAATAAATGACATGAGATATTTAACACTTTTTTAAAAATAAATTAGACTTTGTGTTAATGACTTTGCCCAACTGTGGGCTGATATAAGTGTTCTAAGCATGTTTAAGGTAGCCAATAGGCTAGGCTGTGATGTTTGTTAGGTTAGGTGTACTGTATTAAAATACATTTTTGACTTACCGTATTTTTGCCTCACGATAGGTTTGTCAGAACGTAACCCCATCATAACCCACGTAGTGGCTGTAACCACTGAAGGATTTAGGTACTGAAAGTCAGTGAACGTACAATTAGTCATTAAAACATATGTAATGAGATATTGTATAAACATAGCAATTGTTTATGTGCACAATCATTGTAGAGAGGCACTGTAATAAAGGTAGAGATAGGTGTTAATCCACTGATTAATGCAATCCCTCACGTAAGTAAACATACATAAAAAATACACATGTAATCATGCTATATGAATACATTGTCATCTGAAGTAAAGTTGCTTTATTCAGAAACAAAGTCTCTTTTTGGACATCTGACCATGGATTTGCCATTACCTCACCAGAGGTGGCAATTTCAGGTCCAGAAAGAAAAAATCCAGACCAGGATTTTGTTTCAACCAACGAGCTGAGCATAAAGAGTCACAGTCAGATAGTACTCAAGTGGTTGGTTGAAACAAAATCCTGGTCTGGATTTTTACTTTCTGGACCTGAAATTGCCACCTCTCTACCTCACACTATTTTGGCAAAGCCTGAAATTATGATGTTAGTCTTTTAAAGTGGCAATAATGTAATTATGTGATAGTTGCTTTGCTACAAACCCCTTGCTAACCACTGTAGGATTATGCATGCTCAACAATGCTTTTTTCCGCCTTTGCTTGGGGTGCGGAGCGTTTATGGGAGTTTACGCTATGTTATCTAAAGCCATCCTCTCTATCAGTCATGCTAACATCTGCTTGAGTATGACATGTGGTGGCAGGCTGCATGTCCCATAGCCGGTGTCACGAAATACGAACCCGAAGAGCTGTAAATCTCCAATGGACTCATTAATAGCATGACTGACTAATAGCATTTAGCTGGAGAGAAAAATGGTGATTTTGCATATTTAGAATATAATAGTGTTACTTTATTGACCCCTATGGGGAAATTCTTTTTTAGTCTATCCCATCTCACACTGAGACGCACACACAGAAAAGCATCAGGGTTGGCCAGTGTTGAGTACCCTGGGAGCAATTGGGGGTTATGGGCCTTATTCAAGGGCCCAACTGTAGTATCAGCTTACAAGCCATTTGAACCGGCACCCTTCAGATCATGGGCACAGAGTCATAACCCACTGACCCACACACCATCACTAGAATTCATGCTGGCTTTTGGGTCTGACAATCCCGTTCATGTTCCATTCTATACTAGTGGTCAAAATTGTGGAAACACTTCCGATTTTTGGAGATTGCTGAACTTTATTCAACTGTTGCTCCAGTTACTTATTTAATTGTCCAATGTATGATATTTGTAACATTCTTTGATTCTTTATAAACATTACCACCAATCTCTGTGTAGTCATTTTTTAAGCATAATGCCAAAAATGCTAGGTGTTGCCACAATTTTGGCCACTAGTGTGCTGCTCAAGACAGAAAATTCTCCTCAACCTGCCTACATGCATTCTACCTTGTGGATGTGTAAACTTTCATTTGGAGACAGACTGTTGCCCCATTGCAATCTATCAATATCAGTTACTTTGGGTGTGGGCTTACAGCAGCCAAATGAATCCTAGGACTATAGAGGTAATTTAACTGGAACTTTATTATCCAACCATGCAGCCAACTCAGAAGGCCGCAACTGACTCCAGAACCACCGCAGACTTAAGGTGTATGTTCTCTAATTTTTTTCTACTGTGACCCCATGGCCCACATTCAAAATGGAAGTCAGTTTCAAAATAAAAGTCTGAAAACTCCTGTTACAGATGCATATTCCAAATGTCTGCCCGTGTGTTTTCCGGTAAAATGCACAGAAGAACGTATAGCAAAAACGCATTTTATTACGGGTTGCTGAAAAGTAAAATTTTGGACATTTATGTCCTCCATCTTTGGCTGATGGCATGGATCATAGCTTTAGAACCTGTTTGACACATTATCTTTGGGTCTCTAAAATAGGAGAGGCGCCCTATGATTTGTGGGTAAGTGGAGAAAGGATAAAAAAAAGTAATTATTATGACTTTATGACTGTCAAGGGCTTAACATTGGGTTGAACATCCGTTTAAGGAGGGCTGGGGGTTATATTAGCTGGTTTTGATTATTGGGGTGGTTACAACCCCCCAACCACATAATTTATGCCCATGCTTGCTGTATTAAACAAAGTTCTATTGCTCATTGCAGCCAAAATGAAGCACAAAAATTTGCCTTTGTAGTGCTTTCAACAGGCAAGAGCCTGCCTCTTCTCACTTTTCCTCATTGTTTGTTAAGTTTCTTCAATGAGCTTCTTGAAATGGTTACTCCTTGTAGTCAAAACTAAAGTAGGTGTGGGGCAGACCTGTCCGGGGACTTCCATAAACAGAGTTCCCTGGTGGTCCCCAGACCATGACAGAGGCGGAGACTCATGCCATCGCTGCACAAGGCTTCAACGCCAACCAGAGCTGACAGCTAGCTTTTGGGAGATTTACCTCCAAGTTTCACTCTGCTAAATGTCCGCTGTGTCTCTCCGAAGGGCTAAGCCTTGACAAGATGTGCCCAGCCCATGTGTGTGTACACGCTTGCATACATGTGCGCATGAGTGCCTCTGAATGTTTATGCGGGTGCCTTTGTCCATATACTGCAGATGTAGGTGTGTTTACGTCATTACATGAGTGATCGTCATGAGTGAGTGTCCATATGTTTGCATACATCTGTTTATATTATATTTAACTGTCTGCAGCATGGGGCAAGTTCATCTGCTCTTTTAAGAATTATTTTAATTGATGGGTACTTGACACAGTCCTAATCTACCTTCCTCCTGCAACGGAAGGTTCAGGACAGATTTAAAACCTCACTCTTTCCTCGCTCATATTTACAAGCATTTAACTTATTGGTGAGAATCAAAGGAGATTGAGGCAGACTCGTGCCCTCTAGTTGAGTGTCAAGTAGAGATGAAACGGTTATTGATTTCATTGGTAAGCCACGGTACATTTATGGAAATGGACAGCTAACTTCCTGTTTTAAGCATGCCAGATATCAGCACTGTCCTTTCGCCCGTTGTTTCTGGAATGAGCTCCAGACCCCTACAATCCTGCATAGATCAAGTGGGTGTGCAGACTTGAAGAAAGAATAGCAACATTGTGCACACTATAACAGCATCAGTATGCCAATATCATGAAATTGGACCAGTGTGTTGTATCAATTTACTGGTGCCAAATTACACAATGTGTTGAGGCCAGTTTGCTCTATGATTCATGTTGAGGTTTATACTGCGATACAGAAGGCATTTGTCACTTATTTACCCCCGTGCAAGTGTTACTTTACTGTTCTGTTGAATCAGTAGGGATTATCTTACAATAACAGTATCAGATGTTGCTCTCTATGGAGGACTTTCCACAGAGTTCACAGCTACCAGCAGTGGCTTCACAAAGCTTTCCTTGAATTTTGGTTTGTAGCCTGTAGCTTGTGTGTGTCACAGAGATCCATCCAGCTTATACATGACCTGTTGAACCTGTGTGTGCTCTAGGGTGTTTCAGCCTCCAGCTAATCTTGAGCTGAGCTAAACCCATTGTCTCATGTTGACATCCGTTAGCCAACATGTTCTAAATATACACCGTAATTTACGACACCAAATAGCTTTTATCACCAGCTAATAAGCAACAGTGATTTACTGTGTCAGGTGAGTTACGTGATGGATTTCTTGTGAAAGGAATGCAGTTTTGCTGGAAGGTGACGTCAATCTTCTGCTGTATTATCTTTCATAATAGCTGTTATATAATATTTACATTATAATTTTCTTTTGACTGAGAACAGTTAATGATGACTTTGACGCTGCTTTATGTGTGTGCATTAAAACAAACTATATATTGTTCTGTTGTGATGTTCTACATTCCATACACTTCTATTTACGTGTGCATTGTAAAGCTGCTTATACTGAGCAGTCACGCGTCTTTTATTTGTATGTGAAGTATCTAGTCATACCCTATTTGGAATTAATTCAATTATTATTGTAGATTTTTTAGTAATTTCGATGGTTTAGAAGTACAGACGCTCCTCTACTTGTGAACGAGATACGCTCCGAACGGCCATTCGTAACTTGAAATGTTCATACGTCGTTATTCAACATCATTTTAAGGGTAAACGCAG
Organism: Mormyrops attenuatus; assembly: GCA_026777985.1. Classification (NCBI taxonomy): domain Eukaryota; kingdom Metazoa; phylum Chordata; class Actinopteri; order Osteoglossiformes; family Mormyridae; genus Mormyrops; species Mormyrops attenuatus. The sequence continues at coordinate 8,984,069 of JAODKC010000082.1, forward strand.
TACAAAGAACTAGGATGCTGGGAGTACGCACGCTACGCTGCTGGCACGGCGGGAGTAGCGGCCAGAAGTCGTACTAGGCGGAATTGGTGTGCAGAAAAAAAATTTGATGTTGCGGACAGGAAACGGGAGCCCAGTGAACACAATTTGGACTTGCAGTCCTCTTCGTATGTCCAAAAGTTTGTAAGTTGAAAGTTCGTAAGTAGAGGAGCGTCTGTATCTACATCGGACATACCTTATGAAGATTTTCTGTTAAGTTTTACAGGCAATGAAATGTCTCTCCTGCCTGCTTCACTGAAAAAGCAGTGTTTGTGTAGCATATAGTCTATGAGAGTAACATAAGTAAGGGTGTTTTTCAGGGTACTGATCTGCTTCTGCCTTTGAGGAAATAAATGAAGTAATTTAAGGACATTGAGATGAAGAAGCTGAGTGACCTTAAAAGTTAAATCTCCGACTCTTTCAGAAGAGTACCTAATTACCAACTGATGGACCTGGTAAGTTCAAGTCTGCAGTAAGGCCATCAGAATCTTACATGTTCTACTGCTTACAAATTATGCAGAGATTTCAGCTCTCAAAAATAGAGCTTACCCTTCTTTTTGATGACTCATATTATATTTTTAATATATGAGGCACGAGAGCATGGAGAGAAAGAGTTGAAGGTTTTATCGTTATTACTCATTTCGAGTTTCAAGCTTTATTTGTGACATGCACAATCATTTACTGTACTTCCGTGTAGTGAAATGCTTTTCCACTTGCTTCATGAACTGTACTTGAAAGGAAATATGCAATACAAAGAAAAGTAATATATTAGGAAAAGGTAAGAATAAAATAATAAAAATAAAAAATTTAAGATAAAATGAATGTAAAATAAACCATAAAATAAAATACGGTATAGAGTAAAAAATACAACCTAAACACTTTATACTTTTAAAGCTTGGTCACATTTCTTGAAATTGGTAGTGAAAATATGTTGATTGTTATCCCTCAAACAGACTTTCTCAGGCCGTAATAGGAACACTTTGCTCTCATACGCTTTTTTTGGATACACAAAAAAGCAACAACAATAATCAATCGCCGAGTGATATTTTGGTACACTTGGTAACCCACTAACACTGTATTTGCATTTTTTATTTATTTAGCTGTCACTTTTTTCCAAGATGATGTATAGTTGAGGAAGCAGGTCATCCAGTAACTCAAGTAATTGGGGTTAAGGGCCTTTTCAAGGGCCCAATGGAGACATCGCTCTGCCAGTTACGGACAGATAGTCCTAATCCCCAGAGCCACACACTGAACAGTCTATGTAATCAAAATGTTGATTGGGAAGGAGAAATTTTACCTCTTTCAAGAACCTGTCAGGCTTGGTCAAAGCCTACCGGGAAGTTTGTGAAGTATCAGTCATGTTTTGTTGATGCCTTTGTTCGGTACACTTTGTTTTTGTCTTTTGCCTTTGTTTTGAAGGACACAGCCTGTTTGAGATGACATCTCACCTTAGGTTTTTTTATCAGAATCACTAGGCCTGGCCCTTCAGTGTCAGCGTAGGATGGGTCATTGTTTATGTCGCTGTCGTAATGCTGCTGTCTGTGCCATGCATGCATGCCTCTGTGTCACGACCAAAAGAATGCTGACGGGTGAGGGAATGTCAATTAATGACTGGAGATTAGATTAAATGTATCTTCCTTCATCAGCACAACTTGCACAAAATGGTCATAACACTTATCAATTATCAACTTATCTCGATATCTCCAAACTGCATATGTTTAAAAAATGTGCAAAATGATGATAAAAACAGACACTAACAAATACTGCAAGTACCAATGTCAGTTACATGTAACATTTCAAAAAGATGTGTTACTTTATTTACACCACAGTTACTCTTAATAATGCACCGATAATAATAAAACCAAAATAATTTCTTGGATGCATATTTTATCATGTAATTTATTAAAGGTAAAGAGAAAGTTCACAGAAGAGAAAATAATGGTACGTTGAACATAATTTTATTTATTATAACGTAAAACCTGGCTCACTTTGCAGTAGGGAATAAATGTTAGATTTCAAAACTTTTCTAACCTTTAGAAGCTACTATGTTTCAAAAGTTTTCTGCTGCTTAAAACTGAATTTGCTTGAATTATTACAAATTCACCTGAATTTTTACAAATTCACCTGAGCCTGTACACTACTGCTTCATTACATATCAGTTAAATATGTGTAACATTAATCACAAGTTATAAGTTAAAATCAAGACTTTAATAATTTGCACACCGAACCACATCAACAGATCTGAACAGGATTTCCAGGATTTAGATGTGTAATTTTTTTTAATATATAAAGTGTTTCAAAATGAACTTATATAAGGAACCACCCTCCTGTTTTTCTAGCATTAATAATAGATTGTGCAAAACGTGCGTGCGAATTAGTTCTACTTGATCTAATGAATCATTCCTTTGCCATCAGATTAGAGCCCTCAGACTGATGTATACGTCACTCCTTATAAAGATCCTAGATAAAAACAATTTGAGCAGGAATAACAGAGACTGGGAATCCTGATAAGTCACTTGGAACAAAGTCAAAAACCCTTGTAGACCAAGAGCTGCATGACTTGCAGAGAGTTCCGTGGAATGTGCTAGTGAAGGGTGCAGATAGGCAGAACTGCAGGTGAGCAAATGCTGTTGCGGATCTGATTTTCAGATGGAATCCCTTTAACTGTAACTGTAAAATGCTTCACATTCTCTTCTACCCCTCGAGGAAAGAAAACCAGGTATTTGTGTAGAGAACACTCATAATTTTGTTTGAGGAATGGCTGAGCTCCTGTTTTTCATTTTTGCCCTGAGGAAACTGCTGATGAATGTTGTTTATTTCGAAGAAGACGCTTCAGGCAGGGCCTTAAAAAAAAAAAAAGAGAAAAAAAAGAACAGCATTAGCCAATAGTGGTTCAGCCTCCAACCTACGACGTTAGATTTAGGCAACTTTAAGAGTCTGGAAATAGAAGTTGTTTATCATCGACAAGGAATGATTTTCAAGTTGTTCTATAACAACTGAACCATGCATACTACTCATCTGAACCCATGTGAGTCACATGGGATCAGTCATTACCAGCCAGGTTTGTAGACACGTCAGAGTTATGCGTTTGATTGACAGACATGCTTTCAGCTTGTGCCCCTTCTTAACATATGAACAGCCTGACGAGCACCTGGATCATCACCGAGTGAAACAGGAATGGAAAAGCTCCACTTCAACTCACCCTCATTCACCGAACTCCACACCACCTGCTGCAATATAAACATCGCCTGAGTATGCTCTGAACTTGGACGTTAATCAAAACACAGACAGATGTATTTCTCAGCTTGAGAATTTGTGGTATTTAAACACACTACAGATATGTAGAGAGTTCAGGTAGTGCTTGATTGTGACCTGTTTTGTGGCGAGAGATTAGGTTTGCTTTGAAACACCTGCCAAACGCTTCTGCCTATCGGTGCCCAGATTGAGATGCGGAGAATGAGAGGGAAGGATATCTCATATCAAGGGCTCAATGACAGATTGAAAAAACATAAACAAGGCCCAAAGAAAACACTAATCTCACGCACGCAGCTGATTAAGCTCATTTAAGGGACACCCCTGGCTTTGTCACAGCACTTCGCATACGCTTTTCTAAATTTCAAATCTGCCTGAATTTACTCACAAAGTCATTACTTTCAGATGGTTTACATTTTACTTAAAACCTCAATTTAATTACTATAAGTCAAAGTTCAGAAGAACACTTGCAAACCTTAACCTTGACCTTCCCAGGCGTAGCTTATAATCCAGGACTAACATCTTCAAGTGCATTTCAATAACAAGTCTTGCTAGTGTAGTAGTGTTTCAGAAGGAAAAACTAAGTATGTCATGTGTTTTTTAATGTGTTATTAGTATAAACTCAGGTGTTGGTAAGAACACTGAAGCTGAGGTTTATAACCAATGAAAAGATAACTAATTTTAAAAATAAGTAATTGCCAAGGATTTTTGTCTGATATGTTTCCCTGAACACACCGTGATTCTATAAGGATGAGAAAGTTATGGAAGGTGGATTGATGCATGATGCTTCTTGACTATTCCATTCCAGGTTCCTCCTGTGACACATGCAACATCTAAAATCTCAAAGATGCTTGCAAGGACCATCATGATACCTTGCTTTTAGGGCTTAATTTGATGATTAATCAGGTAATCGTTTAGAATATAATATAATATAACACAATATAATGTATACAGTTTTTTGCCAAAGTTTTAGGCAGTCAAAGGAAATGTTCAAAGCTATTTATCTAAATAGTAAAGGGTATATGTGCTCAGAACAAAAACACAATTTATTATTATAACATATGAAAATTAAGAGTATCACAACAAAAACTGGCAAGAATGTCCTCCGTTTTCCAAAAATGTATTCATAACGTGTTGGACGGCTAGATGAACACCACTTCAGTTGCCAAACCTCTCCTCAGGGGCACCTCAGCCCTTCCATGTATTTGTTAAATTTCACATCCAGTTCAATTAAGTAATTTAAGTAGTTTAAAAAAGTCAAAGAGGTATTGATTAGCTATGAGGTATGCTAGTGGTCGAGTCAAAAAATACATGGGTTTGGATGGCTGCTGGAAATTGTTATGCCTCCAGGGGCGGGGCTGCACAGCAACCAGCAATTACCGCAATCAAGACAAGCTACTTAACCCCAACGCAAGCACCCAGAACTTGCGGAGTATTATTGGCATGCTTATGACATTTACTGAGCGTTTCTCTGTCCTGTCTTTTGCCCTCCTGTCCCGCCTGCCTTCTCGTATTGCCGTCATGCCTGCCCGGCTTCCTTGGTCGTCCCTGCCTGCCTGTCCGATCCTGCCTGCCCTGCTTCCCTGGTCATCCCTGCCTGCCTGCCCGATCCTGCCTGCCCCACTTGCCTTCCCTGCTCCTTCGCCCTGGTCTACCTTCGTTCTCCTGCCCATCCCCTCGTCTCTGCGTCTCGTCTGTATTTGTAGGACTGACCAACCCGGCTTCCGACCTCCCGCATTTGACCCGACTATCCGCTTGTCTCATCCCATTGGCTTTTGGTGCACCCGGATTTCTATTAAAGAACCCATTCTCCTGCATTCCGGGGTCTGCCTCATCTCTGGTCGCATATCATCACAGAAATACTGCGGTGATTTTAGCAGGAAGTTTGAAATGGTAAGCTAACACACTTCGACAGGCATAATATCATAGTTTTACACCAACATGAAGATCATTTGAGCATTATTTTCTTAGACTGCCTAAGACTTTTGCGCAGTACTGTACATTGCAATAGGCAGGAACCAACCAACCAGTGCCAGGTGCACACTCCGTCACACATACAGTCAATTTACGCACTCTAATCCACTTAAGCTGAATGTTTTTGGACAGTGGCAGGAAACAGGAAAATCCACAAAAAAGCCACTTCGGCACGAGGTGAACTCCACACAAAACGCGGCTACTGCACACTGTGCTATTGTGCCACCCTCAGTACTAGATTTGCACAATGTGTGTTCAGTGATGTCTGCTTCATGAACTGATGATCAGAGGTGGCAATTTCAGGTCCAGAAAGTAAAAATCCAGACCAGGATTTTGTTTCAACCGACCAGCTGCACGTAAAGAG
>JAODKC010000082.1:8991362-9002475 GCA_026777985.1 Mormyrops attenuatus
TACTCAAGTGGTTGGTTGAAACAAAATCCTGGTCTGGATTTTTACTTTCTGGACCTGAAATTGCCACCTCTGCTGATGATTCTTTTGAACTGGTTGTTTTCAGTCAATCGGTCGAACCTGTTTTAAAATGTAAATGGTTCGATGGAATCAGACTTTTTGTAAATCCGCAGATTGTACATCCAACATTATCAGACAAATCACCGTATAAAAACACACATAGTAAGCTTTTTAAATTCACTAACAATTGCATTTCAAACACGGTCTGTAGCCATGTTGCCTTCAGTGCCCCTCCGCTTCCCGTAACCTGTGTGTTTGTGCTGTGCGTGCCAAACCTTATGGTGCCTATGGCTCACTAACGTCCTGCCCACACATACCGGCTCATTCAGTCACTGGCTCTCTGGTTTGACCGATTTACTGAAAATAGCTGGTTCAAAACAAGGATTTGTTTATGAATTGGATATCACTCTCGAGTACCATGGCAATTGGCCAATTGGTGAGTTTGGCATGTTACGTTCAAGCTTGACAAGTCTCATGAGTCTCCTAAGACCCGAAACTCACCAAGTCACCAATTCTGATTGCGGCGAAAGTCTACTTGAGAGTTAAGAGTTAAAAGAATCGCTTAGTAAATGTGCTGATCCCAAAAGCCCTTGTGAACAGCATTTGCTGAGGATTTAGACAGATACAATATAAACTAAAGAATAAAGGCTACGTATTCTGCATGTTAATGAAAGATACAGTAAATGGACGACGACAGTCGGCTGGGTTGAGATAAGCTGTGCTTAAACATTTTTGCTCAGTCATAGGAAGCAGCAATTGGAAATCTTTGCAATTTTAATGATAGTACCTTTTCAATATTATCTAGTGCAGGGGTGCCCAACCTTTTTTAACTCAAGATCTACTTTTCAAGGGGCCAGTGTGCTGAGGTGTACCAGTTCAAATAGAGCACCATAGCTATTACTTTTACTGTATTATTACTCTAGTTATTTCATTTCTACATAGTTAACATGCCCACAGCAAATCCAGACAAATCCAGGTAATTCTCCAAATTGAAAAAGTGTAAATAAATGTATTTCTCTGCGTAAGTGGGACCGATGGCACTGGAAGATGCAGCTTGGTAAAAATTGACTACTGCGCTGCTAACTGACTTTTCAGTTCTTGCACTTTTCGGCTGCGTATGGTTTACTCAAATTCGAACTCCATATGTCTTATACGCACTGCGAGCGTCGCTTCACCGAAGAAGGCCAATTTGGAGCGGCATTTCAAAATGATGCACAAAAGCTACGAGACCGAGTTCCGTGTTAAAACAACAAAAAATAATCCTCTTCCCACTCTGAATGAAAATTATACGTTTTTGATCTTTTGGCTTCTGACATGTTTGCGTGCTAAATGCTTACAGTACACGATTAGTTGCATACTGAAAAATGGGCGCCCGCGCACAAGTGCACGGACGCTTGCGACTAACTTCATGATCGATTGAGAATTACTCCGCGATTGACTGGTTGATTGCGATCGACCATTTGGGCACCCCTGGTCTAGTGTACAGTATGTAAAAAAAAAATAATCTAAAGTTTACCACTGCCACTTTTGCATGAGCTTTATATGCACTCTCAGAGACAGATCATAATCATTCTAGTCCTTGCTATTGAACTCATTCATAGACCTTGCGGCATGTTTGTGAAAAATTAAACAAAATTAGGGAAGAGGAGAAAATGAACAAGAACTAGTCATGAAAAAATATTGGTCTACTGCTGTATGGAAATATTTGATGATACTGAGTAAAAGCAAGTGATTTTTCAGCACTGCTTTGTGTTTTTTGGTACGACTCATGGCAACACCGCCAACTTATTTGACCAACTCTATTGATAGATAAGTTCTATGTGGCTATATTGCTAATTTTCAACAGATAAAAATATAACAATTGCAAATTTTTCCCAACATCATTCAGCCCTAACACAATACGTTAAAAAAAAACAGGCCTAATTAATATTTTAAGATTATAGTCTATTGTATTATGTAACATGGCGCGACTAAGCGTCGAGGCTAATCTTCGTTTTAGCAGCGATTATTTTGGACCTTCAGGAATCGTACAAAGTAAATTAAGTACATTACATTCGTGTGTAAGTCCGTCAAACCTGAACGCCTTCTTTTAACATGTATTTGCATTGCAGTTGTCCTGTGCTGATATTTAAGTTCTGCTTTACGAAACTGACAGACGACTGTATTTACATTCACTTTTAATGTAAATTCTTTCACACAGCTGATGCTTTTGTTCTTTATTTGGCGCCTCATCTGCTATGAGTCAGTCTTCTTTTTGCCATACTGCCGAATAATCGAGAATTTTAAGTGACGCTTGCTTAAATCTTGCTGCCTCACGGTACTTTATTCGAGGAGGTTTGTCAGGATGGGGCTGACTGGCTGGCTGCCCTATTTTGGTTTCCAGCAGAGTCACCACTAAAGCCCCTCATGCTCCCATCCAGTAACCAGATCAAGGGGTATTTTATTTTTTAATTTATTTATCCTTTATTTTACCAGGAAGGTTCCATTGAGATACAATATCTCTTCTTCCAGGAAGTCCTGGCCAAGATGGCAACAAATAAGAAAAATAAGACAAATGTTTCATATACATACACACAGAGATGATTATAAACACAAACGAAAACACATACAAATACTCAAACTCTCCAAAAACACATAGAATAAAATTAATTTATATGAAACAATGACACTGTTCTTTAAGCTTAGAGTTTAAGGGATTTTTAAACACATTCAGAGAAGCTTAAGGTTAAGGCTGTTTGACCGTTGACATCACAACCATCAGGCACAGAGAAAACCAAGGAATTCAAATAAAATGAAAATTTCAAAGATGTGCCGGTATTTACTGGTAAGGTGAGAGTCAGTATTTTGCTTTTGTGTCCAATATGCATTTTAAAAAGCAAAACTGTTTCCATAAGCAGACAGAAACTAAAAGTCTATGGTTGGTATTAAAATTTTGTGATCAAACTGCTCACACTACACCACGTCACAAACAAATTTATATGATTAAGAGATAAATGCTTAAAATCATTTGCTTTTCAATGTACCTGAAATGAAACCTTATTACAGAAGCTGTAACTAAAAAATAAATAAATATATCTCCGTCAATACTAAACTGTAACTCCATCAAACAGACAAAACCAACAGGAAAAAAGGGTGATTGAGATCAATGTAAATACAGCATGGGACCAGACTTACAGTACATGTGGAAAGTGAAACATGCATTAATGTAATTAACCAGTGCAAACAGCCATCATTTAGAACACTGAATTGAACTTTAATTATCTCAAATTACTTAGATAATTCATAATTAAATAGCACTTATCACCCTTTTAAATTATTTGTGCAAGACAAATATTAGGAAGTGTTTAGTGACATTTATTAAAGACAGAATGACTCTCTCCACCTGTCAGTACAAAACGGAGGATTGGGGAGAAATAGCCATACAGGTGAACTTTGGATCAATGTCTGCAAATCATAGAATAATAATAATAAAAGAAAATAAAAGGATCATTTTAAAGCTGAAATATAATAATGTATCTTTATGTGTTTTTATTGCCAGACCTGTAGAACACCTTGAAAGAATATAAAACAACTTTGTACTAAGAGTTTCCCATTTTTCCTCTCTCCTTAGATGACGACACTTCTGGACCTTGTTGTCAGGGACTCAGGAGAAAGCTTTGTGATGTAAGTCTAAGTGGTGGTGTTACGATCCTCAGTTACGGCACCCACCAGGATTGAGTTTGACTTACTGTCAGCAATGCAAACTAAACTTTCGCCCCTCTTAAACAGGGACCCAACAGCCCGTAACAGCAGGCCCAGCACCCCATACTCCTGAAGCACCCAGGATCCCTGGAAGACACTATTTTATGCTTTTTCCAAGTCTGCAAAACACATATAGAGTGGTTAGGCAGACTCCCATGATCCCTCCAATATTTGTATGAGGGTAAAGAGCTGGTCAGTGTTCCACAACCAAGACGGAATCCGGTTTCACTGTCATTACCCACTTGAGCATTAAACTCCCTCCATGGGACAATGGACTCCCTAAAGAGAGTACCTTACAGCAACCCAGCTTAAAGTCTCCAAGAAGGCCAGATATTCTGGGGAGGGGGGGGATTGAGGCTATGAGTATAGGAAACTCTAGGAGTTTGGTTCCAGAGCCTGTGCTCTGCATTGAGGTGAGACCGACTCTATCCAGACAGTATCTCTACTTCCCACATTAGCTACTTGCCGCCAGAGGGGTTATGATTAATGTTGTTCCTAAAGCCAGTTTCAGTAACTGAGGGTTGACCCACCAAGGCCCCAGCCTCCAGCTGCTGCCTGATCCACATAGCACCCGACCCCCACGGCTCCCCTGAAGGTGATGGGCCCACAGGAGAGTTTAGGATTTAAGAAAACTCACAGCCATAGGAAGACTGAGTGCACCATGAGTTATTGACATAATTTTTTCAATTATTGTTGTGTGGGGCAGAAAGAGAAAATACTTTTGTGTTTCGAGGGAGCTTGAGAAGAAATTCAGCAGTGAAGGGGATACTTATAAATTAGTGACAATCTTATGGTTGACATGAACACTGTGGATCAGAAAGGTCAGGTGAAGAGCACAGTCACCTGTGCTTACCATCATACAAAATTCTTGTCTTCTGTTTTGTTTTTTTCACATTTCCCATTTAGTTTTCTGGTGCGTTTCCTTTGTTCTGAAGCAAAAGCACCTTTTGCATGTTTTTCTGCCGCTGCATTGATTTCAAACCTGTTTCCACTCTCATTCTCACATAAACTCCTCATAAGTTTCTCCCATGTATTTCTCACATTGTTATGCTCGATGTTCCACCCCATATCAGTTTGACATGTAAATTATTAAGAATGCTTTCCTATAGTTAATTTTAAGAAAATATTATGCATCGCACTGCATGGTGGTGCAGTGGTCGGTGCTGTGGCTTTATACCTCAGGGCCCAGGGTTTGAGTCTCTGCCCCAGCTTGAGGTGTGTGGAGTCTGCATGCTCTCCCTGTGGTTTCATAGGACTTTCTGTGGGTCCTGTGGTTTCCCCCCACAGTCCAAAAAATGCTAGGGAAAACTGGAGTTACGAAATGCATGTGTATGTGAATGGTGTGTAGGTGTGCCCTGTGATGGGTTGGTGCCCCATCCTGGGTTGTTCTCTGTCTGGTGCCCGTAGCTTTAGGGATAAACTCTGGACCCCCATGACCCTATATGGGAGAAGTGGATATGGAGGATGGATGGATTATGTGAGAAGCTGTGTTTGAAATTTGTAATTTTTTTGAGGGAAGAATATAATAACGTATGACAATTTATTGTTTAATTTGATAGTGGGCATTTCCAGCATTTTTGATTTGACTTTTAGATTCATGGTGGGAAACATAATGCATCAGGGCATGGACAAGCTTGGCATCAATGAGTCCATTTGCATATATTTTCATGTAACCGCTTAGGATGGAAATAGACAAATCCTTCAAATTGATATATTAATTTACATGTTAGAAATACACAGAATTTTATCAGCATTATGGATGTGACATCAAACGGACCTTTGCATGGAGCTGACCTAGTATGAATAGCTGATTTAGCAAAGTTGGAAGAAAGAGGTGTGTGGGTTGGGATGGCAAAGTCAACATAACATGTGGACTGGCTGTCAGCAGCAGGTTTATTGGTGCTGGGGGGGTTGTTGTTTCCTTGAGGTAGGATGACTGTCAGCCTTATATTCTATTGAATGCAAAGCCATAAACATACATAGCAGACGACGTTACAATACAGAGTTGACATGTTGTGAAGCTTAGTAGGTCAGGTGTCTGTGCTCATGACCCAAAATCCTGTGGCCTGCAGAGTAGTCGCACCCCCACTGATTATTTGAGCAAGGTCCCTCACCCCAATTGCTCCAGGGATCACAGGCCTGCCCTGCTCTCTGATTCCCTCTTGCATGCCACGCTTCGCCAAAAGCTTAAGAATAAGCCGTGTTCACTAATTTAGAAAATATTCAAGCATCTCATCTGAAATGAGATGAAGATTAATTGAAACTTAGATATGGAAAGCTACATAATTTAAGATGACAATAAGAGTGAACTGCTAAGCTGAATTGTTGCTCCACACCTAAAGTCTAATAATTAATAGCAAATGCACCATTTTTTTCAGAAGGTGACACATCATAACTTGAACATGCTGCTCCTTTTAAACAGATATATGCTTTACATATAGCAGAAATGAAAGCATAAAGTACTGTGTATTTTGTATCTACTGTAACATCAGTCATTCTCCATTCTTAAATGATCTTAGTCATAGGCCTTTCTGAATAAAAACCATGATAATATATAACAAGGGACAGAGAAACCGTGGCAGATTCAGTGGGCTGCTGAAGGGGACCTGGACCCCCTGTGGAAAGACGTGCACACTGGTATAGCACATGTAGCCGTGTGGTGGGTGATACCTCAGCACCACACTAGTCTGAATGCAATGGGACAGTGTTAGTTTTTTCCAGTGGCTGGAGTGTCAATCCTGCCACCAACCCCCAAATTTTCCCTGTAGGTTGGAGGACCTGCTTGCAGGGCTGGATGTAGATTAACATCATACCCAGGATGAAGCCATTGCAGGTTAAGGGCCTTTGCTTAAGGGCCCAGTGGAGTAGGATCACTCTTGACATTCATGGGATTTAAACCAGCAACCTTCCAATTGCCATCACAGAGCCCTAGCGCCACCACTCAACCCCCGCCGGGGCCCAGGATAATATTATGCCAGGGGCCCCAGAATCTCTAATTATACACCTGCATATAACCACGAAATAAGAAGTGTTACCTGGTGCATTTCCTTATGAGAACTCTTTTGGCTTCTCTTTAAAATATTGTTAGAAATGATTAAATCATTTAGCTAAGCAACCCATCCATCTATTATTGTAACCGCTTAATCCCCACTGGGGTCACGGGGGGCCCAGAGCCTATCCCAGGAACAACGGGCGCAGGCGGGAACCAACCCTGGGCAGTTGCCAACACACTGCAGGGTGCACAGACAGCCACACAACTACAGGGCCAATCTAGACACGCCAATCAGCCTACCCTGCACGCTTTTGGACTGTGGGAGGAAACCGGAGCCCCCGGCGAAAACCCACTCAAACACAGGGAGAGCGTGCGAACTCCACACAGAAAACACCTTGCTGTGAGGCAGCAGTGCTAACCACTACGCCACCATGCTACGCCATAGCTACGCAAACCTTTACCATAATTCGCCTCACATGACTGCAATCTGTTTGCCTTGTGAGGACAGCAGTTCCATACCATGTTTATGTAGCCAACATTTTTGTCAAAAGCACCATAGACAGGCGATAAGCTTGGGCTTAGACAGCAGAGTAAACTAGAACTTCTGAGCATTTGTCTGCATTGCTAACAAAGAGCTGCGCTCCACCCTGACAAAGTCTCATGACCAGGTTCAAGCCCTTAACCTCCATCTTAAGGCACGGGTGCCACTACCTCTGCATGAAACAGGAACTGAGAGATGGGATGGGAGTTTCATTAACACCCTTGGGATAAAACAGGCTGGGCAAACAGAGCAAGAACATCCAAGGCAATCTGAACAAAGGACGAACCAACACAAAAAGCGCATGAGCCGGAACACAGCTACCGGTCTCTCTGGCTCTTCTCTGTGACAAAAGGACTGTTTTATACACTAAACAATCCACAATTGATTACTGGTAGGCGGCATTTCCCAGAACATCCACACCCTCTCCGTCTCACAGTGTCTTAGTTAATGCTTACCATTAATACAAAAAACTTGTGTCGTTAAAACATTGAATTAATCTGATTTACACCCTGTTGCTTAGCCTTCCATGACATACATATGACTTAGGGAATTATTTATTATTATCAAATTTATTGTTTATTTATAGCATTGTATTCCTGCTGGTTTTATATATAGTTTGCATAAAAGAACCAATGGAAAAAAAAAAAAATTAATTATTGCAAATTTTAATAGATACTGTATTTGTGGCTCAGGAGGCTCAGCCTCTGTGCCCATGATCAGAATGTTGTTGGATCAATCCTGGCCTCAGCAGCATAGTCACATGTTTGTGGGCCCTTGAGTGAGGTCCCTGAGCAAGGCCCTTGACCCTCAGCTCCATAGGTGCCGCTACAGGTGGCTGCCCTTCACTGCCAAGTTTACTCTCACCTACAAGTGTGTCATGGACAGCAAATCGGGGTAGGCGAAAAGAGAATTTCCCCATGGGGATCAATAAAGTGTCATTATTATTATTATTTAGGGTTATGGTTAGGGTTAGGTAACTTGCCAAGTTGATGTCCTTCAGCAAGTATGTTCTCGTATGTATTCTTGCTATCATAATTTTGCAATAGAGTAGCCTTCCTCTTAGCTGATAACTCTCATGGTGGTGCCTCATGGTGCTATAAAACAACCCGATATCGAAAGAACATGACAATACCGTGTCCAGTATGTAAAAGATACCATGAGAATTGATTAATATGGCATTGCATAGCAGATAATATAATATAATATAATATAATTTTGCAGTATGTGACTGTGATCAGAACGTTGCTGATTCGTGGGTGTGGACATAAGGGTCTGCTATATAAATGCCTGTAAGTACATTAAAGTTTATAGTAACACCAGAAATATCTTTCCAGCAGTACATTATGTACTGGTAAACTGTAAACAGTATCCTGCAGAACTTGTCTAATTGTTAGCAATTCCTGGCAATGTATGGCTTTGTGCTTTGGCAGCCTGGTCAGTCTCTGCCTGCTTTTATTTTCATTTCCCTTCAATAAGGTGTATTCAGAACAAAATTCACCTTACGTAAAGCCGTGCAGCATTTTCAGGTAATTTTACTTTGTTGTGTCTTGTTTCTTATTCTGGAATTGAACGTTTCCTCAAAGTAACTAAACGGTCTTGTCTGATAAATCGATAATTACTGTATACAGTTCATGGACAGGTTATCCCGGGGGCAATTTAAAGCTTTCAGCAGAAAATGACTCATGTTTCGCATCAGCACGGCATATTGAGACACAAACAGCTTAATACTGCTTTTCTCAGAACACATGACTAATTCACATAATGACATTTCATAATAAACCGTTCACCAGCACATTCCAGTTCAATATTTTCTTGGATTTTTTTTTTATATGAAATGTGTGTGTGTGTGTGTGTCTACTGTTTCCAAGTTATGAATGTCTGAGTATATATACTATGAATTAGCATGCTGTTAAAAGTGAGATATATATATATATAATTAATATTTGCATTTTGTGAAATGGTTATGTATATTGCTAGTGACTTTATGTTACCGTCATGGTAACGTTACATTTATAGATATACTATGGTATGCACAGTGAACATTCCATACATATGCTTCATTTTTTTCTGTAGATTTATTTATACATTTGCTTATATATGTGCTGTTTGTTTTTGTCTTGCTCTAATCCTCTTTTCAACCGCATGAGGGATTACATGCTGTGGGTTTGTGCGTACTGAATACCCGTTAAACTCTTTGAAACACCAGTGATATTTTGAGCTTGTTTCTGATTTCTTCTTCTTCTTATTATTATTATTATTATTACACAATCTCAAAGATGCTGACATAGAATATAGAAAACAAATGAAACTAAAACAACAAAACATTGATCCATATCCCTAAGACTCCGATATTGTTCTGGTTCTGCAACACTACCACTGGCTACTGTCCGACCACTTAAGTGCTGCAAAAAGCCAATTCTCTGTAAAGTTATAGGAGAGGCTGCAATTAAAAAAGAAAAATAAAACGTAACTCAGCCAAAAGGAATGGGCTTGTGCTGTATGCCACGGTGAAATTACTGCCCAGACGGGAGTCTGTCATCACTCTCGGGGTGAGACGCCATTGAGAGAGACAGCGGCTGCGGCACTGCTATTCACTGCAATAATAATAAACAAAAGGTGGCAAAACAGCCTTCTAATGATCTAGTTGTGGTATGGAAATTCTAGTCTCTTTATAAGCAACATCTGTCACTATTTATCATCAACTTGTGTTAATGCTGCTAGTGTAATTATATCTCTTGGATGCTTGTAATGCGATTTCAGATGAAAAGCAGAGCATATAGGACATTATATTCATATTAGTAACAAAGTTGTGGAATAAAAAAGGCATGGGAATAGTGCCTTAAAGTATTCATTGGAAGGAGTGTTCGGTAAACTGATCTGCTACAAAGGCGCTACAGAGATTTAATAACTTTGTCTATTATACTTAAATACAAGATCCATGTTACTACGATCGACCAGCAGTCTAATAATGTAAATGTTATTATTTATATTAAAAAAAAGTAATTGTGATTTTCTAATGTTGGGGGTGACATGATGGAGATGAAGGTTCGGTTTTACTTGTGTGCAGTGAGTATGATCTCCCCGTGTCATCATGGGGTTTCCCCCCACAGTCCAAATGCATGCTAAGGTCAACTGGAGTTGGCAAAATTGCCCATGAGTGTGAGTGGTGTGTGTGTGTGTGCCCTGTGATTGGTTGGCTCCTCGTCCTGGGTCATTCCCTGCCTTGTTTGTGTAGCTTCTGGGATTGGCTGGGAAAGGTGTAATGGGTGAGTATCACAGTGTTTTCCTCTCACACTGCTCTCCTTTCACCTTCCCACAGCTGTGAGTATCACAGTACTCTCCTCTCACCTTCCCACAGCTGTGTATCACAGTGCTCTCCTCTCACCATTCCACAGCTGTGCGTATCACAGTGCTCTCCTCTCACCTTCCCACAGCTGTGTATTACAGTACTCTCCTCTCACCTTCCCACAACTGTGTGTATCACAGTACTCTCCTTTCACCTTCCCACAGCTGTGCGTATCACAGTACTCTCCTTTCACCTTCCCACAGCTGTGTGTATCACAGTCCTCTCCTTTCACCTTCCCACAGCTGTGCGTATCACAGCACTCTCCTCTCACCTTCCCACAGCTGTGTGTATCACAGTCCTCTCCTCTCACCTTCCCACAGCTGTGCGTATCACAGTACTCTCCTCTCACCTTCCCACAGCTGTGTGTATCACAGTACTCTCCTCTTACCTTCCCACAGCTGTGTGTATCACAGTACTGTCCTCTCACCTTCCCACA
>JAODKC010000082.1:9002575-9014761 GCA_026777985.1 Mormyrops attenuatus
CTGTGTGTATCACAGTACTCTCCTCTTACCTTCCCACAGCTGTGTGTATCACAGTACTGTCCTCTCACCTTCCCACAACTGTGTGTATCACAGTACTCTCCTCTTACCTTCCCACAGCTGTGTGTATCACAGTACTGTCCTCTCACCTTCCCACAACTGTGTGTATCACAGTACTCTCCTCTTACCTTCCCACAGCTGTGTGTATCACAGTACTGTCCTCTCACCTTCCCACAGCTGTGTGTAACACAGTGCTCTCCTCTCACGCCAATTTTATTAATCAACAACGAATGTGACTTGTTTCTTTTTGTTTTCCATTTTTGCTTTTCTGAAATATAAGTTACAACAGAAGCAATGGGTGAAATGAAAATGGCATTCTCTTTTTATCAACGTTAAGGCTGTCCGTTAATAAGAGCTGGGCACCTTTACAGCGTGCCCAATTTCACACAAAATTTTAGCAAGATTATTAAAAAAATTACAGATTCAGCTGCTTTGTTTTTAAGTCATTAATTGTTTTTCATATGTTTCAATTAATTCATATGTTTCAATTAATTCATATGTTTCAATTAATTTGTACAATTCGATAAAGTGAGTGTAACCACGTAAACATAGTAATGCATCAAAACATGCAAGGTTTGTCGGCAACTGCCCTTAAACACAGCCTTAGCCAAGCACCAGCAGCAATAAGACTACAGAGGCCATCTTAAATTTTGGCCTGGATACATTGAGTCAGGTTATTTTAATACTCATGCTATTCTTGTATTTTAGGACTATGTTAATAAATAAAATTATGATACTTCATTCAACACCATGGAAAAATAATCTTTTTATATATCCCATCTTGCTCTCCATGATACACACAAACAGATGAGAGTGAGCCTGTGGGGTCACAGCCGACCCCGGGATATGGACCAGCAACTTTCTGATTGTGGACACAGGCTCCTATTTCACTGAGCCACACACAGACAAATGAAGAAATGCCTTGAGACTGTGGAGCAGATCCTAGCTTTTCACATTCAGCTGACTTAGAGCTCCAGAAGCCCAGAGTATAAATCTGAAGCTGCATAAACATCTGAGTTAATCAGCACCGAGTCCGGAGCTGTAATGCTCTTATTTATGGCGAACACAGCCATTTGTTACCGAGTTACCCTATCTCAACACTCTGATAACCTACCACAATGCTTGATATCTGAACGGCCAACAGTACTGTGATTAATCTGCTGCAGGAAAATGAGTTTTATTTGTCTGTCACAGAAGGCGAATCTATAGCCTTTTTCGGGGAAATTTATATATATATATGACCATTAGAATTGTGTAAGAAAGAATTTACTCAGTGCTTAAATAGCAGATGGAACAATTGCCTTTGAAAAATTGCTTCGGTACATGAGGTTATTCCTGGCAATAGTAAAGTGATTTTATTCATTAAAGGTGAATTGCATGGGAGTGTGTGCAGACTGTTCTGTGACATGTGAGCCCTGGACTCCTTTCTCAGTGACGATGACTCACTTAGTCAATTATAGAAACTGTCATCTACAATTAGTCTATTACTGAAACTATATTATGCAGTTATTCTTTGATGGTGTGAAAGACAAAACAAAAACAAGTGTGTTATTGAACCCATGCCATTTAAAACAAATGCTTCTGGCCTCCATTGGGAAATTCTGAAGCGTGTTACGTCTTGTCAGATGAGCAGCAGCACTGTAGTCTGCGTAGACGACTGATCAAGTGATGCCAGTGTTTGTGTTGAAAGAGTGACACAAGGCTGACTAGTGTGTGTGTGTGTGTGTGTGTGTGTGTGTGATTGTGTGTGTGTGTGTATGTGGTTGTGGGGAGGTGGCCTTTTGAACCTCTTAAACTGACACAACCTGCTTATTTGGTTCTAGGGTGCAACCACTTAAGTCCTGTGATGTAGTTCTGTGGTCTCTCTCAGATGTTTCTTCTAAAGTAATCCAAGATCAGCAGAAAACAGGTTGGCTTGCCATTTGTATTTTCCCGTTCCATCCAGAAAAAGCTATGCTAACTATTTGTTAAAACACAGGGTATTATCCCAGGCAGAAAATGAAAATGTCCTGAGCTGCGTCTATAACACATATCAATATCCTTCCGAAAACCATCAAGGCAGGAGTACATAGGTTTTACCAGTGAGTGCACCTGTGTGAACTCCAGTGCAGATAACGTCAACACACCTTGCCTTATTGTGGACTCTGATTAGCAAGGTGTGAACATGCTTAGCCCTTGCTGTCAGATATATTTAAAGTAGATAAGGACCTTCATTACTAAAAAGAGTAAGTCTTATTTCTCAATTAATTTTCCCAAAATCAACACAAGTGCAATCTCTTGGAATGCTGGACACCAAAGACCTATATCTTACTCAAGAGAATCAAGCTTTATTTCAGTGCCAAAAGTTTAAAATTGATTGCATTTCAGTTCAACCATCTCTTAAAAATACCATTCATATTTTTCTCATTACAGAAGTTTTATCACCATCTTCAACATCACAATGGTGACTAAAGTTATTCAAATTGGTGAATCAATGATGTGGATTATATGGCTATTCATTTTTTTGTAAAACATTAAGCAAAACATATCTCTCTATCATGTACGAGAGTGCTGTGACATTGTTGTGACTACATAAACATTTTAGCAGGCATAGCATATTACTTTTTCTGTCGCAGAATTTGTATCTATTATTGTCACGGTATAGGTCTTATTTTTTAATGACACGTTAGCATAGTCGTGTCATCATGTTGAATTTCATTGGGCAATATGTACCTCATTGTTTAAGTTTCGCGAAGAGAGTATTTAAATATTCATTCTTCTCACTTCTAGTCCTTGCCATGTGTTACGTTTTGTTTCCTTTTACTCTGACCCTGTAATTCTCTTTTGGTCCTAGAGTGGATTTATAAATATGGATGTTAAAACCACAAAGAGGATATTAAATAGCTTGATATACTCTTCGGTAACGCTTTACTTTAGGGGTCAAAAATAATGTAGTAGACTTACTTAATGCATTAATTAACCAGTAACTAAGTTTTAGTTACATACCGCACCCATGTTTATTCATCATTAATCAATTGTAACTTCACATCTTTCATACAGTTACTATATTTGTTCATGATTTGTACTTGAGTAGTAACTGAGTTACTAAGTGTTTTGTGCCCGCTCAAGTGCTGCCTATTTGTCTTTAAACTCCCATTTTAGTGTTTTGGGATTGTAGTCAATTCAGATTATTATTCCTTAAACGTTGTTTCAAAGCAGTAGGACATTTTCCCACATTTGGAGGCTGGCTGCATGAAACTCCCTCTGAATTCTGTTGCTAATGGCAGTAACAGGCAGATATTGCATTGTGCAGGATCCATCGGCATGAGGAAAGGCCCTGTGTATCCCGACAGACTTTGAGGATTTGCAGGGGTGAAAGCTCTGGTGACTGTATGAGTCACTAGAAAATGTGTCCAGCCTAGAAGCTTATTCTGTGTGCTTAAATCAAAGTGTGGCCTTCCCTGTTAGATTTCAGGGTTCCTGTTTCTTGCCCCTTTCCTGGTTTTGATTTTTCACCCTCATTTCCTGCATTCATGGCACCCTTCCCAGAATGCTCCTGCCCACCAGATTATCAGAATCTTAGCCATTCAGCAAGACATACACGTTGCCATGAGGCAATGCCCAGCACGGCACTGATATCCCATGAGGCTACGTCATTATCATATGCCGTGGCATATTGTCACATGGATTGTGTTAATTTTCCCCTGTAATAGAGCTTATTATACACAGTTAGTTCAGTATGTAAATAATTTATGAACTGAATGAGCGTAATGTAAAAGCTGGAGGGTCACCGAGGAGCTGATGAAACCTTGAAAGTGACTTTGAACAGCAGTGATTCTGCAGCTGAAATCAGTCTCAGTATCTATATTTATTAACTAAATATATTCTGCTGGCTTCTACGGAGCCCCGAAAGGCACAGAGTTGGAAAAAATATTTATTAACCAATTTTGCGTTCCCTCGCAGTCCTGTATTGTGACCTCTATATGCTGTGCAATCACTTCTTTCTGTGCCACTTGTTCCGACAGATCTACCTATCTATCTACCTATCTATCTATCTATCTATCTATCTATCTATTAATTTATTTTTAAACCAGCAATTCTGTGCTTAGGTGTGTCTTGGCTAACAACCACTCGTCTGAAAGTCTTCTTCATTCTCAATAACTTTCACATAGAGGCTGGAATTATGCTGCCCCGATTTTATGGATGTTTTATTTTAGCGAAAATGGCACGGTGGCACTCGAATTCCCGGGCACACAGGACCGAGGCCACCGGCAGAGCTATCGACGCAACCCAACATTCAGGCCTATGGTTGGTTTCCATTGAAGTTATGCTGCGCTGATTTTAAATGATATTTTTAAAGGCAGGAGCTGGGACTTTTTTTTACTGCAGTGCAGCCGAACGTCGGTCATGTCTGTTGCACGGGAACACAAAAACGATTCCAGCCCTCTCCCTTTAGGGGCTCCATATGGGTTCAGATGTTTATGGGATGTTTCAGATGTTTGTAAGGGATAGAAAAACGAGGCTTCAAACTTACATTGTAGGATTAGGTTATTCTTTTCATTACACAAACGTGTGTGCTCACATCTTGGGTAATGCATCCTTTTCTGGAGAACCAGGGCAGTTACATATCACCTTTCAGTTCAGATGGGCACAGCCAACTGACATGTTGAGACGAAATAAACTGACACTACAAGTCAGAAAGGGCAAGGCTTTGAATGTTCCTTTCTCGAATGAATCAATATGAATCACTGGAGTCACCAGGCTCTGTGGGCTGGGTATAGCTTAGCAGATTGTCGTCACTCTGAGCTCTTTGCTCACCAGAGCTTAGCCCGTGCCATAAAAAAAAATTACAGCTTGGACCTTAATGCAATGATTCAGATTATTATTATTATTGACATCATCATCATTACCATCATCCTTATTATTATCGTTATTCTTATTAACTGGTGCACATTAATGTTCTACTCAGTAAGCCTGTAGTTTATGGGAGACATGGAGAGAACAGCGCCAACTGTCCATCCTTCGGTACGTCTTGCTGAGCACCCCAGCTTGGTGCACGCCGCACAATTATCCAGACACGGTTGAACTTCCAGCACATTCTGTGGCCCCGTTGCAGATGCTCAATCCGGATCCTCAGTGGCTGCTTTGTCTCACGCTGAGATAACATCCAACTGTCACCTCTGTTTATCATCTGTTGGAACAGGTTTTTTAGCATGTGCTACATTGGCGAAACCCCCCCGCTCTCTGTATACACGCGACGGGCATGTCTTGGGAGCAGAGAGATGGTAAACGGCTGGGGAGGGGGACGACAACTCAGACAAGCCTGCACTTAACCCCTTGGTATCGGGGGAGAGTTGTAGCTGATGGCTGGCACCAAGTCACAAGCCCCTGAGCCAGCATATCACCGCAGGAGCCTAATCCACTGCTGCCATCTGTTTATACCTCCATTTAACACTGTTACTCACTATTATTCACCTGTTTCTCATAATTCTGTGCCTCTACAGTGTTTATGCATGTTTATGTTCCTCGTGAGCTGGTCAGTAACTGTAAATGCCTACATGCACGCTCATGTGCTCCTGTCAGGTATGATTTAGTCAGTGTAACTGGGAGAATGTTCTGGATGACTGGTTACTGTGACAAATGTGAAATGATGCAATGTTTATTTTATAATTCTGTTTTTAGGGTAGTACCTAAGATGACCAAATAATCATAATGAATATAGGGGATCATGCATTGTAACCATTGTAAGTTGCTTTGGCTGAAAGTGTTAGATGGAAAAATGAACTAAATGTAATTTTCTGTAATTTTTAAATGTAAAATGAAATGTAAATTAAATACAGTTTCTTGTAATCATTTCCAATAAGTCTTAGTATTGGCTGTATGCTATTTATAAATATGTATGAAATTCAAACAGTTTGGGCTTTCACTAATAATCTTTATATTCTATTATCTAAACACAGGGTTAATGAGTGTGGCTGGATTCTTCCAGAACACAGAATACTTTAAACACGATGTTATGGAACTTCCTGATTTAGACTAATACTACGTGCTTAGTAATGCTATGAATATAAAATGTATTCCAACAACAACACTACTAATGGTAAATAATTTCTACATAAACTATAATGAAATATGACATTGCATTTGATGATTTACACCCAGACCAGCCAAATGACAGAAACTCCCGGAAATAATTATATTTCATTTTTGTTGTTATGTAGTTTCAGTAACTTTGAAGCATTAGTCATTATTTAAATAACCTCTAATGAAATGCTTTCCCGCTATTGTACGTATGATGATACTGTAGGTTTACACCATGGATGACAGAATCTCTCACACCTTTTCTTATTAAGGCCTGACAAGCAAATGGAAACACCTTCTAGTTTCTGGTCATACTGCTCTATTTTTTTTCTTTTCTCTTTGAGCAAATAGATGACGGCTGACAGGTGATTATCTGATTCAGAGCGCTGCAAGAACCCCACCCTCTTCGCCAACAGCTAGTATCTGTGTCACCAAGCAGCCAAGTCAAATGGCAGTTGAAGTAGTAATGACACACACCATAAGCCCGTAACAGACTGTAAGCTGAGTCGACACGAGTGGGAAGCCCCGAACCACTGCCCCCTGTCTGTATGAGAGCACAGATGCTACTGCTGTGAAATTCCTGGTCACAGTCCGTGAATGACACAGCTCAGATTCTAAGCTTGGTAAGGGGGGAAAAGTAGTAGTAATCAAAGTGAGAAGTTCTGGTTTGTATACAAGCTATAATTAGCTACAATATGTTACACACCGATTGACAATAACATTATGTTATCAACGATAACATTAAAACCACTGGCAGGTGAAGGGAATAACATTGTGTTACGATGCGTCGATCGGCGAGCAGGGAAGAAGCGAGCAAGCCGAGGTAGCGGGGAAAACGGGGTTTATTCCAGGGGAAGCAAGCAGACAGGGAACACCAGGCACAACACCAGCGGTAACACTACAATGACAGATCTGGGGAAGACTGACTAGAACGTGGACTAAATACACAGGGTAACGAGCAGGAAACGGAAAACAGCAGGTAAACGGAAGGATTCCACACGGGGTTAACGAGGAGGCGTGGTCCACATGAGGGCGATCAGGGCTGGGCGTGACACATTGGTTGCCTTGTTACAATTGATTGTGAAGGATGACATTACATATTAGGTAAGTGGACAGTCAGTTCTGGAAAGCAGGAAAAAGTGTAAGGATCTGAGTGACTTTGACTAGGGCCAAATTGTAATGGCTAGACAACTGGGTCAGAGCACCTCCAAAATGGCAGGTCTTGTGGGGTGTTCCCAGTATGCATTGGTCAGTACCTACCAAAAGTGGTCCAAGGAAGGCCAATGAGTGAACCAGCAATGCGGTAATGAGCACCCAAGGCTCACCGATGCACATGGGGAGTGAAGGCTAGTCCGTCTGGTCCGATACCACAGGAGAGCTACTGTAGTACAAATTGCTGAAAAAGTTAATGCTGGCTGTGATGGAAAGGTGTCAGAACACACAATGCATCACAGCTTGCTGCGTATGGGGCTGCCTAGCCACAAACCAATTAGAGTGCCTATACCGATTTCTGCCCACCACCAAAAGCGCCTAAAATGGGTACAGAAGTGAACCATGGAGCAATGGAAGAAGGTGGCCTGGTCTAATAAATCATGATTTCGGTTACACCATATCGAAGGCCAGATATGTGTGCATCATTTACCTGGGGAAGAGATGGCACCAGGATGCACTATGGGAAGAAGGAAAGCCGGCAGAGGCAGTGTGACGCTCTGGGTGATGTTCTTCTCAGGAACCTTGGAACCTTGGTATCCTGGTGTTCATGTGATTGTTACTTTGACACGCACCACCTACCTAAACATTGTTGCAGACCAAGTTCACCCCGTCATGGCAATGGTATTCCCCAATGGCAGTGACCAATTTCAGCAGGATGATGCGCCCTGCCACACTGCAAACATTGTTCGGGAATTATTTGAGGAACATGAAAAAGAGTTCAAGGTGTTGACCTCCAATCGAGCATCTGTAAGATGTGCTGGACAAACTGATCCAATCCAAGGAGGCCCCACCTGGCAGCTTACGGGACGTAAAGGATCTGCTGCTAACGTCTTGATACCAGATACCACAGGACACCTTCAGAGGTCTTGTAGAGTCTATGCCTTGACGGGTCTGAGCTGTTTTTGGCGGCACAGCAGGAATCTACACAATATTAGACAGGTGGTTTTAATGTTACGGCTGATCGGTGTATATGCTACAATATTTTAAATATGTTTAAAATTTTAGCTGTTCTTTAATTTGATTAACGGTATGTTTCTGAGCGTGAAAAAGGAACAAGCAGTTTCTTTATATTGTATTTTTTAATGATGACTGTCGTTCTATTTCGAAAGTACTTGCTTTACGAGACTTCAGTTACGAGACTTCAGTTAGCCAGGTTTTAGCTGGAACCTAGAATATAATGAATTTGTGTACGAGTGTCTCGTCACGTACTGGTGTCCTACCCAGCGTGTTCCCATGCTTCGTGCTTCCTGGAGTAACTCTGGATAAGTGAGAAAGCTATTGCCCATGTAGATAAGCCGTCACAGAGGTGATGGATGGCTGGAAGGACCTTTGCTCTCAAACCAGCAGCAGGCCCAGACCATTAAAACCTGAGTAGCATTTGATTATCTCACCCACTAGTCTGAAGGGCCGGTTCATTTCTCAAAGAAATGATTTGCATCCACCTACTGTCTGACATTATTGCAGTGATTTGGCAAGTCTGACTTACCCCTCAAACACGCACATGTGGCCATGATGTTATAACAACTACCCTCCAAATGGCATACGTACTTTGCATACATATACACGTGATATCTGTCCAGTAGCTAAAGTGTGAAAAGCAATTGCAGTTATCGCCACAATGTGTCTTTGTGTGTGTGTATAATGTGGCACAGTGGTTAGTGCTGTTATCTTGGGACCAGGGTTCAAATCTTATCCTGGGTCTATGCATGGTGTCCAATCCTGGATTTTTCCCTGCCTATTGCCTTTAGCTACAGGAATAGGTTCCAGATTGCCATGATGCTCTGTAGGACAAGTGGGTGTGGAATATATACGAAGGCTAAATTACTGTGATTTCTTCATTGATTTCTATTCTGGCAGTAGTGATTATGCACATATTCAGGTACCTGAAACAGGGTCCCTGGTTATTTAGACACTACTTAGGTGGGCAATAAAAATACAGCTGATTAACTAAATTTTAGGCTCCAAAGCATCGTATTGGTTGTACTGTTGCATGCATGGTCATGCAATTTCAGAAAAGAAAAGTTTTTTTTTAACAACTGAAAATTGTAAATGGTGTGCTGCTGTGTTTTAATGTTCATCTTTGACTTGTATGTTTCTGTTTATAAATAAATTCTTTTGCGTTGTATTCAAAATAGAGAAATCTAGTAGTAGCTGAAAATGTGAAGCAGACTGTAAAAGTAATCAAGAAATTATAAAGGTATATGCAACAGTTCTGTAAAAAATCTGGTCCATTTCTGTTGCTGCTTTTGTTTTACATAATCTTAATACCACAAAAACAATAGTCAGACAGTAACTGGTTCAGTATCAGTCCTAAGATTTAGTGTATTGGTGAATTAGTGAGATCATGGCCACTTCTGCAAGTGATTGACTACCCTGAAGCTCCCCCTACTGGTCAGATCTGAAAAAACTAGTATCAGTCATGATAATAAATAAATAGCTTGTCAAACGTGCTATCAGTCACAGATGGGCGTACTGCCCTTGCTTTGCAAGTATTTTTTAAACTCTCCCTATACTGTAAAATGTATAATACATTTTTAGAGATTTTTGTTAATATCTAATCCTCAAACACCTCCGAAATCCCCCGAAGGCAACGTCAGCGGTAGCTGTATCCGTATCAGCCGTAACCTACTCGTTCCTTCAACAAAGGCGACCAGCTGGACTCAAACTAAAGCAATTCTTCCGGAAGGGAAAAGCCACAGTTTCAGGACACGCAGAATTTCAGCACAATATTTACAAAGGCTATTTCCTTTCACTGGCCAGTGGCCCATGGGAAAAATCAAAGAAAAACAAGGGGTCACCAGCAGGAGCCAGGCCACAGTAGGAGACCACACCCCAGTTCATCCACATGGAGATGCTAGCTAGTCAGTCATCTCAGGACGGACTCAGCAAATTCACCCACAGCTGCAACAATGTAGCATTATAAAGCCATGTAGCTCCTGTTGGACTGGCATATACAGTATGTTCACATGCTCAACAGCTACCGCATGATCAGTCTTATTCCTTCCTGCTGCCGTGGCCATCTGATACTTCTCTTGGTTCTGTCCATTACAGGGATTACTTGAAGGTTCAAGATCCTTTGAAGTTTTGCTTAGTGATACGTTAAGTTATATTTTCACATATTTGAATGTTTGGTTTCCAAAATGGCTCAATGTGGAGACTGCGAGATTACCTATTTCGGTCTGATACATCAATTGTCTGTTTGAGCACATTCATGATATATAAATCTTTATGTAGGTAGGAATTCTTCCCTGAACATAGAATTCTATTAGAAAAGCTAATATCTGTTGGGTAAATAAGGAAATATGAGCAGTGAAGTAAAGGAAATGTATTAATTTTGTTAATGAAATCTCGAGTTTAAAGCAATTATATTACTCAATAAATTATTATTATTATTATTCATAGATAAAAACCCCTGCATACAGATATTATATGTTTTAAAAAGGAAACAATCCTAAATGAGGTGGCCTCACACTTCTGGGGCCAGGGCCCCTGCCCCCGGCTCTGTGCATGTGGAGTCTGCATGTTCTCCCCTTGACTTCATGGGGTTTCCTCTGGGTTCTCCGGCTCCCCCTCCAGTCCCAAAACATGCTAAGGTGGATTGGAGTTGTCAAATTGTTTTAAGGCATGAAAGCATGTGTGGATGGTGTATGTGCCCTGCGATGGGTTGGCGCCCCATCCCGGGTTATTCCCTGCCTTGTGCCCATAGATCGGCTCCCCGTGACCCCGCCTAGGATAAGCAGGTAAAGAAGATGATTTGATGGGTGGATGGATGGGCAATCATACAGAAAAATATTGCATGGTCTGCATTCTTGGGGGAATATATATATATATATATATATATAGTGGCCCATGACATAAAAACATGTGTGTCAATAGGCAGTGAAGACTGAGACAGAACAAAAGAATCTTCTTTGAGACCACTTACTTTTACCTGTTTAAAATTTTTATGTGATGCTGGGAACAAAGTACATCATCTATTCTAAGATGATTACTTTGCACTATTATTTGTTATTGTCAAAGAGCAAGTGTAGTGTAACAACACTGTAGAAGCAAATTAGGCCATATTCTTTACTTTAAATATAGCCATTTCACTTAATATCATACTCAACACTCTCTAAAGCCAGAACAGCGTAACCCACTGTCATGTCCTGCCCCCCACGCCTGCCTGACCCTCCTGTCTTCTCCCTCACACGGTCGGATGGACTGCACCTGATGTTTAGTCTGACTAAAGTGATGAAAATGTAAGAATCGTTGCTTTCTTTTTTTCAGTACAATATTTGTGACCAACTGCAGAGAGATGAACAGTATGCTCCATATGTATTGGACCCTTTTGGGATTCCTTTCACATACGAAACCTATTAATATATCAGATAAAAACAATACCGGTTATCTAACAGGTTGCCATTCCCCCTCAGTCTTCCATAATGGTAAAGTAAGAGGTGTCATTAGCTTATTCTTATTTTTAGTTTGTGATTGTGGGTCTTTTTAATTTTTATACAGATTTGTCATTCAAAGAAATTCAAATGTTAATGACAATGATAATACAGACCCAGCCCATTACTGATCAATGGATTTACATTTGACAGCTGACATAGGCCTCCATGTATAAAATAGCTTAAAACTTAGATGGCATCATGTCATCAAATAGTTTAGGAAATGTGTAACTTGTCACGGAAATTTCACGATGTAGCACTCAGGACAGCGTAAAGTCTTTTTAACCTTCAGTTTATTGTGGTATCTTACAGCACAGACCCGGGGAGATACCTCAGGAGTTCTCCAGCGAGCCTCTCCCTTACAATTCTTTTTATCCCTTGTTATCTCATTCTTAGTTACCTTGAGTTCTGCTGTACGTTTCCA
>JAODKC010000082.1:9014861-9025526 GCA_026777985.1 Mormyrops attenuatus
AGTACACAATATTCTCTAGGTTATACAAATCCACAATATTCACTACTGTTCTATCTCATTTAGATTTTTCTCTCACAAACTATGGTTGGGCAGTAACTTCGCGCTGGGGTCAACAAAATTAATCTTCGTTGTAATCTTATTTAATTTTTCATACTGTCATACTGTCCATACATTACATGGAATGTGGTATTTTGATGGCATTTTAATTTTCCAAAGCAATGCTAATTATGGGGGTAGGGGAGGGGGTCCGCTGGATATAAACTGCCAGGTTGTGCTTTTCCTGTACTGCCACATTCTTCTTCTGATTCACACATTAATTCACTAGTTTCCTTGCTGGCTAGTTTCAACCATTTGGACAAACTCAGTTCAGAAGAATTTACATAACATTACACCACTCTGTTTCAGTTGAATTTTTGGCTAGAATTTGATATGGAATGAGTGGGTAGGTTAATTAAGAGTTCTTGTTATGCGCATATAATACATAATTTTGCATCTCTCTCTCTCTCAAATATTTTCTTTGTATTGTGATATTTATGACTTTAGTATCTAATAATTTGTGTAAAATATGCTACAAAGGATCATATTTAGGCCTAGTTTATGGCGAGCCATATGGAGCTAGTTACTGTCACACTAACAAAAGAAAACGATAAATTAAAACTTTAGAACCATGTCTCCAGTGTTTCAGTTACTGTTGTTTACGTGTTATATTTACAAGGAACACACATAATTTGGCAAACACAGGGCTAAATGTATTCCATGTAGTCATGTGCTGTACTGTGCAAAAGTCTCAGGCAGTCAAAAGAAAAGTTTAACGCTATTATCTGGGTCAGTGTACTTTTGCTCAGAACAAAAAAAACACAATTTAACATTAGAACATATGCAACACACACACACACACATACACACATACACACACACATACACAGAATGGACACACACAATAGAATTGAAACCCTCAATGTCAAGTATATGGCACAACAGTAATACCTAGTGAACCACCTGCCACCCAATTTGTCTATTTGTATAGCTGACCTCCCATCTGCAGGGGGCACTATTTATACCCTGCTAGTGAGCAGTGCAGGTCATATGTGCTATTTTAGCTGCACCAGGGGAATTTTAACTGTTAGAGCTTTCAAATATTTGTAAAGCTCAAGGTGTAAGATCTTTAAGCTGCCTAAACTCACGTAATGTTATTACATGGACTAATACTGTGTGCTATAAACTATAACAACTATATGATTTAAAAGGAAAATCTAGGCTTCTTTCTGGTTACAATTGAATCCTATAATTCCATAACACAGTGGCTTCTCTCAAGAAATCTATGTTAAACTGGGAGCGCCATGTTTGGCTTGGAGGAAAGCCCATCCTGGCGTCTGGAGACTTCCTGTCACCGCCCCGTGTCGCCGACCCGGCTCAGAAGAAGCCTGCTTTCGGTAAGTCAACCGACCCAGTTCCCTCCTTCCATGCCAGGTCTAAACTGGAAACTGTGGGTGGCCAAACTTATTTGTTTAACTGGCAAGTGGCGGCTTCCATCATCCATGGGACCTTCTGAGTGCAAGTTCCTGTAAGGCCCCATGTTAGAGAGTGGTGGGTGGCCACTGGGAAGATGAGTGTTTCTGTGCCTCAGTGTTTACCCACCTCCACTACAGCAGTCCATGGCCAGGGTACAGATTAATTTATCCCCAGCTGTTGAAAACAGGCAACTTTTCAAGGAATGATTGTGCCATGCCTTAGTTCAGTCTAATATATCATGCTTTGTGGTTTGCAGTGAGTGACAGTGCTTCATTTTAAGATTTAAG
Organism: Mormyrops attenuatus; assembly: GCA_026777985.1. Lineage (NCBI taxonomy): Eukaryota > Metazoa > Chordata > Actinopteri > Osteoglossiformes > Mormyridae > Mormyrops > Mormyrops attenuatus. The sequence continues at coordinate 9,016,661 of JAODKC010000082.1, forward strand.
AGTAGTCTCCAGTTTATTTAGGTAATACCCATTTAATCTTCAGATGCAATTTTAGATGTCTGTGCAACATATGAACTGTATGGGCACGCCAGTGCCTATAAAAAGAACTTTCAAGATACTATTTTCATAAATGTGTGTTAAATAGTTTTTAAAAAGGTCTAATATAACGGCTGGTAGTGAAAACAAAAAAGTTATATATATATATATGAAGTGGGGGAAAGTACCAGGTGCTGGTACTCCCCTTGTTATTCAGTACAAGGTGCCGGTATTCCACTTGTTATTCGGTACCAGGTGCCGGTACTCCCCTTATTATTCAGTACAAGGTGCCGGCACTCCCCTTGTTATTCGGTACAAGGTGCCGGTACTCCACTTGTTATTCTGTACAAGGTGCCGGTATTCCACTTGTTATTCGGTACCAGGTGCCGGTACTCCCCTTATTATTCGGTACAAGGTGCCGGCACTCCCCTTGTTATTCGGTACAAGGTGCCGGCACTCCCCTTGTTATTTGGTACAAGGTGCCAGTACTCCACTTGTTATTCGGTACAAGGTGCCGGTATTCCACTTGTTATTCGGTACCAGGTGCCGGTACTCCCCTTATTATTCAGTACAAGGTGCCGGCACTCCCCTTGTTATTCGGTACAAGGTGCCGGTACTCCACTTGTTATTCGGTACAAGGTGCCGGTACTCCACAGAGTAACAAGAGCTCCAAAGGAAAACACATACACCACTAACACATAGTGTTACACTAAGACATAAACACCCCAAATCTTCCAGTGAGAGGCTCACCCTCCCTCGGGTGGAAGGTGGAAGGGGCCTCACAGACATGCTAAACCTCCACAACACACAGATAAACACACTGAGAAACTTCTTCCGTGCAAAACAGAACACATCAGCACTACACGATGCTATAGTCCATGCAGACGTCAACTACACACCAATTAACTTACTTAAATGGTTACTTTTAACTTACGCATAATAAAAACAAGTTAAGCTGGAGAATTCCGGAAATACTGAACTCTGTGGAACTCCACGGGAGCTGTCAGATACAGCAAAGGAAGCAAACTGTATGAATAATACACATAGAATATGACTTATAAGCAGTGCCTTTGGATGCAGATGCTTATTTGGGGTGTTTTCACACACACGTAATTACTCACAAGCACTTTGTTACACAATGATATCACTATTAGTACCATCAAGATGTTTTTTCAACTACATTTATGTTCGTGTTATAGGCTCACCTGCTGGACTATTTCCAATGTGAGTTTTTATTTATTTATTTGCTTGTTTATTTGTTTGTTTGTTTATTTTAAATAGCCAGTCATTTTGCCTTGGAGCCCCATAGGTTTTATTTTACTCATGTACTGTAAACAAGGCAGCTATTAGAAGGCTCTCAACTGAGAAGCAGCCATGATCTGTGAGACAATAGTGCTATGAGCGGGTGCCTCTAAATTGCCCACAGTATGAGTATTTGCCTAGTGACAGACTGGCATCCCATGCAGGGCGTCTGTACTCTGTGATTTCTGGGATAGGCTCCAAACTCACCATGATCTTTTACTGGAGAATAGGTTTTGAAATATGGATGGACTGATAAAACAATGCTATATATTTTAGCAATTAGGATAAATATTATTTTAGCAATAAAAAAACTGCAGTATATGGAGAGCAGCCTCCACATTCATTGCTTTTCTCCACAACACAAAACGCTTCATCCTCTTCACAGTGTCTGAAGGATGTTTGTGCAGGATGTGGACTGGAAACACAATGTGTTTGGTTACACCGTGCTCCTCTGCGGGTGGCAGAGGGGAACAGTCGCCCTGCTTCACAGGACTTTGATATGAATGCATGTCTGACTTTTCTGCTTAGGAAAACATGGAAATAATGTGATGGCACTATGCACAGGATAGGGGAAAGAGACAGACAGACAGACAGACAGACAGACAGAAAATGGAAGGGAGAAAGCATTGCACTTTGAGTTTTTATCAGGGCAGAAATTCTCTAATTATGCTAAACTTATTGAGTTTTTTATATTTATTTGTTCATGTACTTAATGAATAGATAATCGTGTTTGGACAAATAAACAAGGCCAGTCCATTACTTAGGGGACATTGGCCAGAATGTATTAACTAAAACAGAATAAGCTATTTGTCTAAATTAACTCGCAGTAGAGGTGTAAGTACAGTGGGGAAAATGCTACGCCAAATAATAAGAAAAAGACTTTTAGGATGTTTCATCTGATTTGTACACAAAGTTACAAAAGCTACAAGTTGATGTAAAGGTACAAAGTCAACCCTCCCCCCCACCCGAAAAGTGAAAACCCATTTGTCAGTATCTCGGAAAATGTTCACCCCCCCCTAAAATATACTTGGAATAATCAACCTTCACAATCTGTGATTTCCATAAAATTCTGTTTTATGTCGTAATACGACACTTCCCGTATTTAGTGTGTGCTTGGTTTATTTAGCTACAGGCTAAACTCTCAAATGAGGTAAGGAGCATGCACTGATTAGAGTTAATAATAATAATAATAATAATAATAAAGGAACATAACAATTGTAATGCAGCTGCCTTCTTTGTGGGGTCTTCTGGCATGGCATGGACTTCACAGAAGCAGAAAAATTTGATTCAGCAAAGAAGACGATTAATGGAACAAGGAGGACATATGTACCCTGATAATGTGATCTTGCAGGACTGAACAAAATCTCTTGTTTAAAAGTTTAGCTGAATATCACCTAGAGTGAAGTTTAAGTATCATCTGCTGCCCCCTGCAGGATGTCATCAAAAAATATATAATAATCGTAGCAGCGTCTGGCTCCAGCTCACCGTGAGGAGTTTACATGCTCTTTCCTCATCATACAGGTTTCCTGTCTCTAAATTACCTGTAGTGTGATTTATCCACACCTGATAAAAGGACTTGGAAAAGTATGTCATTAATTAGAGCAAAAATGGTGGATCTTCTGTGGCTCTTTGCCAAGTTATGGGAGGAATGTACCAAAAAAAATTACAATTGTTTCTCACTGCATTTCTGGTGGTAGAATGTATTTGTGGCCACTAGGAGAGGCCAGAGTCACCAAGCAGGGATTCTGGGACTATGAAAGCAAAGTAAACAATGGAAAGCTTGTCTCAGTTTCCCCTTAGCAGGCACTCAGTGGGACTGGCTGCGGACCACACACCTAGACCACACAGTATAGACCAGGCTTCATGCAAGTAATAACTCCCAGCTGTCATTCTGTTAGGGTGCTTTATCCAGCCTGAGTGAAAAACACAGAAAAAAACTGGTTGTTCTTATAAGTACAAAATATAGTTCACTTTGATTCTAAGGACTATTTTCGAAGTGCGGATATGGAGAGTGTTACCACTAGAGGGCACCATTAGGCTTAATGTTAATTCATCAAACAAGGAGAGCAGCTTGCAATATGTTTTAACCAACATGTGCTAATAATCTTCTTAAAACTTGTTTAAAACATTAACATATTTCATAGTTTGTATTGTGGCATTTTCTCCATTCTCTCCCCGGGCCTGCTGTTGTTATAACTGGTACGAATGCATGACAGGCAAACGAAGGGGCTGCCAGTACAGCAGAATCAAAAAGTACTGGTTTCTGTCTTGGTAGAGGCTCTGCATTGCATACATGAGCCCAAGGGGCTTAACATGACTGGATTCAATAAGAATGTAAATGTTTAGCTATACAGGGGCAATATTAATATCAATAATAAATCTCTTTGGATAAAAGTGTCAAATAAGAAAAATGCAACTCAAATAATAAAAAGGCCACAATCTCATGGAAGGAACTACTGTATGGTTAGATTTATTTGCTACTTGTTTTTCATTTTTTTTTGTCTAGGAGGTCTCGTATTTAAAACGTAATCATTATGTATTTAAAATGTAAGCATTACAAAACAATGATTCCAGTAAATGAAATATAGTGAGCTTTGATTAATTAAACTAACGAGCTGCTAGATACAGTATACTTAGTCTTCAAGCTGATCATTTCATTTAGAGCTTTTTTCCTACCCTGTGTTTTTATAGAGAACACACTCACTGAGCATTCAGATTTTCTGAGTGTATCACATAAATGCACATTGAGATGATTCTTGCCTTAATAATCATCTGATGTTCAAAACATTATCGCAAGATGGATTTTATGAAGGAATAGCCTTAGAGGGATGCTGCAAATTATAGGGTTAACATTTGTTGGTTTTCTTGGCACCTCTTTAAATGGTTCTTTTTCACTTTACCTGAATATCTGGAGAAGCTGGTAAGAGAAGCTAAGCTTGATCAACCTGAACCCCTGAAATAACAATACAAGACAGCCATTCATTAGTATATTAGTAAAACATAACAGTATTAAAATGAGGTGATTTACTCCAATGTAGAATATGAAGTCTGGATTATGGTGAGTCATTTATGATGAGGGCGAACCAAGTCAGCACAGTTTTTGAAACTGTGAGTGGATGGTGATGAGGGTAGAGATTTACTGCATGTGGGTGATTAGCAGAGATCGTTAGCTGGTTATAAGACTGTCAGAGAGCTAGACCTGAAGAAATTTCAGGCTTAATGGTGTCTAATGAACTCCTTAGGCCCCTCGGGCTGTAGCAGGAGTCCTTCCAGACCTTTCACCCAGGAGAGTCGCTCATGCTGACCACCTCCACCCCCTACTGGCAGTCACCTTACTGCTTCCTGATTCTTGACATGTTGCACTGAGAAAACTGTCCCTTACACAGTACGTGTTGCTACATGACATTACATGAGTTTTTCTTCAAGAAGCTTTCTTCTAATTTCTTCAACATAAACTGATTTTCGCTACAAGAAAGTCATGATTTCTTTTTCTTTTTTTCTACATTTCCACACTATTTATATGGGTATTACTCACAGATGCACACATAATGCAGGGCAATAACATCCCGTTCCTGACAGACCACTATACCCAGGTCCATTAGTACTGCCCAGCTGACAGGGAACCTTCCCAGAACTTTAGCCAATGTTATCTCAAGGTCTTCTCAAAGTTGGCAGAGAATGTTTTAACTGTAACATTAATTGAACATTATTTACACGTTTTGCATTTTAACAAAGGTTCTGTCAATGTCAGCACAATGGCATTATTACCTAAACATCTTTTTTTAACATAATTGCAGTTGAAAAATATTGTTTTATAATAAAATACACTGCCTGGCCTGAAAAAAGTCACCGCGTGAATATAAATCAGCGGGTACTTAAAAGCCAACGATAGCATCTTTATTAAAGCTTAGCAACGTTATGTGAAGTCGGCCGAATACCTGAATCTACTGAATGGCCAGGTTATCCCATCAATGGATTTTTTCTTACCTAAAGGCATGGGCATATTCCGGGATGATAATGCCAAGATTCATAGGGCTCGGACTGTTAAAGAGTGTTTTAGGGAGCAAGGAATCAGTTTCGCACGGGAACTGGGCAGCACGGAGTTTTGACCTTAACCCCATTGAAAGTCTTTGAGATGTGCTGAAGACGACTTTACGGAGTGGTTCAACTCACCTATAACCAATACAAGATCTTGACGAGAAATGTATGCAAATCTGGATGATAAAAAATGCTGAGATGCTGCATAAGCACATGGAAACAATGCATTAACAAATGTGCAGCGCAATCAAAGTTAAAGGAGGCCTGACAAAATATTAAACTCTGTGACTTTTCTTTTGGTCAGGCAGTGTATTATATTATTGAAGGGTTATATGTATATACTGTGAACATATCATCCAGTCCTGAACCCCCGACTGTTGAGGTGTAAAACAAATACTGTACATTACCCAGTACTCTATCATGCCTTTTGTTTTGTTTGGCTTTTATTAGTCTTAGTTGTAGTAGTGGAATAAAGTTCTGGAATTATCAGGAAAACTGGACACTTTCACCGTTTCCATACCTTAATTATTACATTCGGTATGCATTACTAGAACAAATTGTTCGCGGGCTGGTTTCTATTGAACTCTACTGTTCTTCAACCCTGACTTCATCTGGTTAATCTAACAGAACCTCTCTAGTGACTGCTGTAATGTTTGGATTAGTGTACCCATTTTTTTTTAACCTCAGAGCAATTTCAAACTCAGCCTTAAAATGACTTTCCAGACAATGACGTATATAAACAAACAAGGCTGGCCGCAAGCCACACCAGAAGGTAACAGGAAACCAAAATCACTTCATTGCCCCATGATCTATAATACAAGACCAAAAATCTTGGAAACTGACAGCAAAATGGATGAGGGTGAAACCAAGATAAATACGACAAGGTTATCGAAGTGGCTTATGATTTAATGGGCTGACAGATGTAAAGCTGCAAATATGTGTATTAAAAGCATTATTGTCTATGCATGAGATATTTCAAGGAACCAGTAGGTAATTTAAAGATTTTTTTTAATCATGTATATAATTTGGTTTGGTAATACAACAGAAGTAACACTGATAATATGACTTTATTACTAAATTACTAACGAAATTACTAAATAACTGAGTGGAGTGTGGTAATTTTGGGACAGTGAATGATGTTTCAAAATTGTCTCATGATACTTCCTCATGGCATGTGAGGACAAATGCATCAGGTCTGGAGTTTACCTGCAGGCCACAAATCAGCAAGCTTTATGTTAATTAATAAAATAAAAGAAGATTAAACTGTTCACTAATGATCCCCGGAGAGCAAAAATTATCAGTTAAAATGTCAAGATTGCATTTTTTTCGGGGGGGTTACTCCTGTCCCCTCAGAGCATTGAGAGGCAGTGGGGGTAGAGGAAGAGTGCAGCCTGGAATTCCACGTCTCTGAATTGAATAATCACTAGCCCTCTGCCCACAAATGCCTCAGGAAATGAACTCCAGCTGATGCTGATTAGACTACCTTTCTGGTGAGGGGTCTTAAATTCAATGATACGAGACTCTTTTACAACTGATTTTGAGGGCCATGATCCCATTTTGACCTGTTTATATAATGGTTTTTCTCCTGTGACATACTGTATAGGGCAGGATGGCTGGACACTAGCATGCCATTGCAGTACATGGCAGTTGTACACAAATTCACTCACACTGACGTGCATCGTCATCTTCTCCTTAATTTATCTCATTTTTCTGTTAGTTATCTCAACACTGTAATATACTGCTATGATGTGCTGACCCTTTTATAATGAGTTTTCATTATGTGATCCGTAGACACGGCCATTGTACGTGCATTTCGTACCTGGCCCACTGAGTTTGCTGCGAGAGGTCTTTCTGATGCTAGTGAGGCTCAACACTATACAGAATTTTCTGACATTTGGTTACTGGGCCAGAATTTTCTCATGACTATGGAGGGTAGATGGTCAGGTCTGTTAGGTGAAGCAAAGGTCAGCTGTGGAGGAAGGGCCTCTAAAGATGACAGGATTAAACTATTCAGCAAATCTTAAGAGATGATTGATTGTGGTTAGAAAAATTCCACATGGTTGAAGCAAGCATAAAGCCTTGCGAAGGCTACACGCAGGATGGGATGCCACTCTATCAGATTAAGGCCATTTTAGACTTCAAGCAGATATCTTAAGGCAATGCGAGAAACCGAAGTGACAGGAGGAAACACTCACAAACACAGGGACATATTCACACACACACAGAACAAAAGTAGGACTGAAACTTGCATCCTTAAGGCTTCATATCCTGCTACCAATGCTACATATGCTATCCAGGCTCACTGTATGTGTGCAGTGGCACACCGTGCCTTTCCCACACCAACCCATGACTCTTGAACTCTGATCCCGGTCCCAACACCATGGGAATATCATATGGCTCTTGTCTGGCAGGAACTTCATCAGACAGAAACCCTTAAGGTTATCTCTCATCGGTGATTGGAAAAGTTATTAAATACACATTCTGACACCTAAATCAGTTGTAGAAGATAAATCATTGAGCAAACATAATAACCATTATACATCCTGATTGTTTTAGATAAAAGAAATTTTAAAGAAGCAAATCTTCAGGGTATTTTTTCTAAGTAGACATTAGTAGACATTAGTAGAATGCAAACATTCAAACATTATATAAAGAATCACATATGACACAATTCAATGCACATAATCATGGAATGGTTAAAAAGGATATTCTGGGAGCTTAAGTTAATTTCAGCTTAAGTAGGCAGCAGTAAAAAATACAGAAAGAGCACATAACGCATCATAGCCTCAAGAGTCATATTTATACAACTGTCATAACTGCTCATAAGTAGCCGCTGTCACTTTCAATTCAATATGTAAACCAATTAGAATGCTGCAAAATGACACGTTGAAGGTCGACTTTAATTTACTTTGCATTTTCGCAGTGGAAAGTCTGTGTTCAATCCAGTGCACAGAATCATTAATATTATATTTGCCCATTCATCCATCTTACAATCCGACATGCAGTACAGGGTCACAGAGAGGCCAAGAGGTAACACAGATCATGTGGCATGAACTTCTTGGTCAAGATGTCAGTCTTCTGCAAGACAACAGTTTTTTTTTTTTATAGGGGAGTTCTGTGACCCAGTGGGTTGGGCTGCTGTACCTCTAATCACAAGGTCTTGGGTTCAAGTCCTGGTGTCAGTCAAGTGACTTTGATTTAGTCTCACATAGAACATTCAACAACAGATTTGTCCCAGGGTGCTTTATATGAGTGTGTTGTGATACATTACAGCTTCATTAAAACAGAATAATACAAAAATAGGGAAAGGGAAGACAAAGGAACGAAAGAAAGAAAGTCAGATGGTAATGGAGGATAGGAACCAAAAACCGCCAAGTAGGGAGGAAAAAAAAACCTCTGGGGGTCCAAAGTCGACTGGCTGGGGGGGGGGGGGGGGGGGGGGGGGGGGGGGGGGGGGGGGGGGGGGGGGGGGGGGGGGGGGGGGGGGGGG
>JAODKC010000082.1:9042146-9053884 GCA_026777985.1 Mormyrops attenuatus
TTATAGTTATAAACATTTATAAATGTTTTCAGAAAACATTTGCTATGACCCTGTAAAACACATAATCTAAAACAAGATAAAATTGAACTAACTGTTCATTCATATATAGTTTATTATAGTAACACTTAAGTTGCATGGATTTTAATTTGCTAGCCAGACGGATACCGAGCTGGGCCGTATTCACTTCTGCTATCATTTGGAGAAACAGCAGTGCACTTAACCTTTCATGCACCGTCTCACATGCCTGGCGGCCTGCTGGCCATGCCTTCCAAAGATAACCAATGAGGCTTCAGCTGGTCTAATCGCCCAATGAGAGTCAGCTGGATGTTTAACGGCCAGCTCCTGTGGCCCGTAGCGTGGTGCTGGGAGCTGTCCAAGCTCTGTGCTGAATGCCCGGCTGCACCGTCCACATTCCACCCTGCACTGCATCACATGACTCCCTCATGTGTGAAGCATCCTATGAAATCATTGGCTTATGTGATACATACTGGGACTCTGGCGCAGACATTTAGCAGGAATCCCCTTGCAGTTCTGACACTGAGACCGAATCGCCTCAAAACCCCTCCTAGGTTACCCTGTATGATAAATAGCACTGGGAAAATAGAGGACAGGAGGCGTACGAAAAAAACAGCCCTCATTTCCGTAGGAACTATGGCAGAAATCCCAGTTTGTATGGCAGACAAACAAGGGAGAGAAGAGGCTTAAACAAATTACCCCAAATAACAACAAAAACAACAGCAGCAATTATAATAAATATTATAATAAATATTAGGGCATTTGCACAAAATACATGAAATGCTACAATGATACCTTTTCACTAGATAGACAATGATTTTACTAGATAATCCACACAGCCTCTGACGGCAGATTATAATCAAGACATCCAGGCTTCGTGCAAGAATGTTTACTTTATTACTAAACACTTGCTTACGTCTTGTTACACACACAGGCCATGTTTCCCTGGACTACAATTCTGGGTGTTGCTTATACTGTCTGTAAAATTACAAAGTTGTGACATATTTATAAAAAGCATCAGATATAGCAAACTTCAAAGCGATAATTTTGAGACAATTTTAAAATATACCGGCAAACAAAGCTTGCTATCCACGACCCTGTTTCTGCTACAGAACCCTGAGCCACCGGTTTCATATTTACTATAACAAATAAATTGTGTGATAATTACTGTATTATAACATCCCATTTACCAAAAAGAACATTTTTACCACTCATTCAGTGTAGAACTGGAGTCCAGGGTATTCTGTGTCTGAATACTGCTCTTTCTAAATAACTGTCAATCGATAAAGGCTTACATTTAACAAACCATCCATCCACACCATCCATCCATAACAGGGTTATAAACTTACATTTAAACAGACTAGGGTTGTTTTTATGGCATGAAAACAAAGTAGTATTGCAGACAAGAAACATGCAGAAAAAGAATTACAAAAAGAGCAAGACATCTTCTAATTACCACGTGAGACGCAGAGCTATTACTCTGACAAAAAGCTGAGGTTTTAACAAGCATGCCTACACATCCACATCACATTGTGAACAGAGTATTTTAAAAGGCAAATTAGACTACTGATGAGCATTCATTTTTTGAACAATGTGTTTACTCTGAGGAACTGAGGGTAATTAACTTAGGAGTCTGTGCTATCAATGGCTGTGATATCAATGGCTATACAGGCATACAGTAGGCTGAATACTTTGTGTATTACCACTGCAATTCTAATCTCGATTTTGGCACATCTGTACCACCTACTTAGAAGTACTTAGTACCCTTTTCTCACTTGTGATAAGGGTACTTTATTACTGTCCTTGCAGTAAACAGTTTAAATAATATAAAATTGAGATTTGAGAATTGAGATACCAAATATCTGTTTATACCATGCAATACTTTTCCGATCTAGAGTCGGTAGTCGATGAATTTAATAAGCTTGCAACCAAGCTGTTTCTTTTGCAATCGACGAGAGTTGGCGTGCGGAATTAATTTACATTAGATCACCACAGTTTTAGAAACTTTCCAACAAATAATTTAAAGTAAATCTTTTTTCTCAGTGTGAGTTTCTTAAGGTAAACAGAAAAAGGCATTTTAGGCCTTGGAAAATTAAAGTTCAGTTCCTGTTATGTGGTTTACATGTTGTTACATAACCGAGGTCAAGACATTTCCCCAGAGGAGATGCACCTCTTCACCAAGTAAAAACTACACTCTTCAAAAGCAATTAAAATGCCATTTAAAGCTCCCTTAAGGCACATGGTGAAGCATTCAGTGTCAGTGCCTATAGCATAATATTGGAAATTATTTTAGCTAAATGGTAAAATAAATTAGACATAACAGGCATCTGTTATCTTATCACTTACCGTGTTAAAAATTCTATAAAACAATCGACTATATTGTTAAATATCCGACAACTGTTTTATTTAATGTTTATGAAGGTAACTGAAACATCCGAAGGAAACATAGTGACGATTACAACGCAAATCGCATGTTTTATGTTCTTGCGCATTATGCATTAAGGGCAGGAGCAATACCGATTATATGCTAACAATCTTCTTTTTTAACTGTGGCAGAAATAAAACAGCAGTCTTTCATATTGCATATCCAGTAGAGGGTCACGAGGAGCCTGAAGCCTCACTTATCCTAATGCTGTAAATAAAATATGCAAGCTGGCAAGAGGCAGAGCTGCAGCTCTGGGATGGCTAAACTGATTAGCATCGTCTCCATGCTGATTGATCACCAGCCCCATGGCTAACAGCGCCTCAGGTAGTGAATCCCGGCTCAATCCAAGCAGGCCGCCAGTGAAAGTGACTGGGGATTCGCACATACCGTGTAGTCTGTGGGGCTTAAGGCACTCTTTATTTTGGTGGTTTTAGCATGTTTTTGGACTGCTAAAGGCACCTTGTTCCTTTAATGTTTGCTATGTTCTGTAATAGTAAAGTTCTCCTTTTTGTTGAGTCCTGCTGTGCTCAACCACTGTCCTGCCCTTGTGACAAACCTCAGCCTCACAGTACATACTGTAGAGAACTAAGCAGAAACGGTAACTTTGTTATGATGATTTTTATATGAAATGAACAGTATCATAACACTAAATGTAATTATATTATTACTAATGATAAGTGAAACATTGAAACTAAGATTGAAAACGCATTATTATCTGGATAATGGTTTGAAAAATGTAAACCTCTTTAAACAAATCTGAATAAATACTGAAAATATGCACATATTCAATCAATCCATTAATCTTCTTTAACTGTTTATCCAGCACAGGATAAGTGTCTATAGGTTCATGTTATATATAGACTCTAAAGGTTCATGTTATATATAGAATCTATAGGTTCATGATATGTATAGAATCTAAAGGTTCATGTTATATATAGAATCTATATGTTCATGATATATATAGAATCTAAAGGTTCATGTTATATATAGAATCTATAGGTTCATGCTATATATAGAATCTATAGGTTCATGTTATATATAGAATCTATCTGTTCGTGTTATATATAGAATCCATAGGTTCATGCTATATATATATATATAGAATCTATAGGTTCATGTTATATATAGAATCTATAGGTTCATGTTATATATAGAATCTATATGTTCATGATATATATAGAATCTATAGGTCCATGCTATATATAGAATCTATAGGTTCATGCTGTATATAGAATCCATAGGTTCATGCTATATAAACTAAGATCCATATGCACCATATACATATTTCAAAATATCCACAATGAAGAGTCATTGTCACGTAACAAAAACTGATTATTTGTTTGCAAATCCCATCTTAAAATTTAAATGCAGCTGGTGTTATAAATTATTATTATACTTTTATTATACTATTATTGTACTTTTATTGTTACACTAATTATTATATTTTCAGCGTAAATATAAAGGTATTTAGTGAATTAAGAGTCAATGGCAGCTGATGACTTAAAGGCTTGATATATTGTATATACTAATGCGTATTATGTACTGCTGGGTTAAGACTTTGAGACTGCAAGTTTGCTGCATCACATCCCGTGGCCGGTGGAGTGATGTCACCGTTGGGCCCTTAAGCAGGGCCCTTAACCCCAAACGCTCCAGGGACTGGCTGAATCCTGAATCTGCTCTCCGATCCTGATTTGTATGTTGCTTTAGACATAAATGTCTGCTGAATAAATTAAAGTGCACTAGTTTATTTAGCTAATTCCAAAAATGTACAGTTGAGACCCATGAAAGACTCATTAGAGATTCAGTTCCCTTTTTCCAATATTGTGGTTAGCTACTGAGGCACATTAATGCACTTTTTTTCTTCAGCTTCATAAGACGAACGCTATAGTCACAGGTTTTTTCCAACTTAATTCAAAATGTCAGCTGAATAATAGTTACCTCAGACAAGCCTGACATGTTTCATATAAATGTTTCCCTAATTATGGATTTAGATTAAAGATATCCAATTGTTTTTGCTAGTACAAAATGTAAAGAAATGGTAGATGCTGCCAGTAATAACAAAGACCTTACATCGAAGGTCTATTAAGGTCACAAAACTGTGAACTAACAGAATTTGATGCATAGACATACTTATAATAATAAGTATAATAATAATAATAATAATAATAATAGATGTATAATTTATGCCAACTTGTTTAATAGCTGAGTATTTTGGTCATTTTACTGGTCCAGTTAACATTAAATACTTTGCTCAAGGCTATTATAATGGGGTCCTTCTTGGGACCTGCAGACATCACTTGTAAAGAGCACTACTAAGTATTTATGTTGCGATATGGACAGATATGTAATCATGAAAAGTTAATTCTGTAAATAACCCTGTGTCACAGAAGAAAAAGTATTTCCAGTTATTTTAAAAGAGCATGACCATGTTCAAAATTATGAGTACAATGATAAAATACACTTTTTCCTGTTTAAGTATAATCAAAGTTTTGTGCCAGAATTATTAGTGGATGATACATGTCTATGTTATACAGTAAGTCTATGTTATACAGTAAGACTATGTTATACAGTGTGGATACAAGTTGATGCCCCGTTGGCCACGCATTTTCACAAAAGTAAAAACAAACGAACACCTGGCAAAACACATCCCTTCCAGGGTGTACCCTGGCCTATGTCTTGTGGCCTATGCTGTCTCCGATAAACTCCAGCCCTACTGTGACCCTGATCAGGATAAGAGGTTAGAAGATGGATGAATGGATGGATAGATAGAAATTCTGAAAAATAAATAAATAATAAAATTATTTTGCTACTTCTCATCAGCAGAAAATTATGTTCAATAACATTTTCATTAGTTGAAGATAAATCAGTCTGTGTACTGGAGAACTTTGTAGCACATTTGTGCCCCCTATTGTACAGCAGGATAAAGAACAAATATGCTTAGATGTTCAAACACAGTAGCAGTGGTGCAAGAAGAAGAAGAACATTAAGTTTGCAGCATCTGACTTGCAATATGAACATTCTTGTAATCAGGCAGTGCCACAATTCTCAGTGAAAGCAGCCAATTCAATTTTATAAATATGTTTTTAAACTAATTGAAAAGATTTAAGGGCTGGAGTAATACATTCTTGTTTTTTCAATATCCTGGTTTTTGCATTTTGCATACGTTTTTTGTTTTGTGACCATAGACATGGCAATAAATCTAGATAAAAAATGCATGGAAATGAGATTGACAAAGAAGACACACCTCAGTGTTTCTGATTCTGCATTTTAGGATTGTTTTTTTTTTACCTTAAATGTGAGATGCAAAACTATTTTCTTTGCCCTTTGGAAGAAACATTGTTACCAAGGTGATGACATACTTTAAACATGACATCATCCTGCACTTTTCAGTGGTTTCTTGTATTTATATCTTATATTGTATATCTAATCAATAAAATTATTGATCCATTATAATATGCATAAATTAATTAATAAAACCATAATTATAAAACATTTATTTAGCACATTAGATAAACAGATCTAATTTTAAATGATGGAACCCAAAATATGAGCCACAGACGGGCTCAAAGGGTAGTATTGTTGCCTTTCACCTCCAGGGTTGAATGGGCTTGAGTCTCTACCCTGCTCTGTCTGTGTGTGATAACATATATATGACATTGTCTGCAAAAAAAGTCCCCAAAACGGGGGGGGATACAACTTTTTATCTTGTGGGGACATTTTTCTGTTATTCTTTTATATGATTTTTATTGAAAATCTGTGAAAGCAGTTAAAAAGCTAAAAATGTCAAAAGTGTTGCATTTTCTTGGGTTACCTATGGGTAAGGTTAGGGCTGGGTAGGGGTTAAGGTCATAGTTGGGAATAGAGTCCCCAGAGTCTCTGTCTCTCCCACTGTGTGTGTGTGTGTGTGTGTGTGTGTGTGTGTGTGTGTGTGTGTGTGTGTGTGTGTGTGTGTGTGTGTGTGTGTGTTTGTGTGTGCCCTGTGATGCACTGGCATCCTATCCAGGATGTACCGGCACTGTGGGCCCTATGCTGTCAGGGTCAGCTTCACTGTGACTTGAAGATGGATGGATACCTACAATGTTCAATGGTGTTTAAACAAAATAGGAAGATTTTGAAGATGGAGAAAAAACAACATTCTACCCTACTACTGCAATTACATATACTGTACACTAGGTGGCAATCTCTGTCTTAAGGTTTGGCAGCTGAGGCATGTAGAAATTTAGGAGGTATGTTGCAAAAAACAGATGATATATTAATCACACAGTTGAATTACTTTAGCTTCTCACATTCAAATTTTTATAATGATCCTTACTCTGACATGCTATGGTGTGAAAACAGACTGATTTAAAGTCGGCCATCAAAATAAATGTACAGTATCCATAATTGCAGTATTGTAGCTCAAAGTAAAGGTGTTAGTGAAATGGCTGCAATGTGGCACTTCCACAGTGAAGTCTACACTGGCCCGGGTATTGTGAGTTTAGGTGTGCTACAGTGATGGTTATGCTAGGAACTGAAGAGTGGGACTACAACACTGACCTCAGTGGTAGCCCTTTGCCAAAGGCTAATTTACATATTAACCTAGTTAAACATTTTAACATAGTCCTTCACCAGTATTTCAGCTATATAACTGAATTTAATCTGCACTGTCAAAGGTGAAATGTTGAGCAATATGTGTGCAGACGAGATGTAATTTCAAGTAAACCTTTTTTCCTCCCCACTGTGGAAGGCAATTTCAGCTAGTCGAACGAAATGAACTCTTACCGGAATCTAAATAAGGAAAACCGCAGACTTGCTTTGCATAGATACTGTTGTGCTACCTAGACAGAAGACCGAAACAGATTCAACTGTACAAAAGACTTAGAAAGATCAGCTTAAAGAAACTCTAACTCTGGCAAAGTCTTTGAAATTTGAAGACAGAACCATTGCATGGAATTTGTCAGTCATACGAACTAGCTTGCTTTATGGTCTGTGGAGATTCAGAGACTCCTTCATTCGTTTACTCTTAGATAAAATTTGGTAATCAAATAGTATCATGGCAAAGGTCAGCACTGCAAGCATACTGATGAGTGTACAATCGCCTTAAGCTATAATCCCTGAAAGATAAAGGTTTCCAAAACCATTAGTTGAGATCTGGTAATTATTACAGTAAGCAGCACTGTGTTTCCTTCCACACTCCAAACTTGATGACAGCTGGTGACTAAGCTATCCTTAGGAAGCGAGTGTCTATGCATACGAGCACCTTGCAAAGCACTGCCACTTCATCTAGCACTGAGTCTCCTGGAATAAGTTCTGGGTAACTGTGACCCCATATACATGAAATTTACGGATGGATGAATGGAACACAGAACAGGGTGATAAAATTAACAAAGTTTTCTTATAATACATAACGAAAATACTTCTTTAGATACTTTTTTATCTAAACATGCTTTTCATACCAACTTTAAGTTGTGCACCCAATAATGACCCTTCACAGCGAGCATTCCTCAGAGCAGACTGAAGCTTTTAAATACTTAAATTCCACAGTTTTTAATAGCTTAAAATTTAATCTAATAAGTAGTCTAATAAGTGTACTGAGTCAGAACCATGTGCGAAAGGCCATTTCTTCTTCTAAAGGAGAAACCACCAGTAACATTATGTGTTACAAAAGGGAAAAATCAATGGCTCCTCATTCTAAACGAGGCATTACAAAAAGGCAGGCAGGGTGAATCCTCATTCTAAACGAGGCATTACAAAAAAGACAGGCAGGGTGGCTCCTCATTCTAAACGAGGCATTACAAAAAGGCAGGCAGGGTGGCTCCTCATTCTAAACGAGGCATTACAAAAAGGCAGGCAGGGTGGCTCCTCATTCTAAACGAGGCATTACAAAAAGGCAGGCGGGGTGGCTCCTCTTTCTAAACGAGGCATTACAAAAAGGCAGGCAGGGTGGCTCCTCTTTCTAAACGAGGCATTACAAAAAGGCAGGCAGGGTGGCTCCTCATTCTAAACTGTCCCACCCCCACTCCCTCATAACCCTGTGAGATGGATGATTGAAAGATACTCTTAAATAAGAGGACTTCATTCTGCATTTAATGCATTTAATGACACACACACACACACACACACACACGCACACACGCAAACACACACGACTGCTAAACTAGTTATTTTAGAACTAGATTTTTACCAAGAGAACTTTTTCAAGTTCAATGACCAGCACTGCAGTTGTACTCTTGAGAAAGGTAATTAACCTAAATTGCCTCTGAAAATGACAAAATGTTCATAATCATGGAAAATGATGAAAATGTTCAGTAGTCTACGTGACTAGGAAAAATCTGTACTATTTAATACAATAATACAAAATATTATGACATATTTACATAGACAATGAATATACGTTTTTGTTACTATAATGCTATGCATTTTTTCATTTATTCCCAACAACACACACACAGTCTTTGTTTTCCAACCAAACAATTTTTAAGAACAATAGGGTAATTATAATAAGTCCCAGATGGAAGGCTGTCCTTTTGGCACGTATTAGTTTGGTATGGATTTCGGGAGTTTATTTAACGTGCTTGCATGTAAAGGCTTACCAGCGAGAATTCTCATCTCATCGTCTGATGTTACATCTACAGTAAATCGTTAAATGAAAATGAGCCTTGCCAAGAGATTTCAGCAGAAACAAGGGAGGCCATGCATTAAGCTCCAGAAGAGTGTGAAGTCACGCTCTGATTAAAAGCCCATATTAAAACTGATAGTGATACATCATTGCCTAAAGAATTTAAGGGAATATTTCTGTGTGTTACCAAGGGTACCAGCACCTGTTCCCTGCTTCAGCAGCCAAGTCGGTCTGGCTCACTGAGGCAGACACACGTACGCAGGGGTCAGGGGTCATTTTACTCACTTGTGAGGATCTTCCATGTCTTCTTCTCGTCGTCGTAGTATTGGACCAGATTACTTGGCAGGCGATCTGGGCCAGGCGGCAAGCCTCCAACCAGCAGCAGCATTCTCTTGTTGGAGCGAATTCTGTGGAAGAGTACAGGGACATGACGGGTTACCTACTCGTGCGTGTCAATGTGCTGTGTGTGGGTCACTTAGGGGATATTTAACTTTAGACATAAAGACATGAGTAGCAATAAGCACAAATACAGTGGAATGATATACAATGCAATAGAGGAGCAACGTGAAACATCTGGGAAATGCTATGGAAATTCATAACCTATATATAAAGTATTTTTAAAGGCTGTATCTTCAGTCAATCTGTGATTCTATACTGTATACATAGTTGGCAGATGGACACATGGATATATATTCAATGCAGATTAGAGCGGAACAATTTTTTTTCAAGTCGAAAAGGCAATTTGAAATAACGTGATTAGCAATCACATAGGCTGGGATTTAGGATATGCATTAGACAGCAAGTCTGATCGAGTTTAAAATGATCCTGAGAACAGTTTTAGACAGGGGTGGCCAGTCTTATCCGCAAAGGGCCGGTGTGTATGCAGGTTTTTGGGATAAATTTTAGGGCAGCTATTCAAACCCAGGTGTGAGGACTCTTCGGCCAATCAGTCCTCTAATTAGTGACCTAATTAGGCAGTTGCAGCGAATACCTTAACATCCTAACATCCATAACAGCTTTAAAATACATTAATAACAAACAAATAACAAATAACAAACATTACATGATTATACAATTATAAAGTTTGTTATTATTATATAATGTTTGTTATTAATGTATATTATAACTGTTAAGGGATGTTAGGATGTTAAGGTATACATACATGATGAATGTTTTATGAATACTTAATGAATACATTATGAAGGTGCACTTAATGTAAAGCGTTACCGTATATATACACTTTATTAATCGCGCGCGCAGTTGCCAGGCTGGTGCGGACCATACCCTTCCGGCTAAATATTCCATCCTTTAAACAAGGCAGGTCACATTGTGCCATACAGTAAATTTGGGGCCGGAATATAACTCGCCTCAGTTCTGGCATCTGGTCCGCAGCAGGTGCCTGACAGATCTGAAGGAGGTAACTGTACAATGGCTGGGCAATGACAGTATCCATCCATTCATTTTAATGAACCTCGCACTCAGCCAAGGCTGTAGCTACATGTGATCTCAGGAAATGCAGGGCACAACGTGAGCTACAGTTATATATCCCGCCATTCCACTACCAAGAGGAGTAACAGGGATGAATGTAAGCCAGGCCAAACAGGATATATTTAACTTCTCTTTTTCCCCACTACAATCAGAAAAACAGACTGCAATGTTTAAATCAGTGATGTAATGTTAATTTTAAATATGGTATATGTTAAGTGTCAAACAATTTTGTGTTGTTACATTTTTAGGATCTTATAGCATCTGGAACTAAATTACAAATTTTAACACATCAACTCAAAATAAATTATTGTAATGTGACACTGCTTTATGTTAGAAATTTGCCTCTACCTGTGAATCATTAAAATAACAGCCTCATTTTATGGACATGAACCCAACAGCTAAGGGGCCATTATTTAGGTTGTGAATTTGAAGGACAGCTTTGAAAATGAATGCAAAAGAAGTTACAGTGAAACAAGTGCAGAAAGAGAGCACAATACAATATTTGAGTGTTTAGGTGTTGTGGTGGGAACTGCTAGTTCAATTACCAAGAATTACAACCTAAATCAAACTGCCCAGAGGTAGTTTAGAAAAGATCATCCCCCAAAATTGAGATCATCCTTCTCACAAAATCTCATGACAGATATCATAAAGAAGCTTGCAGTCACTTTAAAGGAGCTACAGAGCTCAGAAACTGAGAGCAGCGTAAAGGCACATCAGTCGACCAAATCGAGAGCTCTGCATAATACTGGCCTTTACGGCACAATGGCACAAGCAAAGCCATTATCCAAAAGGAACCATGTGATACAAATACTGTCGTAGTGATCCAGAAGCAGTGTGGAGAAATTTAATGGTTAGAGGAGACCAAGGTTTTGAGACAAGCTTTGTAGCCAAAATTCATGTAACACTGCCCACAACTGAAAAATACCATGCACACAATGACGTAGGGTGATGTCAGAATCTTGTGGGGCTGCTTTTCCTCAGCAAGGAGAGGGATATCTTAGGGCTGGACGGCATATCGATAAAATATCATATCATGATCATGAACATTCATATCGTGATATATCCTAAAAACTTTTTTTCTTGCATAATTGACAGTAGCTATCATAATGTGTTATTCTTACTAGTGCTGTCAAATGATTAAAATTTTTTATCAGATTAATCACAGGGTTGCTGTGGATTAATTTCGATTAATCACGATTAAATATCATTCAT